>JAAGVU020000040.1:18536663-18552155 GCA_011763525.2 Mormyrus iriodes
GAAGTTCGTTTCTTACATAATGGCTTAAAAAAATCTTTTCTTACTAATTTCCATCAACAATGGGAACCTCTTTGACCACGTACCCATTTCCTGCAGAACAAGGGGTCAGATTTGTTTTCTCAGACAAACTCTATGACCTCATATTGGAGTAATTCATTCCTGACATCGGATCACAATTCCTCTAATACAGGCTGATTGGTACAGAGAGCTCATTGGAGGTTTACAGCAAGTGATGGCATACTACTGGCTGCACTAAGGAACAAGGTGTTCTGTCTGTTTATACTTTACCTGCGATAATCTCAGAGAGATTTGGTTAAAATATTTACAGAAATTACCCCAAAAATGTTTTCTGACAGTACAAATTCATGGTATAACTCTTCAATTCCTGTTAATACAGCCATAAACATCATATCCAGGGATTTTCCATAATATTCATAATTACACCCTCAGGGAACTGTCATAATGACTTTCATACATAACCACACTAAAGTCAGTTGTCCATGAAAGCCTCACACCACAAATCTTGCATGTTTACATTGACATAAATGCAGTCTAGCCATGTTTCCATTGGTCAGCCTGCAGGCTGCATTTTGCAAATAAGGCACAAAAGTTGCTTGGAAAAAGTTTGAAGATTAAAGCAACAAAAAGTGTGTTCTCTATATCTTTGAATTAACACACGTGTGCAACCCATAAAGATACTTCAGCATTTTATAAATTTAAACCATTATCTCATTAAAACATCTACTGAAAATCCAGACAAAACCACGTGTCTATGATAAAAGTTTCAGATTGTGGGTCTGTATAATGAGTATTTCTCTCCAGCTCCTGCCGATCTCAAGTAATGTAATCTGCAAAAAGTCCTCATGCACTCTACAGCGCCCCTACTGAAGGTTAACTGGAATGAGAATAAATCGTTCGTTTGTTTGGTGAGATAGCGTGAAAGTGTCCTACCTCCTCATTGAATCCGAAGCAACAGCATTCATACTCTGTTATGATTGTCTAGGGGGAGTGTTCCACAAAGCAGGATTTCATGCTTAGCCGGATAATTTATCGGATTTACGGTAGTTTGGGCAAAATGTAAGTGAACGAATATAGTGCCCATTAAGCCCAGACTGCCTTAAATCCAACAAGTTATCCTGCAAAGCAAGGAATCCTGCTTCGTGGAACACCCCCTAGCTTTCCTTCTTCCAGAACAATCCCATTCGTTTAGCAATGTCTCAATTAATCCGCAAATCGCTTTTGATCAATTAATGACCACAAAAAGTTTAACACACTTAATTAAAGAAGTACTACGAACACCGAAACCGTATAGATCATATTTGTACACAGGGGATCGATTTACCTGAGACATTTGGGGTCTGAAGTTGATTTCTTTTAGGTCCACCGACCCCGGCGAAAGGTTATGCAGCACCTGACACAGGAGCACCCCGTCCCTAAGCGCTTGAGCAAGGTCAAACACGGCCGCCGATGGCCACACCACCCGGTGATTAGGAGGCAAGACCTTGCAGTCTATCAGCCAGCGTCCGCACTGTCTCCATTCCTCCATTTCGCTGGTGGAAACAAAAAAACACCCTTCCCGAGCACCCCTAAACACGGAAAGTCTTGCGGAGTAAATCGGCGTGGTACCCGGATCCCTTCCGATTGCTGCAATTTCACGCCGGATGGTAGTTTTAACTGCGATCCAGTAATCCTTTTTCCAGTTTAAGTGAAAATGTCATTCTTGGTGAAGCAAGTCATTAGGGAAGAACTTCATATAAAGTTTTCTCCTTGTTCCAGTGTTTTAAATGGAATTGAAGTCTTTCTGATATAGACAGCCCGACCTCCGCCGCAGCTCTGATTAGGTTGTCAGATCATTAAATCGGATGGCCGCTTTGTGCAGTGGGAGGACGCGCTTTGCTGAGTTTCTCCAGCGGCAGAAGAGCCAAATCACCAGTGAAATCGCAAACAGTACATTGCCAGGCAATGTTATCCGCTATAAATGCATCTGATTTCAGTCACACACCACAGGTCAGCGCAGCACTCCATTGTCACAGAGCTGTTGCAGGCAAAGAAGTGCAAGTCTTTTATTTATTAGCAGTAAACAGCGTTTTCTAATCCTGTTATTTTATCACGGATGGAGAAATGTATTTTCCTAAAGAAACTCCCATATGCTATAGGACCTGCAAGACTTGACAAACGTTTGCATTCGCATAGAAAACACCAGGGTAAGCGCCGTTGTAGTTTTTCCTTTAAAGTTATAGCGGTGCATATAATTTTTTTTATGGTGCACAGCCAGAGATACGTCTTCTTCGTGCTGACGCAAACAGACTGTTTCGCAGAACGGTCATTATATATTTTCTAATTTAAACAGCTCCCCTAAGATGTAATGTTTCTTCGCCCGGCTGAAAATTGAACAAAATAAATAAATAAATATTTCGTGATCTCCAGTTCAACCTTCACTGAAAACGTAATGAATAAAGTCCAGCCATCCAACCATCCGTCTTCTAAGCGCTTATCCTAGTCGAGGACGCGGGGGGTCTGGACCCTATCCCTGGCCGCATTAGGGCATAAGTCATAAAATTAAGCTATTAGTAGATAATCCAGAATTCAGTGGAGTAAATTTTCCAAAAGATTTAAATGTTCTGCATCCCTTTGTAATCCTTTATCGGTGCATTTATTCTTCTTTTACCTCGCAGTATAGCTACATGCTTCGACTTGGAGCGCGTACTCGTCGGCGTCCAGCTCAGTTAGTCGGTCTTTGCGGTTGAGAGGTTTGAAATGGTCGAGCGCGCACACGCGTAAGCACGAGCGCCGCGGAACGAGCACAAGCAGCTCGCGGGGCAATTTGCATGAGGCTGAAAGTCTTTCTTATTATTTTCCGTTGTTGCATAGACCGGGCTTTTTAAACCGGATTTCCCCAATTTATGCGGAATATGAAATACATGGAGAATAAAACCGATTATTCAAAACAGTTCGCAGTGAACGTTTTGTTTCTCGGTCTATATGAATAAACGTTTTTTCCCCCTTATTTTTATGTTGCATTGCAGATATTCCTCTTCGTAATTTCCTGTCAAATAACTGTATTTACGAGATTAAAATTAAAACAAAGTGTACATTAGCGCTTTTAGCTACGGTAGTCACGCCACAATAGCACCGAAATAAATACTGATATATTTATTATATTTACCATTAGTTTTTCTTTTTGTCAAAAGAAAACAGGCTACTAATATCGACTTTATAGTTATTTTATAATATGCATACTTTTATTGAATAGCCTAAACGGCAACAGATAAACGGTTTTTGACCGCGCGCTGGTCACATAGTGATATTCTACAAGCACATTTTCATTGTATGATTTAAGATTAGGATTTCCTGCTGTTCGCTGTAAAATACGATAGGTGCAACAATCGCCCCAAGGGTAATTGACAATTTTGTTTTACCTTAATGTCATTGTACTTTACCGTAGTAAGAGTCGGTGGTATGGCTATTAGTTATGTCACCCAACAATCTTATCCAATCAAAAGCGCATTGCATTTGATCGGTAATTAAACCAGTGGTCCAACACTACTAGCACGTTCCCCTCAAAAGTGTGACTGTGCCTTTGATGTTTACAATTCTGCCATCTCCTGGACATTAAATAAATTGCAAAAATCTGAAAATGGGCATAATGAGACCTATGAAAAAAACACATTTTTTAAAAGAAAATTATATTACATACATATTAAATAAGAAATCAAAAATGAACCGCTAATTACATTTATATACACGTTGTTGATTTGATTTACATACTTGGTTTTGTTGAAGTAACTTTATGTACACATGATATCCTGGCATGTTGTAGAAACAACCTATTATGGTATTTGCCTATAGAGAAAATGCACTAAGAAATTTAATTATCTACGGTTAATAATGGCATCGACGATTTCAATATCATTTAACAATTTAAATAAAAGTTGCATAATGACCATTTTAAAGCGAACCATTAACATTTGGTGAGTTCAATGTTATTATGGTATCTATTTAAATAGTAAGCAAGCACAAAAGGTTTCTACAACCTTGTCTTTATATGTAAAACTAGGGTGAGTGTTGTTACACTGGTATACCTGGCAAAATGGAGCAGTTAATATATGTGCTTAGTGATACTATATTTCCATTTCTATATAGTGTTCAAGGGGCATTAATGTATCAAGTCGGGATTTAAGACATTAAGATGATTCTGTAAATTTTTCCAGAAAGCAAATTTTCAGGAAGTGTATCACTTTAACAATACTCAACCTAATTAGCTACAGACTTTTAATAGACCCATGCAAGACATTTAAGGTACTCGGAACCAATATTTGTGTCCTTTGTTTCCATTGGGACTGGAGTGTAGAAGGGCACTGTTGCCCTTAGCAGCAATAAAATATTGTCGACGGAAGTTACAGGCAACTTAGATGGAACGATATTTTGCTTTAGCACCACCATTGCAGTTTAATAGCTAATAATAATGATAACGTTTATGTTTTTTAGCTGGAATCAGAGAAAAAGGGGTGCAAGGAATACGCATGTATTTGTGTTTGGTACCTGAGTCTTCTGCATTTGAAATAATTGCTGTTGATATCCAATTTGCAAGCCCGTACACAAATGAGCGAAGGTCGGTACGAGTATGTTTGATTTTATCGACGTAGTGCTGCTCATCAAAAGAAAGCAGTACTACAAATCCGGTCATATGAGATACATGAATGCTAATCCGTCTATGACCCAGCGAAGCGCGAAGCGTTTTCGGAGTACTGAACCAAACCAAGGAAAAACTGAAGCAATGCTTTCTTTAGGAAGCGATTTTACAAATGTCACGGAGAGCTGTGCATTTTATGTAAAAGTGGACAGTGTGATAACTGAATAAGGCTTTTTCAGAAACCGAGTTTTTTTGTTCTTTTTCAAATGAAATACCTAGCCGTGGTAGGTATCTGATTGCTAAGAAAGTGAAAACGATGTACCGGACTCTGACATCTCACGCATCAGTGTCGCCGGAGAGACATGGCTGAGAGCCCACCGGAGAGGCCGCCGCTGGCGCAGAAGGCGCTGTCCGAAAGCTACGCGCGCCTCCGCTACCGCGACACGTCGTTGCTAATCTGGCAGCAGCAGCAGCTGGAGCTGGAGCGCTCGCCCCCGACCACCTACCTGAGCCGCAGCCAGAGCACGTGGTACAGCCAGTACGGCAACCAGGCCGTGGTGGTACGGGACAAGGGGAAGGTGCACGTGGATCCCGGGCCCGGGGGGTCCCGCATCTGCCTGATCATGTAACACATGCAGCCTGGATGTGTCATCATCTGCGCTACACGTGCTGTATCTACGCTCTTATAACGTTGCATATACTGTAAAACATTAATTTATTACTTAAGTTATTATAGATCTCGTATTCTCACAGGGAGCATTTAACTTTATTTATGGCTTTAATCTTGTGTGTTGATCATTGATCCAGTGGTATGGGTCACGAACAAACTTCAATTACAAACTGAAATTATATTTGGATTTTGGCTTATGGACTTAAATGACTGCGTTTAAAAGTGATATTTTTTTCTATTTACTGTATTATTGAGTGAAACATGTTTTGAATTGATACTTCTCGTGTTGTTTAGAATATAGTTTATTTACTAAGTGGTTTCAAAAAGTGTAAGGAACAGTATTATAGCCGAAACGGTATCTTTATAAAACTGCAACGTTAGTTATTTTGTGTTGCTATAAGGTCTGGAATCTCTAATCCGTATTAAACATTTGTCGGTCATGGTAACGTACTAGAACTGCCCATGTTCACTAACATAATGATAGTGTAGTTGTGTTAAATTTGAAACGCAGTAGTGGTTTCATTTCTGAAATACATTAGTGTGAACTGTATAAAATATGGTATGGAATTTCATCGATTAGCATCATGCATGCATGCATTCAGTTGCAGTATTTTTAAATATTGTGTGGGCGATCTACACATACATTTCTGATATTTACTTATTACAAATATTAAGTGACAAAGATAATTCTACAGCTGAACAGAATAATGGAAACCATAGGCAGTATAATAGCATGGACCTGATGGGGTTTTTGCAGAGGGGGACTATTGCTCAGAGAAATATACTGATGTGTGATTAGAATTAGCATCCGAATGTGCGTTTTATTTTTTTTATATTGTATAAAGTGGCGACTTTGAGTATAACTAGTGGATCGGGAAGATTTTGCTTCCAGTGCTACACTATAAACAGATTTTCATTCTAAATTCAAGGTTATAAAGCACCATATTTATCAAGACACATTACAATTTAATTTCCTTTAAATTCAGTTTTGAAAGTAATACAGAGGGCAGCCGATTGTCTCTAGATATTTTTACTAGATGGTGCTTAGAGGCATTAGCAGAAGTAGCCAAATATCCACCACCAATCTTTGCCTCCTTAAAGATTTCCATTTCAGATTAGTTACAAAAAAGCTTTATGTCTGTGATCATGGAATAAATGTTAAGTTTTCCATGGAACTTTTGTGCTTTTATCTAGGTATTTGTTGTAGGCCCCTGGCAGAGAAGACCACCATGCAGTTTATCACCTAGTACAGGTTAACGCAGATGACATTGTTAATCGAAATCAATGCAGCATTACGTCTAAGAATCTATTGCTGGAAGCCAGGACAACAATTGCACGATCCTAGTATAGAAGACAGTACAAAACGTAATAGGACAGAAACAGAGATAAGGTTTTTTGTAGTTTATTTACGAAAAACAGAATGAGCTTGATGAGTCAGAGACTCCAGGTTAGCAGTTACATCAAATATTAGCTTCTAACTCTGCCCAACAACCCCACCCCCCACCCCCTCCCCACCCCACAGGCTCTTTAGACCTTTGTTGCAATAAACAAGCCTAAAACTACTTACATTGAATCCTCGATTTTCTCAATGACTGACATTTACAGGAAGGTACTATAAACAGCTCAAAAAAGGTATAAGAAAGTTACAATATTCCTGCATGCACATACATAAAAACTTTTTTTATCATTATTTTTTTATTTTTAAATATAAAAAGAACTATTATATCTTGACCAGGGCCTAAAAATGAACTAATAAGTGGTGAATATATATTTATATATACTTATTTTCAGTCTTTAAACTCTAGTGACATCACTCAGGAAAACCTATCATGGTTTTTACTTGGAGCTCAATCCTTGCAATACTGCAAGAAGGGTGAGGAGTTTGAAAATTAGTACTGCCAAAAAAGACAAAATACCACCACTATAATTAACCTTTGACACCTTGCCTCCTTAAAGATTTCCATTTCAGATTAGTTACAAAAAAATTAAAAAAAAAAAAAAAAAAAAAAACACAAAGGGGTATGGAACAGGGTAGTCCAGTCACAATGAGGGCAAGCAATATAAAATATCAAAATAAGGATAAATGAATACATTCGGAAAGCAATACCCCGCCCAGGAGAGGAAGACTTGCTGATTTTGTCCTGTTAACACCTGCAGTTCTTAAGCTTTCAGGATTCTAACAAAGACGGTATGAAACGGAAAAATGAAATACATTTTCAGGAGACTATTTTCAACTCTGAACTTGAGTATAGTGTTTTAATCAGTGCACCTCTCATGTTTAATAGAAGACAATCTAAACTAAGGGGCCAGGGGTGGAGGGGGTATTGGTGGATCCTTCTGGGATAAAACAGTCCCTGTCATAATCAGGGATAAAACTTGGTATTCATTATAGATGTGTGCATTGGGGAACACAGCTTTGAATTGTATTGTACTACTCACCCAGATTCAACATTGATATTTGTCTGAGGCCTAAATGTTGAGTTAATGTATTGATATTTATGGCTGGAATACTAATACTGCATTTTCTCAACCCAATTTATTGCTTATTTTGTCATGACCCCAGTGTAAACAACACCCATTTTTTTGTTTTACATTATCTCATTCACACAACCAAATCTGCAAAGATCACCCATTACAACATTGAGCAAAAGGCATTTCTGAAAACGACTACTGAACCTTTTCAGTACTGTAAAGCAGACCAAGGAGATTCTTGGGTTACATAAACTTCCAAAAGTCGCATCACATCACCTCTTAATAGCCCCCCAACTGCGTATCTGGCATGGGCTAAAGTGTATTGAAAGACACTTAGTTAGACATACTGGTAAACAAAACCGAACAAATTTAAGTCACACACGGATGAGTTGAAGGAGCGGTCAAAATGATAGCAACTAAAATGCTTGAAAAACAGAAATTAATGCCACAACTGCATCTAATGTCAATATAAATAAGATGTTTTTCTAAAAAATAATAAAAGTAAACCACCCAATTTTGGCCTTGAAAAGCCCAAACTCCCAGCCCACCCCCACTGCACCCACCCTTCCTTGATTGTCCTATGGAATGGACTACAGAAAGCTACCGGACACTACCATCATATAAACCAACAGGGGTGAGATATGCACACCATCCGCGTAACTAATTTCCGTACTTAAAAAGACACACAGAAAGACATGAATTACAAAAACTGACAAAATGTTTGCTGAAACACTATGAAGGGCTAAAATGGTAAAACGAAGTGATGGTATCCTAAGACATGAAGAAATTACCCTAAAAGCTTCATGAGAATGAAGGAAATTAAAAACAAATGACACAATAGTCGCTTTCCAAATCCCTCTCGATACGTGGCCAGCATTTCCACACACAGAGAAACACATGCAGGACACCAGCATCACTTCTGCCGACCTACAGCAACACAGCTCACATCTAGGCAAGGCAACTGAATTAGTGTATTTGGGTAAGTACCTATCATTCTTTGAGATCCAATTTTTACATGTGCTTTAAGAAATGGCTGATTAAAAGCAACATGCATTTTGGTTTTCAATGCATATTACACAATAAATTCAAATAAATTAAAAAAATGTAGATAGATATATTTACTTATATATAAATATACATGTAGGCAGATGTGGAATGTGGAGAGGGTCTGGAGGTCGAATTAAAGGCAAGGTCCAGTTTGAACAATGGAGGAGAATGGGGGGGGGGTAAAAAAAAAAAAAAAAAAAAAAAACCTCAGACCAGTGGCGTTCCCATTGAGGGTGAGCCCTGACAGTGTGGCTACCCTCCACAGGTGCAAGCAAGGGTATTCCACATTGCACATGAGATGCCTGAGCCCATTCTCATCAGTTTAAAAACCTCTTGTCATTCGTCCACATAGAAAAAAAAAAAAAAACACCCATTTTCTTCCCATATACTGGAGATTTTGGGGGGGGGGGGGGTAAACGTAAAGGAATCTTAGACGTTTTTCTGTCTCAATAGAGCTTTTTGTTTGTGACTGAGTGATATGGGGGAAACGACTGTGAGCACGTACGATGGCTGGCCTTAAAAACAAAGAAACAAAAAAAAAATAGCAACCAAAAGGAAGGGGAGGGGGGGAGGAGGAAGGGCAGTCCTGGGTGATCACCGCGCCGGGCCGCACTGCGCTCAGTCGGAGTCACTGCTGTCGGAGCTGGAGCCACTGGACGAGCTGCTGCCCGAGTCGGAGGAGCTGCTGCTGCCGCTGAGGCGGGAAGGACCGCCGGCCTGCGCCGAGCCCGCCTTCTCTGCTGGGGGAGAGCGGGTAGGGTCAGCACGCGCATGCAGCGCACCTCCTGGCTCACGCACAACCAAAAGGGAAACACACATGGAACCTATTAAGCTACATGCGCGATATCGGGTGCGGCCAGGGGGCGCAGTGGGTGGCTCCGTAGCTGCACATCTCCCGGGTTGGGGGTTGCAATGCTTGAATCCTACCCTCAGCTGTATGCACATGTCTGTAGTTTTTGGGTTCTTCCCATGTTACATGGGGTCCCTCTACAAACACCAACAAACATTTACGCTTAACAATATCTCTAAATGGCCCATAGTGTATAAACCTGTGTGCCCAATAATGGACCAGCATCCCATCCAGGGTGTACCACAACCTTTTGCCCTGTGTTGCCAGGGACAGGCTTATCCAGGCCCAAGAGATTTTCCTGGATGTACTTATATCGGAATTTCAATTCAAAACAATTTTGGTGTCTTAAAGTAATCTTAGACATTGCTCATTGCTCAACCCCACCAGCAAACAAAAGTGTTAAACACATCACCAGCAGACCTGAGACATGCAGACACACAACACACGCGCATGAGCAAGGAAGAGGAGGAACGCAATGAGAGGAGGAAGGTAAGCAGGGAGAGGAGGGGCTTCCCAGGGCGCCTACGCCTTCCCATCAGCACGTCTGCTTCTGCTAACATCACACACATGGGGAGCGACTGACGTCACGGAATGTGATGTGCTTAACGTGACCACTGAACGTTCACTGGATGCACGACAGTACACCATGATCTCCGGAAAAGCTGACAAGAATAAACATCCGGAAAAAAAGAACTAGTTCAAGTAAAACAAACTTAAAAAAAAATAAAAAAATAAAAAAAATAATAAAAAAAAAAAGAAAATCAATCCCAGGCAAGTTGGCTTGTAGATGATCAGACCTTATATCCAAGAATAATTATATGAAGGGAAACATTAAAAAAAAAAAAAAAAAAAAAAACACTAGAAAGAAAACGTAAAGGTGACGCATGATAAAGACACGCTCTGACCGGGGGCTTTGCTAAGGGGGGGGCCTGCCCTAGCCTGTCTCTAGTCCACTGGGCACCCTGTCACCCTGGTCGGTGTCCAACCCTGGAACACAGGTACCTTTTTTGGGCGGTTTCTTGTTGTTGTTCAGCTGTCCGCTCACGTCCTGCAGTCTCTTTTCTAACTCTTTCTTCTTTTCCTGAGCCAGTTCCTCCTTAGACTTGGCACTCTTTTTCCCTGTGCCCGCTGCAGGAGACACACAGCGGTGCACCGTAAGCACAAGGACCCCCCCCCCACAAGTGGACCTTGCTGCCATGGCAACAAGCAGCACCACTGCTTCTCTCTCTCTCGCCTTTTTTTTTTTTTCTTTTTTTTCTTTTAATTCCCCAAAGATAATGTGGACGGTGAAGGGTTACTACAGTGATCCAGCAAAAACTTCTAACACGTGGGCGTTATCGGGCAACACACCACTTAACATGATTAACGGGATCTCGGCTACCAAAAAAAATAAAAAATAAAAACCAAAAAAAACCAAAAACGCTAAACAGGTGGTCCAAAGGAAAAAAAAAAGGCTTACAAAAATGGATGTGCCTATAGAAAAATGAAATAAAACAGGAATCATACTCAAGATAACTACCCAACAGACGTGCACAAGGGTTAGGGATGGGGGCATCTCCAACTCAAAGGAAGGGGGGAGGAAAATATAATCAGGCCTAAGCAGGTCAGAGCATCTGACAGCAGATTAGAAGATGCAGGGCGGCCATGGCGGAGAGGGAGGTGAGGTTCCTCCTAGAAGCAGACAGGCTCTCCAGCCTAAAGAAGCCAGGAGAGATCCAGGGAGGAGCAAGGGCGGCCCGCCGGACTTACGTAAAGGTTTCCGCTGCTTCTTCTGTAAACAGGACTTGACGTATCGCTCGAGCTCACGCAGGGTGGACGGCTTGAGCGTCTCGAAGTCGATCTCGATCTCGTCAGGGTTGGAGTCTCGCAGCGAGGGCTCACGTGACTGGATGATGTGCACGACGCGGCCCAGCTTCTCGCCTGGCAGGCGGTTGATGTCCAGGCTGAGCTGCCGCTTCTCGTCATACGTCATGGGCAGCGAGTCCTCCTCGTCAGACTCGTAGCCTGCCGCCGCCGCCGGCTTGCCACCCTTCTTCGGTTGCCTGCGAAGTCGGAGTCGTATCACAAGCTTTCCCCGCATGAGATGGACATTCAATCGAGCATGGAGGAGCAGGAGAAACGAAGATTCTCAGCTCCATCAACCTGAAGCTAATGGCAGTTAGTACCAGTGGAGGGTTTGTGGACTGAAGTTCCCATCACGTGCAAAAATGGTGAGATCAGACTACAAAAATTTATTCTGACTATAATGTTTCTCTGGTCCAATGCCACCTGTCTGGGAGCATAAGTGATGTTCAAAGTTCAGATATAAATCCCACAAGCATATTGTGGCAGGATCCAAGAGCAATTTAGGCCTGAAGTAAGCTCAGAACCCGTGTGTGCCATCGAGTAGCTGCACCATAGAGTGGACCAGAATTCCCCCATGATGCAGAGAGACACTGGCATAACCACTTTTTGCAAAACAGTACAGCCATTAATGAAAACAGGAGACAGTTAATGAAGAGAAGGTGGTGATTTCTTTTCAGGACTTGATATCCATCCATTGGTCATCTCTTGTGAAATATAAACCATTCACAAATTGATCTAACAACTTTGTTGCATCAGTTATAACTGTAAAATCATGAACTAACAGATTTAGCATTGGCTAAGTGTATTGATGCACAACATATCAGTTTAGATCATTACTGGTCAATGTTTGTTAAAAACCAAATCAATCAAAATCGGCCCAATGTGCCAATCTTGGGTAATAGTGTCGGGCAATATTTAAATGTTGCTTAACTCTGTAATGGAGAACAAGGCATTTCATTGGCTCATTCACCATTTAGCAAAGGCCCATCGATCTTTGTTTTATGACAAAATAAACTTAATATCATTCTGCTACATCTGGCAAGCTTGCCATATTTCATCACCAGCACAAGTGGCTCAAAGGTTAGGAGGTTATTGGCATCGGCGATACTCGACAAACAATATACATTCATTATAGGATGAATTTTCCACATCGGTGCGCCACTAGCCAAGCCAACAGAGCAGCAAGATGCAGTGTGCTACAGTGCAAAGCCTCTCACCTTACAGGTCTTATGTTACTTTCACTAACACGTCTGTCATGGCCACCTGCCTTTTAAGGACTAGTTGCAGCTAGTGCGTCGCCTAATGAAGCTCTCTCATGGTTTCTCACTCTCCCTTCTCCTTGTCTGCCTCTCTCTTTTCTGGTAGCTAGCTAACCATCTACGACCCCGCAATTTGCTATTGGGACTCACCATCAGTCTAGTGTTACCGCATGAAGAATAACGTAGTACTATAGGTCTAATCGTGAGTCGCGTGCACTGCCAGCTGTAACGGGTTGTCATTCTGCTGTTGTGACTTCACACAGGTTTCTGAGAATGAAGTTGGCCTACATTGTCAACACGGGTATCTGGCTCAGGAAAACTTCACGGACATCTAAACCAGTGTTTCTCAACCTGGTTCTTGGGGACCCTCAGACGGTCCAGGTATCTGCTTCCTACCAGCTCTCAGGAGACCGTCTGGGGTCCTCGTGGACCAGTTTGAAAAACAGTGATCTAGATGACATACGGGAAGGCCGCAGAGCTGACTGCAGTGCAGCAGGGGGATGAGTGGTACCTGCTGGCCGTGACCGTGCTGTTCGCCTTCCTTGCCGGGGCTTTTTTCTGCTGCGCCATCTTGGCGGGCTGCGTGGACTTCGGTTTCTTGTCATCCTCTGGCTTGGCCTTGCTGTGCTTCTCCTTCTCTTTCTCTTTGTCCTTCTTCTTCTTGTCTTTCTCCTTTTCCTTCTTCTCCTTCTTCTTCTTTGGTTTACTTACCGGCGCCTGAGACAGAGCGGCCAGCTGCTCGTGGACGGCCTTCAGCTGGGGAGAGAGGCAGAGGAGGGGGTCAGCCTTCAACCAGGGCACCCTCAGCAGGTAGGGGGCGCTACAGGCATATGTGATGCTGATCAGAAGCTATCAGTCAGGAATATAAACACACACATATATATTATATATAGTGTGTGTGCACACAGAGAGTAAAAACAGTAATCACTTCAATATTGCAATTTTCCTTGCAGTCACTGAGTGCTAATTCAAAATGAAATATTTTCTATTTGTTAAAAACGATTCACAGCTACCGGCTGCTTGCAGGCTAATACTCGCCTTGCTTACCTAGTGCTTAAATGGAAAATAGCTCCACTCTACGTAGGTGTGAGGAGAAGGAATATATTTACTCAGAACTCACACTGACCAGTGGAGCACTGTTATCCAAGGTTACCACTGACTAGCAGAATTTGGATAGTGACTCTCTCTCCCACACCAGAAGGTTATTAGGAGGGAAACTAAAATTACTACAGGAGCATACTTTCAATTGGGTTAAATAGCAATAATCACTTGCTGTCCTGATAGATCTTATATCTTGTTATGGCCACAGTACTCCAGGCGACCTACACTGGGTAAGCAATCCAAAAGGTCTTTACCTCTATTGTACTGGCGGCAGAGGTTAAAAAGCGAATAAAGACCTTAAGGAGAGTATACGGCCAGAGGACAATCACAAGCTGAGAGTGGGGGGTGGGGGTGGGGTTAAAAAATAAATAGATAAAGATGGAGGAGACTCTTGCACCTGCTCTCAGCTCCTCCAAATTACAGCAGTCAGAATGACAGGAATCGGAAAACAGGCAAGAGCAGATGGAGAAGCAGGGTGAGCCCTCCATACCCAGGGACACCACCCATCAGCAGGGGGTGCCTCCTGCTTGCCAGGGAGGCCATCCGTCAGCAGGGGGTGCCTCTTGCCAGCCAGGGAGGCCACCCGTCAGCAGGGGGCACCTCCTGCTAGCCAGGGAGGCCATCCATCAGCAGGGGCAGCTCCCAACAGACAGGGACACCACCCATCAGCTGAGGGGCGCCTCCCGACAGCAGGGGGTGCTTCCCGAAGGCTGGGAGCCCCACCCGTCAGCAGGGGGCACCTCCCGAAAGCTGGGAACACTCTCAGTAGGGGGTACCACCCAACGGCTAAAGACACCACCCCTCAGCAGGGGGCGCCTCCCAACAACAAAGGATATCACCCGTCAGCAGGGGGCACCTCCTGCTGGCCAGTAACACCACCCGTCAACAGAGGGCATATCCCGACAACCAGGGACACCACAGACAGCAGAGGGTGCCTCCTGAGGGCCAGGGATACCGCCTGTCAGCAGGGGGCACCTCCCGTCAGCCGGGGACACCAATGGTCAGCAGGGGGCACCTCCCGCCAACCAGGGATGCCCCCTGCCAAGCACACTCCCTTAACTTAACCCTCTACCGCTCGCTCGACAGGGTGCAAATTATATACACGATAAAAATAAAGGAAAAAAAAAAAAAAAGTGAGGAGACAGTGGGGAGCGGGAAGTAAAACGTAAATCACCTGAAAATGTTTGGCACACCCGTTTTTTTCCCCCGCCCTGTTACCATTGGGGTGCTCCACAGAGAATGGCTGGTAAAAAAGTCAGAGTGAAATCAGGGGACAAGAATATTCAAAATGTTATTATGACAAATCAGAGCTATTCCATATAGCAGCACTGATGTTAAAAAAAGACAAATACATCATGCATTTATACTAGGAGGTGCCCAAATGAGAGCATTCGAGGCGGTAGAGGGTTAACTTCCAGTTTAAAAAGGGGTGGGGTGGGGGGGGGGGGGGGGGGCGCTGTAGTGGGAGGGTGGGGTGGCTGGCTCGGGGGGGGGGGGGGGGGGGCCGGCGGGAGGGGGGGGGAGTGCGAGGCTCGAGTCGCAGCGGGGGCGGATGCGCACAGGGCCAGGGTGGAAGGCCGGAATGACCGTGGAGCCATCAGGCGGGTTGTTGACC
>JAAGVU020000040.1:18560347-18593813 GCA_011763525.2 Mormyrus iriodes
AAAGATAGGAGGAGGGGAGGGGAGGCTGGGGGGTGTGGGGCGGGGGGGCGGCAGAAAGGAAATGCGTCTCAGAATAACATCACACAAACTTCATCAGTGACGAGTGCCCCAGAAAACCATGATAAAGACACTTGTTTTCTGTTAAGTCCATCCGATTTGGTACCGAGAGCATGAAAAAACTACTCAAGGAATGTAAGAGAGCGACAGATTTTACTGTAAGGTGACAGTTTGTTTCTCAGCTCCCAGGAGGGGAACTGCTACAATGCCCCAAGACACATTTAACCAGGATAACGGCAGTAAATACACAACAGATATACACGTGTCCAACAACAAAGGGAGGAAAATCAGGAGGAAGGCAACTTCTCAGAACAGAAACAAGGACACAGCACCTGAGTGAGGCCATTCCAATTTAACATATCCTCATTCTACCTGCAGCTCATCAAAATACTCACAGACCTTCAGATCGCAGTCAGAGGCAGAGCACACTAGTCTGGGGGGGGGGGGGGGAGACACTCACTGTTCTTTTACATATATTTACAACCAGAAACAAAAGAAAAAGGAACAGGAGTCATTCCACTTGAAAAGCACGCAATGTCACAAACACAGGAATAACACTGCCACCAAGAGCGATGCGAGGGGGTCACGTGATGGTCAGGAACAAATGCCTCCTAAGACAAGGGCATGATCCCACTTACGGGTGGCACTGCAAGTAACCCACAGGGGGCGAAAGTGGTTTTGTGGCTAGTCAAAAACTTCCCCTTGAAGAGCAGCCCAGGAGAAGATGGAAATCACAAGCAGCGGCACACCGCACGATTTTCGCACCCACAAGCAGGAAAAGGATAAACCAAAAACAGGTGGGAAACTAAACCAACTGGAAAAAAGCAACAATTCAATATAGATCCGCTTCCGCGTAGCTACTGATGTTTCGACCGTGAATGAAAGATTCAGCTAGCAACATGAACAAACGAAGCTTATCGAACTGTTCATTTTCAAAGATGCCAGCTTGAGACGAAAGGCGAAGCGATGATCAGTACGCCGCTAACATGAAGACTCATCAGATGACTCGACTTAACCATTTCCGTAGCGTGCATATAACTTTTGATGAAGCCGACATACATTAAGTGTAATGTATTTCATGTATAAGCAAAACGCACCCTAAATGGCTGCAGCAACATAGCAGAAGCAAACGTAAAACCAAAACAAGCATGCATGTCTCCATGCCTTTAAAGATGAGGATATCAGTCCAAGACGAAAGTGGCACAAGTCAGACAGATGATCGACGCCCCTCATTGCCCCTCGAGATCAACGCCCCTCATAATGACCCAATAATTAAACTGCTTAAAGTTACAGAACTTTATTCATAATCATTTTAAGAGATTAATACTGTTTGATGAAGTGTTCTTCTATAACATTTTTAAAAGATCCGCAATGTATTTGCGCTTACTTTGCTGACTAGAAGATGCACTTTGATTAAAAAAAACCAAGTGTATAAGTGACTTCAGGTTTGAGAATGCATCAGCCAACTCAGCACTTACCAAAAGCATCACATTACTTAGAAAACAAGCACAAAGTGGAAAATCATGTCACACTGTAATCCTTGTTTGATAATGTGTTGATGCAGAATGACAGATATAGCAGGAATATTTAACTTGTTTGTATTGCAAACGACACAGTAGATTTCTCTTTTATTCCTCCCAACACGTTGGCAATGTGTTATGAAAACATGTAGTATTACCATCGACAGGTCTTAGTCTAAATTAAAGCAAAAAAATAGTTCTAATGTTCTTTCCAAGTACCATTCAAACGATATTAAAAAGTAGAATAAATTCTTAAATTCTTTTCCCCGGAAAATCAACAGGTCGATGCAAATACCATTAAGGGACACAATGGTCACTTCTCTCTCTACGCTGTTTGACAGACTGAGCGAAAGGTTTCAGGTTAATACATAACTTTAAAAAAGTTTTGTACGAATGGCGAAGTCAACATTTAGGTAACTTCAAATTGCATTTAAACAATAGCGCTTAGTTTCTAAGACCTGCAGTGACAGCTCAAATTATACTGTATCGAACTGCTTTGGTAATTCACACAGATATTTTAAATAAAACATTTTAACGCATACTGTTAAAGGATACTAATACAAGCACGCAAAATATTTCGTCAGAGAAATGTTTATGCGTATTATCGGAATAAGACTGAAAGCATCATAAAGGAAACTTTACGAAAGATTATATTGACGAGTCATAATTTTACTTATATGACGCAAAACATACAACTATAACGTATCAATCAAAAATTTAAACTAGTAAGAGTTCAGATTTTTTTTAATATACTCAAATCAAGTCACATACAAACCGAGCGAGATGCATTAATGCTTGTCAATAACGCCAACATCTAATATGCTTATCATGCACTGTACATTTACAATAAATGTAATGGTGTGATTAACGTGAAACGGAGCAGTTCAATGCACTATTTTGACTTGAAACCTTCCTTAAACATTTGTAAATAATAATACGCATCGCATTTAATGTTAAGCGCCACATTTAAAGAGCGATCGAGCAAGTAGCCCTACGGTCAGCAGCTGCTAACCAGCGAGCTGATAATTTAGCAAACATGGAGACAAATTTATGAATGGGACGTCAACCCCCCCCCCCACACACACACTTACGCTAAAAGTCTAACAAACCGCAAGGCAGCTTCACGATCAAATATAATTTACGAAACAGGCTCCGCAAACAGATACAATCAATAAAACAAGGATGCATGCGACATAATAAAGATTAAAATAATGTAGATAAAACCTCACTCCGGTATTTACACTGAACCGCGAGAGTAAATAGTAAACACGCGGAATCGGTATAATTAAACTGAAAGGCGCGAGCCGGGCCGCCCTCGCGATTTCTGCACGATCTGCTAATGGTGCAAAAAAGAGAAAGAAAACAAATGGCGCAAAGACCGGACGCGAGCGAGACCTGTCCTTTCGGGGGGGAAATGTGCCCCACTCCACACATTCTCCTTTAAAAGATGGCGGGCAGGGCAGAGATACGGTACAGTGAGAAATGCAGCCGATCTTATTTCGCAGGCTAGCAGGCTGCCCTCCCCGTAGCGCTGCCACACGAAAAGACCCACTGTGTAACGCACGCCATGCATACGGCTAGTTAGCCTTTACAAACGCGGCTAGGCGAGCAATGCCGCGATCGCTAACACCGAAAGGGCCGATTCACCGTCAGACTCTTTAATTTTTCACGATCTAAACTTCACGCGTTAACCCCCAATGTTACAGAAAGCAGGCTTTGTTGCATTGTTGCAAAGCGCACAGATAACGTTAGCATTGCTGAAACACACAGCAAACACCAGAGGTTCGTTTTATGCTCTAAATAATACAATCAACTCACGTAGCTAACTAAACCGCTGTTTATTTAACAAGCAACAACGAATAAAGAGAAATAGTTTATTACTTTTTTTCCCCCTCAGCGGCTCCAACAGCGTTTCGCTTGAAGTCGTCCTAGCTGCTCTTTTATTTCAACGAAGCAGCATAATAGACGAGGTAACACCAGCCCCCTGCTCATGCGCGTTGAAGAGGGTGCGTATGGTCTTTGTAGTTCTCTGAATGACACGTTTACGTAGGAAAGTTTAATATTCATTAAAAACAGCACTACGCTTCCCAAAATGCAGTATAAAAGAGAGCGGTGGTGTTTTTGGCCCTTTCAGCATGTCGTCCGCGAGTGTTAGGAGATCAAAGGAGATTTTGATGTAACATTTGCACTTTCGACGTCAGCACGTGGCTTTATATGAATACTGTATATGACTAAATTGATTACAGACTTGTATTTGGGTAAATCGTTTTACCGAAATACCCATTATTGTCCGTTTTCCTGCGGTGAGACACAGGCTAACAGTACCAAGTAGCTAGCCATACGTCATTGCACTGAGGCTCAGTGGTAAGGCTCTGCTGGAAAGACGTATCACAACAATAACAAGAACGCCAGTTTCTTATTTTTTTCAAAGACCCAGAAATAGATAACTGGTTTATACAGCGATGTAGCGAAGGTCTATTATTTTATCGAAAATAAAGATATGTTTCAAATGAAAGTGGTGCAATATATGATGATTGTAATTCCTAAAATTAGTTTCGCAATCCACACTATGGAGACCGAAGGTGTAACCGATAATCAGTGAATATAGATATGACTTTTCCTTGAAGTTACTTGACATATATAGTTCGGGTACGATTGCGATTGCTCTATATTTATCTCTGTAATAATAAATTAAAAATATTAAGTGTTTTTTAACAGCCCAAAGACTATTTTTACTAGGCACAGCATCTAACACAAATTACAAATGTAATGTAAATAGTAATAAATTGCATTAAAGATAGACTGCAGTAAACTACATTAGTGAAAAGATTAACTGCAGTATTAATATAACTGCCATTTTTATAGTATCTGGTCTACAGAATTTATGATTATATCATCTAAGAATAATAATATCGTGTCACTCTGAAGAAATACCCAGTTTGATATAAAAATAAATGTAATTTGTTGCCGTTTATAATAATAATACCTGTGTAACTGTTGCCTTATTCCAAAACCCAGTTCAGCTATATGATAGACATGCCCAAATCACAGATACATTGGTAATTATGTAACTATTACATCACTCATGCATATAATGCACACCCGTAGTAATAGTACCTTATTTAAAAGACATGATATGTTGTTCATACAAGAGCATTGCTTAAATGGATTCCCGGCAAGCTCTAAACCAATTCTGCATACTTATAAAATTAATATAAATGAGCAAAAAGGTGGGTAATAAATTATACATGAATAATCATTAAAGTTGTAGGCAAATAAGCACAAACAGTTCTCCTGTTTGTATGGGTTTCCATTAGATACGCAGGATTCTTCCCATTGGCCAAGGGCACCACTGTGTATGTGTACTGTGACTGGCGTCCCTTAAAGCTGTTCTTGTGCATCATCGAGTTTGCTATGACACTTCAACTAATTAATGTGCACATACATAGAAAGAAGATCCATGGGAGTAATAATATGAGGAAGTAATTAAATATTATAGGAGTATGATAGATTGACCTCCTTAACACATTTTTTGTCAGTTATACTTCGATGTGTACATAACCAAAAAGTAATTGATGCCAATAATAAACAGCTTTCTTTTAAATTTGCACAATATATTGAGGATAAAAACGTTTTCTTATTGAGCAACTACGTTCATTGGTTTTTTACAGGTGTGTGGTGCTAAAAATGCTAATAGAGTGACAACATACAACACTCCTTACACAAATGCCTTTGAAGACTCCATAATACGTTATCAGTGTTTTTTTGTGCACAACTTAGATTTGTGTCACTATAGATTATACATCGTGTGGTATTTGCATTTTAGTCCACTCAGTGGTCGGCATTATTGCCAGAGAAGAAATCAGGTATTCATAAATCTCGTGGACAGACTGTTTCTGGCAGTTATATGTTTTTTTATGTATATGCTTTTCATAATAAATATGGAGACTAATGTCATTACAGAGAACCGAAAGACCCTTTCGGTATATCAGCATTTGCATTTCCAGGCATTATTTCTATTCAGATTTAAAGATTCAAAGATATTTTATTGTCAATTCACATTTTATGTGCAAGACATACATGAGAACCGAAATGCCGTTTCTCGCTCACTGGTGTGCGTACCCTCCAATTAAAACTAGAAAGTTTAAACTAGATTACAAAGTTTTTATAAAAAGACGGATAACAAGACACAGGACAAACTGACAGGGAAGAGACGTATGGCACAAAACTCGGAGAGCGAGGGGCCGCTGCATCTGTACGCGCCGCCATATAATCATACTCAAGACATTGTATTCTAATTAATATATTATTTACCTGACTATTTCCTTTTTGGAATTATGAGTTGAAAAAAAATAATTAATTATTAAGAGGTTCATGCCAGATGTGTACCAGTTAATTGATCATTTTAGAAGCATTTCAACAGAGCCATATTCACCGATTTCTCCTCTCAACACTGAAAGCTAAGTAACCTGGCCAGCTGCGTGTACTGTTTTTATTTGTAATTTTTTAAAATTGAAACATTTATAACCTGTTTTCTATGGAATATTTAAGTTGAATTTCAGGAGGTTTGATTTTCCAGATTATTGACTGCATTTCCTGTAGACTTGAATAGAGGAATCAGAAAATAAATAATTACATGAAATCTATATCTGATCGTTTAGATATGCATCTAGATAACATATATCTGCAACATGCAGTACCGTCGCCCATCATCCATGTCCCTTCTTGAACGCCGTATATCGCCATCACCTTCAGCGCATGCGCATTGGCGGTTAAATGCCACATTACCCGCCAGACCAGCGAGAGAGGTATTTGTCACTTAAGTCTTGAGAGTTGCAGCTGAAGAGGAAGAAGCCTTGGCGTTTATACTGAAATAACAATAAGATTCCTCGCTTTACACGACATATACTGAAAAGAGGTCGCGATAGTCGTGGTGGGTACATTTCGCTTCCGATCGGCTTAACTAGGTGTGCGTGTATTGTTTGAATGGGACGGTAATGGCTTGCTAACGTGCTAATAGCAGCAGCCAGCAGGTTTAATTATAAGGAAGAAGGAACCGGACAGGAAAACCGACAAGCGGGGATCTTCGCTGTTGTAAACCGGAATATATTTAGAAACAGATATTGCGGCTGAATAACTAACTATGAAAACGCTAGCCTGAGTTGGCAGTATTAAACGATCCAGTATAGACCGGCAAGCACTCTCGCTTGGTCATTTTGTTCTTCTTTCCCGGCCTTAGCTATACACCGGGATGATCACTCCTGATGGCAGCCCTGGGGCTGTTTTTCAGGCTATACTTTATCAGTGGGAAGCGTGTGCTTAGTACACCGGGTTGATCACCCCAGGTGCCGATTCACGGGATGTTGTTCGGGCTGTACGCTGTCAGTGGGAATCCAATGGTTAGAGTAGCTCTGCAGCGTGAGACAACAGGTAGCTGAAGAAGGGAAAGTCTGTGACAGGCAGCGAGCTTCGTGGATCTTGATGAAACCATACATCGGACAAGAAACGGTCCGAAATTGACCTGTTGCGGGCTCCTACTTTGAAAGATTCAAAGGAGTCCCATGGAGGAACCTAACCAAGAGCAGAAACCCTGCATCATATTGGCCAGTTAAAACAAATTGGCTACGTTGATATAATTGTAGCTGCCTATTTGGGTGTATCTTGCATGCCCACAAAGGCAGTAATCACCAGGTTTATGACTAGCAAAATACATGCTATGCAGCAAGACCCGAATGTGTCATATCACTGTTCATTTTGACATGCGGTTGGTTATTAAATTCCTGTTACTTGGACGATAACACCTGTCACGCCCTGTACGTATAGTTTAAGTGTATTTGTATACTGATGCCGATGGTTGACTGTTACGTCTCTTACGTTTGTCATCCTGGCAGTGCTGAGAAGGCTCACGTTCCCGTCTTTTTGATTCGCTCATTGTGCAGCCATGGCAACAGAAGAGAAGAAACCGGAACCTGAAGGCGCTAAAACACAGTCTGCGTCCTCTGCCTCAGCGAGTCAAAGCAAGGTGGAGGCAGTGAATCGCATGAGTGGTCTGAGTGAGGGGGGGCGTTAGTTTAAATGACATGATCTGCCAGGTTGAGTGAGCAGGTTTGCCATTTAATTTATTGTATTATATGTTTGTCATGTTTTTCACATATTCCTGTGTCTTCCGCTTTTGGATAGTCCACACCCGTAAAGCCAAACTACACCCTTAAGTTCACGCTCGCTGGCCATACGAAAGCTGTGTCTTCTGTCAAGTTCAGCCCAAGTGGAGAGTGGCTGGCCAGTTCCTGTAAGTCCCCGTTCCTCTCTTAAGTTGGCGTTTAGTCTAAACTTTACTGTTTAAAGCAGGTTCACCTGAGCGTGGCGTGCGTTTATAGATTCACACTTTGGTCGTGATTCTTAATGCAAAATTTTCATTTTTACTTTTTTTTGCCATTTGTTCCTAAATTATATAAGAACATAGAGAAGATAATGCAGTGGGGATTGAAACCCATGTGTAATCGAGTTTCCACCAGTGTTGTTATAGTCTAGGTTTTTAAATTATTTATTTTTTGTTTTTTTGTTTTTAATATTACTTTTAAATAGTTTCATTTATCTGGAATCTAGTTTACTTTTAGTTAGTTGTAGTTTCTGTGGTTCAAGTACACTTCACAAGAGAGGGCCAAAGTGTGGCGCCATCTGTAGGCGATATACTGGAGTACATTTCCTTGCATGATTTCCCTCAAGGAGGGCAGGTGAAGCAATACTGAACAGTATTTTTAAAAAGGTAATGGAAAACAATTGATGTTTGTTTATATTTTATTTGTTAGTTTTGGAAGCAGTATTTGTAGTTTTTATTAAGTAGTAGTATTTTCATTTTATTTTCATAGCTTATTTCAGCTTACGATATAGTTTTAATTTTCGTTAATATTAATAATGTTTATTTCCACTCACATGTCACTTAGATGCATTGGTGACCCTAAATTGCCCTTAGTATGTAAGTGTGTGCCATCAGATTGAGTACCCCGTCCAGGGAATCCCCTGCCTTTTTCGGCATGGACTCCAGACTCACAGACACTACACTGTGTAAGCAGCTGTGAAAAATGGATGATTCAAGACTACATATCATGTCTTGCTGTTATTGAAGCTCACTTCATGTGCTAATGTTACCTGATTGTTAGTTTTAGACATGCTGTTGCTCTATAGATGTAACGTACCTCAGCTTTAATTTTTTTTTGTTTCAGCTGCTGATAAGCTGATCAAAATATGGGGGGCATATGATGGAAAGTTTGAGAAAACAATATCTGGACACAAACTAGTGAGTTCACCCATATGGACCAATCACATAATTAATTTTTGTGTTTATAGCTATAAGAAGGCAGCCCTATTTTCAGTCACCTTGTCTGTTAATCAGAATTTAATACTAAATTGGTCATATTTTGTATGAACTTCGTGAAGTCTAACACATACTTATTACTCAGACACAAATGAGTTCTAGAAATCTTAGGATCCATAAAGACGGACACATTGCTTTTTAGCATTGGATTAGTGGAGATTGGATCACCTGTGTTGAATCGCCGCTTTGACTAACTTGATGCATCTTCTCCAGGGAATTTCTGATGTGGCCTGGTCCTCTGACTCTAATCTTCTGGTTTCGGCATCTGATGACAAGACCCTGAAGATCTGGGACGTCAGTTCGGTGAGGGGCTTGAGGGTCACATTTGCCTTCTTCATTTTGTGGAGGATTTGGGAGCTCCTACAAACAGAACCCAGTGTGTCAGCCTACCTTTCCAAATGCCACGTAACTTTTTACTGTTATGATTTTGTACTCTACCTTCCAATACAGTCGGCCACGGACGAGGATTTTGTGACTGACCTGATGGCTTATGTACTGTATAAATTGGGTTTTTTGTCATAGGGAAAATGTCTGAAAACTTTGAAGGGCCACAGCAACTACGTCTTCTGTTGTAATTTCAACCCCCAGTCGAACCTCATCGTGTCAGGATCAGTAAGTTCATTTCCAGGGACTTTTAACTTGATATGAAGATGAACTGTGACTTCCATCACAGCAATGGCCAAACTTGAGTTTTAATAAGTTGTACCACGATAATTATAACACTGTACTGATGAACTTGTGTGCTTTAGGCACTGATTCTTGGTCTGTCGGGTCACGAACTTCTGAATGTCTTTGCAGTTTGACGAGAGTGTGCGGATATGGGATGTCAAGACTGGGAAGTGTTTGAAGACCCTGCCTGCCCATTCAGATCCAGTGTCTGCGGTTAGTAGCAGTAGCTTCACCTGCTGAGGCCCTCCTGCATTTATGTGACACTTTTCACACAATACTGGGCAAGTAACCTGCACCATCCTATTTGAGCCAGGAGAATCCACAGGCACTTGACATTTCAGGCCTCTTTGATCATTTCATTTCTGCTGCATTGCAATACTGTGTCCTCTGGGTGGCGTTCTCATATTTCCAATCTTGTTCTTCTTTCCCTTCCCTTCTCCAGGTGATGACTGTGCCCAATCTCTCGTTTTTACCTTTTTTGGATTTTCTTCTGCTTCACTTTCTAAATCATTTCATTTCACTCATTCATGATTTGAAAACTTGAATGGGCTTATTTTGAATGTGAGATGTCCTAAATGGAGAGAGCATACCTCTCTTTGCACAAACGTTCGGCCGTAGGTGTAAATGTTCAATTTAAAATGTATTTTTTCCAGGTCCATTTTAACAGAGATGGCTCTCTGATTGTGTCCAGCAGCTATGATGGTCTTTGGTAGGTGCCGACGCCCATTAATTAGTAGAGAATCCTCATCTCTGTACTGAATATACTTTCTCTTGTCTGTCAAGTGCTGTGTTCAGTGTTTCCCAGTTTTAATGTGGAAAAACTTTTTTTTTTTCCAGTCGAATCTGGGACACAGCGTCAGGACAGTGTCTTAAAACACTTATCGGTAAAATTTTTTTTTTTCTTTCTTCCAATGAATACAAAAGCAAAAACAGTTGCCTAAATGCAGACCTATTTATAACTAATGTATGTTCCAGTAATTCTGATTTGCATTATAAATTTTGTACGGTATCTAAGCAGGTGGCGCAATGAGATTCTTACCTGTACATCTGGTTTTCTTATGGTCTGGCTGCTTTTATGGGTCCCCGGCTTTGCCTGCATATATAATTTTGGGATGGAATTTATATTCCATGGTCAGGATCCGTGAATCCGCACCAAGTAGACCGGTGTTTACGGAGCTGTTTCTTCTGCTGCATTGCTGCAGATGAGGGCCACAGAATTGGCGGTCAGAGTGCTGAGGTGCCTGTTCTTTTGTCTCTGACAGATGATGACAACCCCCCAGTGTCGTTTGTGAAGTTCTCCCCCAATGGGAAATACATCTTAGCAGCCACCCTGGATAAGTGAGTCTCATGGCTAGTCCTTCACGCTTGCATGTGGTTTTGTTTGGTGAATAGTAGTCTTCAAAGGTGCCCCCCCACACACACACAGACAAGGCGGTGAAGGACAGTCTAGAAATTTGTTCTGTTGCTGTGAATTTATTCAGGAATGCCCCCCCCCCCCCCCTCCATGTCTGGCTGTAGGCTTCGTTCTATACGTTTGTTAGTCTTAACGCAGAACAAAATCTTTCTCTTGCAGCACCCTGAAGCTGTGGGACTACAGTAAAGGAAAGGTGTGTATGACTCTCACTGGCCTCCCAGAGCTGCGAGTGGAATACTATAAGGGCACCGTGCTGTTTTAACGTGCCTTTCTTTTTCAGTGCTTAAAGACGTACACCGGCCATAAAAACGAGAAGTACTGTGTGTTTGCCAACTTCTCAGTTACTGGTGGTAAGGTGGGTACCACACTGTACAGGGTTATCCCATTGGGTTTCCACTTGTATGAGCAAGTAGTTACAGCAGTACCAGCAAAACTGGCATGCTTCGCTGTCTGTGTCAACTGACCCCAAGTGCTGTTGGTCAGATTTGTCCCTAAATGCCAGCCTTAAATAGCCTGCAAGTAGCTGATCTGTTCCCCATACACAAGACTAGATTATAGAATATAGAGGTGTTCTCAGGAGGTGCAATAAGTGTTTGGTTCTGTCTGAATTTTCTGGATTTAAAGCCTCCACCTCCAGGTGCATGCCAGACGAGCTTTCTTCATTCTGGGATAGGGCCCTGGCTTTTTGGCCGCTATGTGTAGCCGTAGACCGCTTCACTGTGTCTGTTTTGGTTTCCTCCTTCCCCAGTGGATCGTCTCTGGGTCGGAAGACAGCATGGTATATATCTGGAACCTCCAGACTAAAGAGATCGTGCAGAAGTTGCCGGGACACATGGGTAAGGAGGGTCCAGGGACAGGGGTACACTGGTGTGCCCAGTGCAGTTTGGGTTAGGTTTTAGTGGGGTGTTATGACCATGTCTTACGAGAGGGCTGTAGCTGCCTCCTGGGCAGACACAGCAGATTGAAGGGAGTGATGGCAGCTGTTCTCTCCTCTGCAGATGTCGTGATCTCCACCGCCTGCCACCCCACAGAGAACATCATCGCTTCCGCTGCGCTGGAAAATGACAAAACCATCAAACTGTGGAAGAGCGACTGCTAAGCTCCGGGGTCCGCGTCTTTTCCACTGTGAGGAAGAACCATTTAGTGAGAAGGTCTGGCTTCAGAAGGATACTGGTCTCCGTGAGATGCTCAGCGAGGAGCTGCTCCAGGCCGCCAGCGCGGTCTGAACTGCGTTTGACCCCCGTTTTATGCCGAGAGCCTTATCTCAACACTGTAAAATGTGTTTTCTGCTTCATTCATAACAAATGTCAGCAGTTTTCTGGGAATCGGTCAGCTTCCCATTTAGAACTTTACCAGTTAGCTGGTTGTGAACGTGTTGGTAGTTTGACCTCTAGTAGACTTGCTAGAGTGAAGACCTGCTCCTTTCCGCAATTCTCCCTTTCGACTTAGCTGTAAATAAAACTGATTTTTATATGAACGATATATAGGTATATAGTTAATATATAGCTTTGCAGTTCTGTGCTTCAGCGGTGAATTCTGACGAGGCTGGTAGAACTCTCCACAACACTTTGACTTTCGATCATCACTTTGCCCTATCGATTTAAACATCTGGAACTTTATAGCTTAGTAACATAGGATGAGTCTCAGGGAGAGAGACACTCTGCAACTGCGATGTGGGCAACGACAGCCTGGTTCTTACGCTCCCTCTATACTTTATCGGAAATCTCACAGCTCAGCATATGTATGCAGTTATTCATTGAGGCATACTACTACTTTTGTGTGTGTATGATGACTTTCTTTCAATGGAATGTAAAATCCAGATTTTTCTCCACGTTCCTGTGTACAGTTGCTTTTCAGATGTATAGGTGAAGAATACCTCTTGCAGCAAATGTAACTTAAAAACATGGCTTTGAATCTTTGTTGTCTGCCTAACAGTATATGGTGTACATTTATTTATAGGCTGTGAGATTCAAAGGTTGCTCCTCTTCTATGGTTATTTGCTTGTTCTGTTGTGCAGCTAAAATTGTTTGATGTTTAAAAACAAACTTTGATTAAACTCCTTTTATACAAAAGCTGTTGTCTTGATATTCAAATCGGGTGGAAGAGAAATGCTGAATATTAAGTTATGCATGTGGGTAATGTAATTTCTAACTCGCTGCTTATTTTTTAATTCCTCCCAGTGTATGACCTGCATCTCATTAACTTTCATCCCCTATGTAGGATGACTCTTGCATCCATCCACCCATCCTGCAATACACTTAAGCAGTACAGTTCTAATCCTATCAGTTTTGGATCTTTTTACCATGCCCTAGTCCATACATTGTTCATTTTAAGAACTTGTAAGCATTTCATTAGCAATTACATGTGAGATTCTTTTTTTTGTTTGCTAGTGACGTGTCTGTCCATCTGTCTCAGAACTTAAGGTTTCTATTTGTTCTTTTGCCTTAATGCCAGTCTTTGCTCCTAGCTAGTAACCTTAACATGTATATGATGCTTGTAATGGAAATTAACAGAAAGTCAAAGAAAATTCACAAGCCTTCTGATTTTAATAATCTTTAAACAGTACATCAAAGAACAACCCACAAAAGCATGACTTTTTTCATTTTTCTAAAAAAAGGTAAACGATAGAAAGGACAACTGAATTTTCAATTGGACTAAAAAAAAAAAATTGTGAATGTACATGGCGATGGACTATGGGTGCCAGAGCACCCTGTGAATTTTGAAAGTTCTTTTCTGTTTAAAATTAACATTTATACAATTAATGTATATAACATTCCATAGAATGAAGGTAACCATCAGAAATATATAACCAAGAGATAAAATTACATTTGTACAAAAATAGACTTTTTTCGTTAATGTATTTTTTTTTCTTTTTTGTTACTGCTAAACTGCTACGACAAATGCAGTGACTGTTGGGGCTTCACCTGATCCGTAATTAAGTAAATTAACCAAAAAGAAAACAAAATCAAACAATAAACACTCAATTTTTTCAAATTTCTGACCTCAGGCATCTAACAGATCAGCTGGCGCTGCTGGGGCTGTCAGACTGCTGCCCCTGAGGCAGCTTCTGGGCGCTCGCACTGCCCACTTCCCTGTCAGACACACACCAGGATTCATGCACATTTCTCAGGCTGGTAACTACCGCTACAACTGAACGCTTGGTAGAAAGATTCTCACTAAACCTTTAAGTTCCTGAGCGACCCCACTATGACAAGCATTCTACCTGAGCTGCGTGGGTCCTGGTTATGTCGCCCGATGACCATGGCCCGGTTTACACCTGGTCTTAAAATGCATCTTGGGTGATCACGAGGAATCAATGGACAGCCGAGACACATCACCGTTTACACCTGTGTATCATGCCGCTCCATGGTGTGCTGTAGACCACTTGTGTTCAGATTTCGTTACTGCCCTGTGTACAGTTATTGTAACGTTCTTGTCAGGGACATATCAGGACACATTAGTATTTACACTACAAAAGATATGTGGTCAAACGCATCCTGGCAAGTGGTTTGAGTGATCGGTTCCAAACGCGTCTTGATGGTCGTTCAAACTTGTTTCTAGCGCTGTCTTCTCGTAATACGATCGCCCAAGATGCATTTTAAAACCAAGTGTAAACAGGGCCTATGACTATGATCACGGCTGTTTTCCATTCTCTTGCTTGCTGGCTGCACCCAAATTGCACCGTCTGACCCTGTCCTCCACCGCAGGCATGGCTGTTCCATGTCAGCATAAAACAAGTGCAGTTATTACAGTCAGATGGATAACTGACTCTCATCCACAAAACGGTGTATTGCGCTGAACTCGTGCCCATTCTGGGGAAATAAAAATACTATACGGGACTCTTTCTTGGACAACACCAGTGCAGGATATCGACTATGCATATCTTCCAATCAATCTATCATCAAACAGCTTATTCAGTACAGAGTTGCGGGGCATATATTTTGTGTTAATTTATGAATCTTGTCTTGTTTTGTGCCAGTTTATTGAAAAAGCAGCTTTCAGACGCCATGTTATGCTTTCCGGTATCACATTGTGATCATCGTCTGAAGTGCACAGAGGCATCCACTTGGCCGTCTGTCATTTTTGTGCAAACAGGATACTTCTATTTTTAGACACTGATGTCCCCCTGCTACATACCCCAGCCAGGTTGCTGTTGCTCGTCCAGGACGTGAATCTTCTTTTTAAAATGCTTAAACAAGTCAGCTGGCAAAAGAAATCTGGCCCCAGAGTTGTGCAGAAGTGGGGACACACTGGTGCTCTTTTACCACTGGGGTATCACAGTATGCCTGCATTTACGCAGCCATAGTGCGACCTTGTGTTAAGGGATGTTAATTGCTCAGCAGGGGGTCTGACTGCGGACTGCACAGCTTACCCTCCAGTAGGGCATGTGCAAACCAAAAAATCAGAAACGTCAAAACAGGTGGAGGAGGGGCTACAGGAGCTGGTATACGGTCATTCATAGGGGTTAAATCCTGAAGGTGGCATTTACAGGTTGCTAGCTTCACTGGGTAGAAGGGAACAAACAATCAGAGATAAAGGCCACAGAACAGAAAGAAAGGTGTCTGAAGACTGCAAAATACATCATGATGAATGCTGCGATTCTCTCCCCATTGCTAGTATATATCAGTTATTTAACACTTAGATCTCTATATAAATATACACACTTATACATATAGACAAAATAGCTTTGTGCATGTATAAAGCATATTTATGAATTCAATTCTTTAACCATCTCTTTTAGGAGTTTTCTGCCGTACATGGGTATGGCTTTTCAACCTGCGGCTAAACCATCTGTTGACTTCTGTAACACCTGTTATGTGTCCATCTGTTCACATGAGAAATGACAAGGAGTAACATGATTGGTTGAATCTGTGTTTAGTCAGCATGGTTGCAAACTGTTAATGATTAGTGCTTTTAAATTTATAATGAAAGGCTAGTCACATCTACAGAATGAACCCTAGACAAGAGAATTGTTTAAGGGAGATTACACGATCCCACTACTTGCAATCTACAAATTTCAAAAATATACTTGTACCTCCCTCTGAGTTTTTGGCTGGTGAGTACACTGCCAATGAAAGTAAACACTGGTAGGATCTAGTTACTCAGTTGCAATAGTGAACTGATATAACATTAATTCACACACTCTGCAGTGCTAATCTGTGAGTTTGTGAACTGCCAATAATCTAATTCCAAAATTTTACATTTTAATGGAAATAATTTTCAAAATACATGAAAAACATAAAAATACTGACAAATTCCTTTTTAAAAGAAAATTGGACAAGTTATTCTTTGAAACAACTTTAGAAACTTTTTTTTGTTGTTGTATATACCTGAGGTAAAACCGTTTGATTTGCGAAAGCCTTGCAAACGCTTCTGACTGAGACCATCTAAGTGTTTATCTGATTTTACAGCTGTTCTACTTGACGAGCTAAATTGCATTGTTCATTCTGATCCAATAGAGGGCAGTAAAAGCTCTCTGTTTCCTGAAATGTCCCTGAGCCCAGTCAGAGTTTTCATTGAATACTGCCTTGATGTACAGTTTCACAGCCGAGCACTCCTTAAGCTTGGTTGCGTCACATAAAAACTATCCCGCGGATGATCTTTGGAAATGACAGATGCATAGTTTCGCCACAGCAGCACGAAAGTGAATAACATGGTTAGAGACACAACAATCACCTTTCCCAGTGCCTCCCAAACTTCTCCTTGGGTACTGGCAGCCGTTGCATATGTTAGCTACATTTGGGCTCCAGAACAACTTATGCACCTAATCCTGGGCTTGAAGATGAGCTGAGGTGGTATCGTTAGATTGTCTGGTGGTGGAATTTGGAGAAGCATATGGAAGGGTTGGACATACATCAGGAGAGGCTTGGGAGCCACTGACCTACATACCTTTACAAACAAATCATCTTCACAAAAGAGCCGTAACGGTCTCATCAGGTGAAGTCCCTGCGCTTTGATCCCCTGAGCTGGGGGGGGTGGCGACTCAGACATTCCACTCCTTCACCAGTCCACCTGCTCCCGCATTACCCACCTACACTTGGCAACGTCCTTATTTCAATACGGAGAGTTAAGTGCCAAGAACATAACGCCTTCATTCTTATAAGCACAAGTCCCACCCAACACTTCTCCAGTCACCGGCAAACCTGGCAGAGATCGTGCTAAATGCTGGCTGCGTCTGCGTAACGTGCGCCTTCAATACTGCGTCTGGCTGTGACGTATGACTTGTAACAAGTTACAGTGTAGCGAGGCTCCCTTGCACTGGCCGCAGGGAGAGATCCGGAGGTTAGCGGTCACAGTCTATTGAGGTACTGTGGAGTTTTGATCTTGCAGAGCAAAGTGGGGGAAGGGATGAATCTGCTCCAGTACAAATATGGGCAGTGGCTCATGGTTAAAGGGCAGAGAAAGTGCATGAATGTCGCAAGCCTGCAGAACCGTGTGCAGAAGAGTCCCCGAGTCGCTGTGGGTCGGCAACCATGGCAACGTCTCCCCCGGAAACTGAGGCCAGAGCTCATCTCGTGCTCCCGGCCTGGGGTGCTTGCATTCTTAGTTGAGTGGGCTAATCCATTTGTTAGAAGATAGCCGTGTCACAGTTGCCATGATGTGGGTTTGGCGTCCCCTCACACCTTGCACAGTCAGGACGGTACGCCTCCCTGAGGCTGGGCTGGTCAGCAGCTCCCTCCGCTGGTCAGAGCAGGGTCCTATGTTTTCAGGGTCCAGTCCCAGGACTCAGAAAGAAGACCCAACCTCCTCCTCTCACAAAGTCTGATTGGCCTGCAGAGAAACCCACTGTGTACGGCCATCAGGTGAGACGTACCAGTCTGCTATAGAGAGACCACCACTCTAAAACTCCCTGTAAATAACGAGATTGTCCAAATACTTAATATCCTACTTTGAGCGTGGGATCACCGCACAAATTTCCATTCTATGCAATATCTGTTTCTGCTCTTTGACATTATTTCTTAATAAAAAAAAGGGTCTGAGATATTTGAATTTGCAGATTCGAATCCTTTGTTCTCATTTGTCATGAGCTATATAATCGCATATATATTCTTTTATACATTGTAAAAAAAACAGACCCATAAACTTAATGAACTCCTCTGAAACATGAAAAACAATAAAGGGAGATCCTGGGTGTTTTCATAGGGCATCAGGAAATCGTCCGCTCTTGTGCAGGGGAGCCTGGGCACTGGGCCAGCCTCCGCTTTAGGTCATTTGGTGTGGTGCTTCCAGCATCTCCATTAAGAAGGTGTCGATGGGCGTGTCTCCTATTAGCTTGAAGAAGAACAGGTGCTCCAGACACTTGAGGCCGATAGAGCGCAGGGCAGGCAGCCGCAGGAGGAGTTTGGCAAACCTGGCCCCAGACAAGCAGCGTACACGTTAGCCACAAGAGGGCAGCATTGGGTGCAGTCCCAAACTTAATGCATGTGGTTTGAAGAAAGAAATATGAACGGTACCTCAAGTCAACTAAATTGCAAATTTGATTAAACAAGCTGTGGCTCTGTAACAAATCAGATTAAACTAAGTAAACTTCAGTAATGAGAAATGACAAGCCTAGTACTGGATGCTGTTTTTTATACATAAACGGATACTTGTTGGATTTTAGCTTTTTGTGACTTTTGTAAATCCATCATTAAATGTGCTTCTTGACCTCTGGGCCGAAAGAGAAAGAAAAAAAAACCGCTGTCATCAAGATTGCACGGGAAAGGAATGGGTCATATTAGACATGCTTTGCATGTAAACGTTTGAGGTGTGAAGTGTGAGGAGGAGAGACCCAAAGCAGAGCACGTGATCCAAGGAGCACAGCACATGCGCCAATGAGTAAGACACTCACCTCCCGGGCTGGTCTGGGTACTTCTGTTTACAGTAGGCCTCCAGAGAAGCGTACACTTTCTCCCTCAGAGCCTCCACCTCGCCAGGGTTTGACAGACCTTTGGAATCTAGAAAAAGGATTGGACAAGCCCCACACTTCTCAGTATGCAAGAATACTATGGCAACAGAATTGACATTTTCCTACTGAGCCCTATTAAAACATGACTGAGAGACTAGGGGGCTCTCAACTCCTGGTAAGAATGCTTTTTGGCTAAGACCTACTTTGTGGTTACCATGGAAAGAGGTAATAATTAACTGGGATGTTGTTGATAGCTGACAGGCTTGAGGAGAGGAATAAGCTTTATCAAAGTTTGATCTCCTTGCTGAAGCACTTTAATTTGATGCAATCAGTTTAATTATCCCCAAGCAAAGATGGGCCATAAAGTATAAGACAATTATACTGTAAAGATTTACAAGAAAAACACCTTGATAAAAATGCTACATACACAGTAAGGCATTTCTGCCAAAGACACGCAAAGAAAATACATCATCACCATAGTGCGTGGAACATAAAGCAATGATTAGTTGCACTGATTGCGCATCACTTGGGATGAGTCTATGGATAAGAAACATTATAAAGGGCTGCTGTAATGGGTGAATATAAACATCACATAACTACAGAGGGAATCATTTTCCATCCGTGGGTTTTCATGTGTGCTTGAGGCACCATCTGCTTTACTCAGCGCATATGGTTGATAGGTAGAGAGTATGTGATGCCACAACATCAAGATGGTCTCTGTCTCACTGCTCTGTGACGCAGAAAGCCTTATTAAGCAATCCTGCTACTTGTGAATGAACTATGGAAGTATAATCACAAATAAAAGCTAAAAAGATTACTGAAATCTGTGAATATTATTTTTCAGAGTGCGGAAAATTTCTGTTTTTCTGTAGATGTTTTCAGAGACGCTTGGTTGGACACACCAGTTGTGGTCAATTAACTTTGTCAATCTACTGTAAACCATGTTGTTCCTTATCATACATAGTTTTCTCAGCAAGGCGAATATACACTGTGGTGGGTGAAATTCAGAAGCACATTACTGCTGGCACATTTAAGACACCTAGTTCAGTTCCAAGCTTGCCCTTAAGCAAGTCTCTTTTCCGGTATTGTACTTGGAAAGGGGAGCTTGTCATGTGTGTCTGTGACTTCTGTAGAAGAAGGTTCTGGACGAAGACCTGAGTGCTGCAGCTGTACCAGTTTAATAATAATAATACAAAAACAGAATTACAAACAGGTATTGTGCCAACAGAATTTATATATGAACTTTTCTAAGATGAATAAACAAAGGAAATTAGTGATCTCACAAGGTGTAAAAGAGTAATCCAGCAGGGGGGTGCGAGGAGAGGGGGTCTAATTACCATAGTGTAAGCTGCACGATACCTCCACGGACACTCCAGACAAAACCGCTCCGGCGGACGGCTGGGAACGGCTTATCTGGCATTAAAAGGGACTTTGAGGGAAGCTTCATTTGAAAAGTAGGCCATCAAAATCAATTTCTCTCAAAAGTATGATCAAAAGGAAAAGGAGAGCGGCCTGTCTTGGAAGAACACTGTTGGCATAACAATAGCGCCGGGCGGTGCGCACCTCGCCACCAGCGGGTGTCTGTTCCAAGGGACCACCTGTCTGGCACCTGTGTTACCAAGCGAGCCTTGTGATATTAACATATCAATACCAACCTCAAGGAACGGTGAGTATTTAACAGGCTTTGGAACTGGGACAAGGACAGGGGCTGGTATTGTGCTTAAGGAATAAGGCTTGTATGTTGAAAGTTCTTATTCTGAGCTTCTGTGGCAGTAAATGGTAATAAGAAGGACAAGCCATATATTTATATACAGGTGTTGCTTGAAGTCAAACAGAATGTGACAGACGCAGGAACTACTCGGCTTGGTGTGCACTCATCTCTGACCGGGAGACATTACATGGCCCATCTGGACATGATAACCAGTGAAAGACAGAGCAGAGAAAAGAGGGACGTCTGGGCAGCTTGGATGGGGCCATGAACATCTGTGATCTTCACACCCTGCCTTATGAAACTGTTTCTGTGTGTTTACCTAAGAGGCCCCTGCCTGTTGAAATAAATAGTAATATGGTCTAATCACTGTTCCCCCCCGGGATAACCTGGCATCTGGCGTACCTGGATTGAAGAGCACGATTGCACGCAGACAGCCCAGCTCGGTCTTGTCCATTTGCATGTCTCTCATCTTGGACACCAGCTCTGTCAACACTCTGTTGCAACCCAAATGAGAAAAGCGAGGCACGTTAAAGCTTTTATACTCGTCACCATGAGAAATCACTGCACAATAAAAGTTATCATATAAATAAATCATTGATATCCACCTATAAAATTCCAGCAAGTTTTAAACAAAGATATTTGCAGTGATGCTATATTTCATCAAACTGCATTGTCCACAACCAAAAACTGACCTGTAATTAACTACAATCAAAGTAAAAAGCAAAGCAGCAATTCTTTTGTTGCCTGAGAAAAGAATTTTTTGTCATAATTTACAAGGTAAAAATACACATTTTTAAAAATCTGTGCTTAGGGACTTCCACTGTTAAAGGTAGCATTGTATATGATGTTGAGTAATTATTTGGATACCATAGAATTACAACAGATTCCCACAGCCACCAACAGCCATTCCTGCGGGCATTCAATTTATTTATCTTAGACGTGGTTGTAAAACAGCAAAGCATTCATGGTGGGATGGGGTGTGGGGGGGTGCTTTCAAGAGGACCTATCATTCTTTAATCTTGCTGTACATAACCCTTGTGTATTTTACTTCTTCCGTTCTAAATTCTAGAATCTATAGAATTTATCCTCATTTTGAAAATTGACTGCGGTCACATAGACCCCAAAATTAACACAGGGGTTAAAGATCACAGCACTGATGAGACCTACCCAGTTAGTGATCTGACATAGCAGAAAGCTTAAAAAAAAAACTGCACTACATAAATCCAGTACCTGCAATCCATAATCAATCAAAAGCGAGAGACATCCATGGAGCGGCTCTTTATTATACAATGCCTTTAATTAGTGGCATAATATAAAACTAAAATAGGAATGCCACCCACACATGGTGACTCCTCTGGGGTTTTGCCGGGGTGTGATCTAGTTCAGTGGTTCCCAGCCGTGGTAAGCTAGATTTTGGGCTCAATTAATTTGGCTGATTTGCACTGTTGATTAAATCTAGACCATGATTTGCTATAACCTTGATATCTCAGTAGTTACACAGCCTGTACCAGTAAAGTAAATTGAAAAGCAACTATATAGTCTGCAGGACATAAACAAATAAAATCAATCTGAGACTCAGTATATTCTTGCTGTTTATAAACCTTTTAACGAAAAACCTGATTGGACATGGGATATTGCTGTAGATCTGTTCTTTTTATAACTGCTGAAACTAAAACCTGTATATTTAGTTTTTTCAGCACTCAAGATATACAGGTGTAAAAATATGAATACAAATACAAATATTAATATTGAAAGCTATACAAATGTTTAGGACCACCGTGGACAAGAGCAGACTATAAATTATTCATGTGTAAACTCCTTGTTTTACGTTCGGTGGTAACAACAGTGTTGACAAGCAATCACAACAGTTTCAACTTATATCAGTTTTGTGTGGCTGTGTGATTTGTTTTACTTATGTTCCCAAATACATGTACAAATTAGTATCCAGTTTAATTAAGATTCAATTACTTACCTGATTTTTCAATCAATGCATTTTAATGCACATAAATAGCTTATTCTGCCCATTTAAACTAATTTCTTTATTGCTGAAGAACAGGCAGAGTGAAGTGATTATGTCTGTAAGGTATTCTGTACTGGTCATGCATACAGCTCCCATCAGCAGATGGAAAAAGAGGCATCATCACACCTGTCTAAATGCTCTTCTCTTTAACGAAAGGATGTGATCCATTAATTGAAATGTGTGGAAAAAATTAACCAAACCTCCTATGAAGGTCATAAAGTGTGTATTCTCCAATAAGGACATTTCAGCCTTAGCTTAGCCTGCGAGCAACACATTGGTTTTTGGGTTGCGTTTGGGCTTCGGCAAGGCCACTCAACATAATGGACGTATGGATAAAATGACTGGCAATTTCCCACTGGGCTATAATAATGTCTCTGCAGAACATGACAACACAGAATGGTCCAGGTTAACAGTGCTGGAGGTTCACCTGTCAAAGATGGCGCCCACTCCAGCACTGTGGGCACTGTTGCGATGCACGTGAAGGCCCGTGGCCAGCAGAATCCCATCCTTCACTGCTATCGAGCGGTGTGAGAACGAGGCAATGAGGAGCTCATTCCACCCTGGAGAGGGAGCGGGGGACGGGGGACGGGGGGGGAGAGATAGAGAGAGAGAGAGAGAGAGAATCACAAAGTACAGAAAATTAGCATCAACAAGAGGCCTACTGCTTAGGGAATCTGCCTTTGTACCCTAGAATGAGGTTATCTGGCTGACGTTCAGTAAACAGTAATGATAGTACATATACAGCCTATGTAAATGGCATAGACAGGTCACAGTAGGTGAACCTCTAATCAAAACACCATCAGATGACAGAAGAGGGGCAATGAGGATTATTCTGCTGCGTGGTGACAGGTCAGTCCATCCATCCATCCATCCATCCATCCATCCATCCATCCAACTGTTCAGCTTAGTCAGGGTTGAAGAGTTGTCTGGACAAAATTTAGACACAACTCTATGGACGAGATGCCAGTCCATTGCATGACACACACGTGCGCACACACACACACACACACACACACACACACACACACACACACACAATCATACTTTAATTGAGAGAGGGTAGAGGGTACAGAGCTCCTTTAGCTGTTTTACCTAGCAACACCACGCCCCCCCCCCATCTGAGTCCTGTGAATCTCCTTGGATACTTTCGTCTGCGAGACAGCAGAACTAAACTGGTTATTAATAGAGCTAGAGAGTTTTGGAGAATATGCTTTGAGACACAGGTCTTCCACGTGATGTGACGGCAATCTGAAGAAGATGAGTTTACTGCTGATGCCCTGCCTGTATTTCCAAAAGAAACAAAGCAGTCAAAGGTGATTTGAGGGGATTCTAAAATAGGGGCATTCCCTTTATTCATCTTTATTAAAATAAAAAATCATACTGTTTAAAATAATCAACACAAGACTTAGCAGACTTAACTAAGTTGTGGAAATGGGCTCTCTGTTAGTTAAGCTGTACACAGAAGGGACAAAAGACAATATATTTAATAGATGATTGTAGAAAATCAGGGAAAGGGACATGCTAGCACTGCGCCTGGACAGTCATTCCCTATACAGAGTGACGTCACTATCACTCAGGCTGCTCGGAGCACAACCATCAGCGTCAAACAGCTACAGGTAAGTAGGGAGTTAGCCAGCGCTAACTGTGTTTGTTGGCATAATAAAGCTTTGGCGGGTGCATTCCAGGTGATTTTAATGTCAAGCATATGACACCATAAACAGTGTCAGATACAAGGCCCCCATTTTTAAAAAGCACACACTCCGTTTAAAGAGTAAATAGCCTTAACGCTGACTGGAAACAGCTGGCATGCTCATGTTGTGAATGCGGATCTCGTCTGTAGTGACTGCGGTCTCTGGCGAGCGGGCTGCTGAACATGGTCCGGCTAAATAAAGTTTAATGTCAGCTGCGCTTAGTCTGGAGCCTGACTATGGATATTCGGTAAACAGGGCAGTCTGCTGGTTCACAAACAAATTAATAACCTTGCAATGAGGCATTGTAGGACACTAATTTTACTTACTTAATTACCTGCTCAGACTGGGACATGAAGACCAATTGTTTGGGCCACGAGTTACTAGCTAATATTGGCTGACTGAGTAATATCTTACTTAAAAACCATCTGAACATTCTGTAGCAAACGGGGAACAAAATGGGACATGAAGACCAATTGTTTGGGCCACGAGTTACTAGCTAATATTGGCTGACTGAGTAATATCTTACTTAAAAACCATCTGAACATTCTGTAGCAAACGGGGAACAAAATTTTATAAAACTGCAATGGGAAAAAAATAGCTACTGGCTGCAAACATAGCCAGGTCGAGCAGTGGAGGAATCGGCCTTCTGCAGAGGGCCTGTGTGAGTTGGTGAAGAGACAACTGAGTAGGTGCGTATTTGTTTAGCGTGAATAATGAATAATACACCTTTACACTGAATCGGAGGTGAAGTGTGTGGAGCTGGCAGGCAGGTGTAAATCCATACACCGCACTGTTAAAGATCTCCCCAGGGAGACATGCAATGCTGGGAGGGAAGCAGAATCCAACGCTGGAAAGCACATAGAGATGCAAAGCGCTGGCATGTTTCATTACACTCCTGACATGCATACCAATGTTTCCTCTCTATAAATTCTGCTAACCAATGTTAAATAAGAGCACCCAATACTGTTCAGGTAAACAGTATTTCCTTGTAAGTCGTATAAGACTTCGGCTCCCCAAGAAAAGTGCATTTGGTTGTAGCGCCATGATAAGTTTATCTGCTGATGATAAGTTTGCAGTCTGAAAAAAAATTATTCATGTGCCATAAACTCTTATTTTTGGATAACAAATGTTAAAGGTATCAAAATGTGATACATCATGCTATAACTGAATGAACAAACATGAGTCTCGACCATCCATCCATCCATCCATTTTCTGTACCCATTTGTCCTATTCAAGGTTGCAGGGGTCCAAAGCCTATGGGGCACCAACCCATCACAATCACACACCATTTTCACTTTCACATGGACACCTATGGGTGATTTGATAACTCCAATTCACCATAGCATTGTAAAAAAAAATTTGGACTGTGGGGGAAAACTATAGTACCTGGAAGAAACCCCACAACAATATGGGGAGAACATGCAAACTCCACACATGGAGACATGGTGGCGACTCAAACCCAGGTCCCAGAGATATGAGGCAACAGTGCTAACCGCTACACCACTATGTCACCTTTAAAAAGCTAGGTATTTAATGTTTTATTATTATTATTATTATTATTATTATTATTATTATTATTATTATTATTATTATTATTATTATTATTATTATTATTAACCAATTTTGTGACAAGATGTGACTGACAGCAACTACTATTTGTGAAGAGCTCACTCTACTCTGTGAGAAACCATTACTTGTTATAATCATTATAAATAGGCCATAGGTTATTTGCTGTGACTGAAGATGCAAGGCAGTGCTTCTTGGGACCAGATCCCTGAAATGTGTGAAAGGTCTTTGTGAAGGGTCACCAAAACCCGTCCCGCTGCTCTATTCTACTCCTTATCCTAGTTTACAGTTCTACAACCTTGATGTCTGGCTCAGATTTAGACTACGGGGAGTCTGAGACCAAGAAGGAGATCTCAGAACTCTCTGTGTGCCGGTTAACAAGTTCACTTGCATGTGTAAACATCTACAACCATGTCAGGGGAGACATTAGGTTTGATTGGTGGGACTCTTCTCTTTGTAATTTATTTTACCTTGTTACTTTGTTCTTTGACAATCTTTAAAGTAAGAATATGCTAACTTGAGTGCAAGGTATTCGAGGCATTGATCAAAGAATGTATTCATTTCTTGAAATGAAACTTGTGTACAAGGAGGTCGCACAGAGAGTGAGGGTGGTACCTGCTCGTAAGAGGATGACCTGGTCGTCCAGCGGGAGCTCCGAAAAGTGCGGGATCCTCTTAGCCCACTCGACAAGGGTGAAGAGCTGCTTGTCAGCCGCCTGGCAGATGTTTGTGACAGGATCATTGGGCTGAGGAGGCAGATAGCCAGTCAGACAGACAGGCAGCCAGACAGACTAACAGACTGCGAAACAGACAGGCAGATATACAGCCAAATAGACAGACAGCCAGTCAAACGGACAAAGCCGGTCAAACAGACAGCCAGACAGGCAGCCAGCCAGCCAGACAGGCAGACAGACAGCCAAAAAGACAGACAGACAGTCAAACAGACAGACAACAAGGCAAATAGACAGAGCCGGTCAGACAGACAGGAAAACAGGCAGCCAACCAGCCAAACAGACAGACATATAGACAGCCAGACAGACAGGCAAACAGACAGATAGACAGACAGCCAGGCAGCCAGACAGACAGATGGCCAGGCAAACAGACAGACATACAGCCAGACAATCAGGCAAACAGACAGACAGGCAGCCAGCCAAATATATAGACAGCCAGGCAAACAGACAGACAGAAGGACAGGCAGGTAGACAGGCAGCCGGAAAGACAGCCAGCCAGACAGACAGGCAGGCAGCCAGCCAGTGAGACAAATAGCCAGACAGACAGACAGACAGACAGACAGACAGGAGGCATCAGGCAAACAGCCGAGAGGCATGAGCCGCCGGAGGCTGCGGCGTGTCCTCATTTGCAGAGGCTGTGCGGCGTGTCGTTACGAGCTGCCTTTCCCTGGGGATGTTCATTTGGAATTAATAATTGCTAAAAATCTTTGAGAAAATCACAGCATGGCACAGCGGCGCATGTTCGGTCCAAATTAATTTCTCTACTAGCTGTTACAAAAGAGTAATTCCACAATAAGGATTTTCTATGTAACATATTGGAGAAATTGACGACCTTGGGCAATTCTGCTTTGCACGGCAGACAGCAAACATCATGATGAAGAAAGTGAGTGAAAATCTGGGACACTGGTATACAGACATGAGCTGCATAGCTAAACATGCAAGTAATGCTGGCATTAATAAGTCAAACAGCAGACCTTGGTCTGTCTGAGACCAGGTGTTCAGGCCCAAAGTCTGACAGCACAAGAAAAATCTCCTCAGACAGGTAAGGTACCCGAAGGGTAGAAAGGTAATTTGGAGAAACAGTCTGCAGTAAATACAAATAGGAATGTTTTTGTAAGTAGCTAGCTATTGAAGGAAACCCACTGAGAGACATCTAGCAACATGGCGTTATAGCAGAGTTGTATCTCTTTACATGTTGATTGACCACATCTTCAGAACTGCCTAAAATTTGGTGTTTTGCGACGTATTAATGCCTGAATGTGGCACAGTGGTGCACAAGTTGCCACCCAATCCTGGATTGTTCCCCGCCTTGTGCTCAAAGGCTTCGGACCCCCACCCCCCACCCCCTAAATACGACAAGCGATTACAGAAAATGGATGGATAATGTCTGAACATTACACATGCATTCATGTTTGACTGTTTCATTTGTGAGGGGCTAACACCACACAAGAGTCACAGTGCACTTTCGGTATGCAGAAAAAGCAGAGAATGGAGCCAAGGAGCCCACTTTGGCCCTGTTTATACTCGGCATTAAAATGCGTCTTGGGTGACCGGATCGCAAGTAAATAGTGCTAAATACAAGTGTACATGACTACCAAGGTGCATTGTGATCTGAACACTCAAAGCACTTGCCGAGGTAGTCTGGGGTGCATTTAACCACAAATCATTTGTAACGTGAACACTAATGCGTCCTGGATGTGTCCCCAGCAAGGGAACGTTACAATAACTGAGCACAGTTCAGTAACGAAATCTGAACACAAGTGGTCTACTGGACACCTTGGAGATGTTGATAGACACAGGTGTAAACGGTGATGTGTCTCGGCTGTCCACTCTTGTTCCGGTCACCCAGGATGCATTTTAAGACCAAGTGTAAACAGGACCAATGAGAAACACCGTCGGGTTAATGATGATGACAACTGATTGATATTCAGAACGAGTGAAATGGTGAAAGACTTTTCATCCACTTTCACTTCTTAAAGCTTCACAGTTGAAGTCTCAAGGATCCAAACTTCAAATGAAGTTTCTCCAAGGAGATTAAACTAAGACAAGAGCAGTTTATCCATAGCTCAGTTATTCTATCTTTCCTCCAGCCTCCTTTAGCTACCTGTCACTGGTGTTTACAAGGGCAGGGAGCTGGGCATCTGAATGTTAAGTGCACCGCATCGAAAATCCTGAGTTTTCCCACTTCAAAAGGCACTGGAATTCAGTGCAGAAAGATACAGGATAGACATTATTGTTTTTTAAAAATGACACTGTGTTCTGGGAGGGATTCTCATATGCTATGCTCATCATCAGCCATCTGGTTATTAGAACAACAAAATATATATTGATTTAGCCAATATGTTAACATTTTATGCATGATCATCGGTATATGCGGATATATAAATAAAATGCTTAGTTAATTAATGAAGATATGAATACAGCAGAGTATACAGAATAAAAACAAAGTCTGCTGAATGTCTCCAGAATATAATTAATTTCCCAGAGTTTCCATTGGAGCTCATCTGAAATCATAGATGTTTCTGTAATTTGCTGTGTTTATGTGACTTCCATTCGCCATGTGCACTTGGCAAATTGAGTCCTGAGATAAAAATCAGCCCCTTTGCATAATGAACAGGCTGCACTCAAAACAAAATTCACATATATTAGAGAAATACAAGTGGTGATACCACAACACAGCTTTCAAAATACTTCACATGAAACTGCAATGCTAGCAATTGGCTAATGATTAACATGTTGGTATAAAAAGTTAAAAATGTGTTTTGGGGCATTGTGTTGCCTAAGATGTATCCCTTTCATGCTTTCATTTTTCAGGCAAACTCAACCCTCTTACCAATTAAGACAATATAAATATGACTGGATTTACTCTATTTTACTCAAAAACCTTTTCTTGCACAGATGTTGAATATAATATAGACCCTAGTTTCCAAGTTATTCTCCCCATATTTATCTAACTGTTTTGACAAAAGAAACTATCAAGATATACACTACAAGGCCAAATATAGCTGATGCAAAAAAGTATTACATGACACATGTAAATTTAGAGACTGAGAAAAGAGAAGGGCATGCAGCTTCTTAGTAAAGCCTGTTTAACTACCATTCCAGGTCACAACGAGATAAATGCATTTCATTCAGCTTGATCAAGCTCCAGCTATTAAGTGACAGCGTGGATTCTTGACACCAACTCTGATTAAGGGCTGTCAGACAGAAACTTAGTCAGTGGTACTACGTTGAGTCTCCACAAACAAATGGCACAACATTGTGGCCTATACACAGGGAAATTCAGAGGATAAGGATTGCCAGTCCATCTAGTATCCATTTGGGTAAATCAATGACTGAAACCTGCAGACTTTGGCAACTTCAAACATTGAGGGAGACTAATTAGAACAGAATACAGCAGCTACATTAATATGTCAAAATGATAATCTGGGTAGAATTTTATAGGTTAAAATTTGCAGGTTGATCTGATTCATCCAGTTGAGGCCTGGTGAGACAGCTACATGCTTTCAGCACACCTCTCGGAAAGCGGCCAATCACGTCAGGTGGGCTGGGTAATGCGACTCAGACACAGCCATCGAGGCCGTGAATCACCTCAGTCATGTCTGCGCTGCGTTCATCCCACTGACCCCGTGGGGCCACTGAGTTAGACGGGACTCTCCAGTGCTAGAGTGCTTTAGTATGTAGCAGCTGGCAGCTGGTCCACCGAGGCCCCCTTAATGTCAGCTCTCACAATGTACATTTCCATCAGCTCAAAAATAGCACCCATTTACTCCCATAACAGTCTCTGCCCTTCCAACTTCTCTTCCCATTTCTGCATGAGAACATCCCCAGAGCTCATCTACTCTCCCTGCTTCCCCCAATCCCCTCCTCCTTCCCAGTCCTCCATCTGTGAAAGCAAGCCGGACTGAGTCATCTCGGTGCACACATTTCCGCATACCCTCCAGTTTCTATTGTCAGAAAATCCTGTGAAATGGAGCTTCAGGCAGAAGCGCGAGGGTATCCTACTAAAAGTAAATTTAAATGTCTAAGAAATTCAGCTCGTGTTTACGTTGTGGGTATGAAGGGCCATTGAAGAGACTTTAGTGGGTTATTTTGGGATTCAGAGTCTGAGAATATGTGGAGAACTTGCATTTCCAGTTTCCACCAGCGAGTGTCAGGATCATGCAGTACACTGCCATGAACCACACCAAGAAGCAAACACCAGCAAATATTTTCTTTGTTTGAAAAACTGCCAGAATCTGTAAGATTGGTGAAATGATCTCCCAGCTCCTGCACATCATTAAGTGCTACTGTTTATTTCTTACCTAATTTAACCTCAGAGATCTACAGCACTGCCCAGCAGCTACATCCGATAGGTCTTGGCAATGTCAGATGGAAAAAAGTAGGATTTATTGAATTATTACTAAAGGATACTACACAATGCATTCAGCACAGTAAATTAACTCAAATGCCAATTGAGTTCAATGGTAGATCATAGCTGGAGTCTGGACGATGTCACCATAAATCAAGTCCTCATTATAGGTTGTTGAACCAGTACTCCCAAATTGTCTAGTAACCTTTCCTTTGATGTTCCCAAGGACTTAGATGTGCCTGGCACCTTTTGATGAACCATCCTGTTAAACCACCAATTCCTCTGCAACTTTACAGGAGAGTATCACACCTGGAGGCAATGAGAACTTCAGTGAAGGCGTTAGTTAAGGCCTAAAAATGGAAAAGGCACTTCGAGGCAAATGGGACTCACCGAGTTCGAGGGCATGCCCAGACTCCCCTCAGTGTACATCTCCGTCTTTGGCTCCACGGCCAGCTCAGCTTCTAGGATCTTCTCCACAGGCATGTCTTCGTTGGCACTGCTAGTGGACTCCACCTCGTTTTCGTTGCGGTCCTTTGCCCGCTGCCGTTCCTCCTGAACAGCTGTGTTTGAGAAGAGCGGCTCTGGTCACACAGACCTTCATGATTCCCTAGTCTAGTCTCTAGTTCTCGGCTATTTCTGAGCAATGAGACTCATTTTTCAGGTTTCACCAGAACACCAGCGGCAGTCGCTATGATTAAAGGTATATCTCTAAGGTCTTACTTTTAATTATTTATAAATAATTATTGCACTGCTTGGGGTTTTTTGAAACCTTAATTCAAGTAAAATTAAACAACTTTAAATAGCTAGTGATTTTCCATTAAAAAAAACAAGTACAATAGGCAGTAAAAATGTCTCTGGTTGATTAGTTTGGCAGTCGTGTCCTCTGGCGACACAGGAAGTGGTTTTTGCGCGGCGCAGACATTGTGTGCTGGGCGCCGGGCTTTGCTCAGTGGAGGCAGCGGTAACCACAGACCCACCCTCTGCGGTCGGAGAGGGAGAAAGCTGCCTCTGCTTCTAGGTTTCACTCTGCACCCTCACACCCAAGTGAGAACCCCCTCCGTCTTTCCATAGAACTTCTCCCTCCACTCTTCTTGTGTAGGAGTTAATGAAACAAGTGGGGAATTCTGGACGCAGCCGACGGCTGAGGTCTCCGATGTCTGGCTATGGGGTCAGCTTAAGGGTACAGTTTTGACTGAAAGTCACTACAAGGTAAAGATGGAGGAATTCGCAAGACGAAATCGTTTTAGCATTTTCCTCTGAGGGGGAGGGTACATACTCATTTATTCCTGGCAATATGTGTTCTATAGAATTTCATATAGATGGATTTCACACCCCACAGTATACAGTTTAAGAAACAAAAATAATACATAATAGTTACACACACACACACACACACACACATAAAATTGGAAATATATTCAAATCTTCTCAAATATTAGTTGATTATTCCTTGTTTATGGCAGGTATAACAAGACTATTAATAGCATAAGTAACCTGACAAATGCTTCTGCGCACAAAGCTTCATGAAAAATCAGGTTAGCACGGCGCTGCCACTTTCAGTTTAAGTGAATGCCACTCGGCCTGAGCGCTGCTGTTTTAAAGCGGGACCCCTGCACACCTCTGCTGGACCTACAGCGGACAGGGAGTTGCTTCCTCTGACCATGTCCGAGGGATGTTATGTGTATTTAGGGTGAGGCGGGGTAACAGGAAGAGGAAATTAGCCATCGTTTCTCTAAGCCAGTATGCACCCCAGGAAGGTGTATGAATGTGTATACTTGTGTGTGCACCGTGTCCACGCTCTTTTTGTGTGTGTTTTCTTTTCTATTTTCTATTCTCGCGTTTTGAGAGTGATGTATAACAATCGAGTTGTGGGAACCTTCCGTGCGAAGACCCCAATGGACACATGCTGTGAAGCCTGAACACCAGCTATCTCACAAACCTTACGCGGAATGTGTGCAACATCAAAGACACTGGTCAGAGCAGAGATTTTATGGTCCCGAGCCGCTCTGTAGAGCAAGGCTCTGCGCCCTCCAGCACATGCCGTACCTTCCCTCTTCATGCCCATGGCCAGACATTTCTGGTAGCGGCAGTACTGGCAACGGTTTCGCTGCCGCTTGTCGATCATACAGTCCTTGTTGTCTCGGCAGGTGTAGGTCAGGTCTTTCCTCACCGTCCTCTTGAAGAAACCCTTGCATCCCTCACAGCTGTACACGCCATAGTGTTTCCCTGCAGGAAGTCACAAGTCGATTCTTACACAAGCAGCACCGCACAGGTTGGACGCGGTGAAGAACAATGATCATAAGTAAACGTCGTATAAATCTGAGTAAACCGACTTATATACACTACCAGTCAAAAGTTTGGACACACCTACCCATAGAAAGATTTATTTGTATTATATTCAACATTTTAGAATAATTATAAAAGCATCAAAACTATAAAATAACATAAATGGAATTATGTACCAAAACAGTATT
>JAAGVU020000040.1:18602551-18649297 GCA_011763525.2 Mormyrus iriodes
TATGTATGCACACTCCGTGACGCCCTGTCCATCCTGTAAGGAGGAAACACGGGCTCAGCTGAGGGCCGCTGTCTGGGCCTTTGCTTACATGTACTGTATGTTGGTAAGTGTATCAGTATGTATGCACACTCCGTGACGCCCTGTCCATCCTGTAAGGAGGAAACACGGGCTCAGCTGAGGGCCGCTGTCTGGGTATTGGTATGAAGCCATCAGCTTTTCTTAGTTAAACACAAATATCACACGCATGGGGCCTAAACATCTTCCTGAAACACTATCAAGCCATCTTGATTTTCCACTCTATGTTTTTTCCTTCGTTTCCAGAAATTTCAGACCACAACTGAATACATAACATTACAGCTGTATTTGCCTAATTAATCCTGGCTGAAGTGATCGCAGCCATGGCCATCATCTGCTGGACCCCATTCCTCCAGTCTTCACTCTGGCAGGCGGGAGCTGGGAAAATCGCTGGCTCGCTATGCTTTAAGAGTCCAAGAGCAGATCGCACTGCTGCAGCGTAAACCACGAGCGTAAATATGACTTATGTTTTCCTTTCAAAAAAAAACAATGGCCTAAACTCAGACCATATTGACAGCTCTGGCTGACTGGGTGGATTTCTGATCTTATAGGATTGGGGCCAAATGTGCTCTTGGAAATTTCAGGAGGGGATCGTCATTAATGCGTACAGGCCCCATTTGGTGGGTTTTTTACGATTCGCTCCTGACCTGCGCCACATGGGTCAGCCGGGGCAGTTAACGAAGGCTTGCTAAGCTCATTTGGCTAGGTTATAAAGCGTAGCAGCCTCTTGTGGCAGACTGGGTTCACAGGTGACAACACAGGGTCACGGTTCAGCCTCTCTGTGGGGGTTAATGAGCTGCCCCCCCAGTGCCCAGCTGATAATTAACAGGTCAGAATGTGTTTGTGCTCCCAGACCTGAGACACATCAGCAGAGGGCTGGATGGACATGACGGTGATGGGAAGACCAAATGAGGGCCCCGAGCCATGCTACAGTAAAATCGTGCTACAGTGTGCGAGCACCAAGCTGATGCCCACCGTTTCCATATAATCCAATGAGCAGATCGAGAGTCTCGGAAATCCAATGCTGTGATAAATTCTGGAGGGAACTTCAAACGACACACCTGGCGGACAAATTAGACACCATATGCGAGCCGTATGTGCGTTCAGGCAATGCAAGCTCTACCTCAGAAAGATGTACGGGGGGCCCAATAAGTGCGGGAACAATGTCCCTGGGTCTGGATAAGATTAATCAGCAGCTCACATGATATCTGTAAAAATGCATTAGCTGTTACCTCATTAGCGATCTAAAACCTAAGAAATTCCTTGAAGCTAATTGAACCCAGCTGATATTTTCAAAGACGCACGCCGCTCTGTGTGTCTCAGTGTGTGCCTGTATGCCAGCGTTTTTTCCCCATTACTCCACCATATGTAATAACAAACTGGACCAAGTCACACATGGCCATTGTTCGCTGATCCTGACGCCTGCGTCATGACGTCATCCAGCACCGTTCTGGCGGTTTCACTGAAACCGGCCAGTAAATCGGATCTCCACCATTATTCACAGTTCACGCCTGTACACACTCAACATTACACAGGGCTCGGCTGAGCTTCGATCTCCCGGTGACCAAACATGTTAAAGCTTTATGACATCATAAATAAGATATTACCTTATTTGTTCTTGCTTCATTTCTTATAAAACATTTACACCTTTTTCATATTAAAATGTAATTTGACTCCAGTGACAGCTCCATGTACAGCAACATACTCTCTCGGGTACGAACAGCCGAATATCTGCTAGAAACACAGGCCACCATTGAGGAGGAAGATCTGACACATTCTGAGCTGCTGCCAGCTCAAATCTATAAAAAAGAAACTATTATTTATTCACTGCACTTGCAGTGTTCGTTGCACTGTGAGGTTCTGGTCAAACAAATTATAAAAGATCTCATTCACCAGAACACTACAAGACAGGCTCCTCAATTGTCGTCCAAAGTGTAAAATTAGTTCCAGTGCTCAGTAATCTTTTACAGCTGCTCTAAGGTTTCAGTGTGGATGACAGTGTGATTTGCATGGTGTCCGTCAGCCAGCGCCGGGATCCGAAACGACGGCACTAAGCGGGGTCACGGTGCCTTGTCCTGGCACATACTCACACTGAGTGTCCCAGGAGAGATCTCAGGGAACATTCCAGCATGGGGAAAGGGAAAGGCAACAAAGTAAAACCACTTATAGACACAAAACAAGAGGAGAGGGGAAAAAAATGTGCTCAAAATACATGCTACCTCTAACTCGCCGGGGTGTGCTCACCACATGAAAGGATTATTTCAGCATGGAAGAAGTTGACGCTAAGATAAACTGAAAACAACGTACTCTACAAATTGGCACATAAGATCACTAAGCATGATTTAAAGAGGCCGGGGCTGTGTTTTTATGGGGAAGATAGAGTTGACCTCCAATAATATGTGTGTACTGTTCCATTATGGCAAACAAAGTCCCAAGTGCAGGTTATAGCATGTTCCCTGGACAACTTTTGAGAAATAAGATGCTCAAATAGGTGGGAGAAGGAAGTTTCGGGTCTAAAAGTATCAATTACAACAGGGCTTTTAACGGTGAGACCTTTCGAGTGGAAGGAGGGTCCATGTTCTCAATATATATCATACGATAAGGTTAGTACTGAACAAGGTTACCCCACCGGAGACACATGAAACGGATGGATGCTAATTGCTAATGCCAGGCCTGTGATACACTTGTGCATATCATTCATCAGGAGGTCTCAGACTTTCTCAGCAGCAGTAGAGTGGCAATCGCGTTCTGCATTTTTTAGCATGCCATTGTGCTGCCTTTGGACTGAGTAGGGGCACATGGGGCTGTTTGGGGGATGAGAGTTCAGATGTTTTTGGTCATGGCCTGAGGTGGGGGTCAGACCAGTCTGGGGCCAGGCCTTGACATGGACCCTCGGGGGTTAAATGAGAAACTCTAAGGCTCCGTTTCATGACCTTCTTCTGCACAAAAGGCTTTGATAAAACATGAAATGAAATGACCAGTAAGCTGAGTGTTAAGCACAAATGTCAACCGCCATTTGACTCAAATCAGCGCCTGGCAGAGAGACCCCCCCTGACCTGCGCCGTCTCGTCAATGCCCGGCCCGACCCGACCCGGCTTGCCGTGGACGCTGGCTCAGACAGCAGAAGGCACCTAGTGATGGGCACCACTGGACGTCTTAAGGAGAAAAAAAACACGATGCGTGACGTTCTCCCCTTTCTGCTCGTGACTGGTGAACAGGCCTCGTAGCTTCAGCCAGAAACAAACCTGGCCTCTCCTGGCCTCTGACAAGCTGTCCAGCATGACGTGGAGGAGTATACGAAAGTTACTGTGAGTGGGAGGAAAAGGCTTCTTCTAAAACTGCTTGTTCTGGAGCGTTGGAGGCTGAGCGAGACGGGAGTCAAAAAGATTCGATTCAATCGGTGAGGAGGTGAGACTAGCCTCAGCATACTGTAATTACCGTGATTTCATAGTGTCACTTATTCTGGATCATATGCCCTCTCAATATCACATTTCAATACCTCTCTCGTCCAGCTGCTGCTGCTCAAACTAAATAAGTGTAATATAAGTGCAATAAACAATGAATACTGTGACACTCTGCCTCTCCTTTGAAGCCAACATGAGATCAGTTTCCTAAAGCTACTGGGTACTCTTTTCAAACACTTTAAAGACAGTGCTCTGTGCACTGCACATGTCAGGCAAATCACATTGAACGAGCAATCAGCACGGACCTCTTTCACTCAGATCGTTGAACATGACTTCAGAAAATATGTATTAATTTAAATGCTGTGACACCCTTTGTACGTGGCGATTTGTGCTTTTAAAATACAGGCCATTTAACGTGGGCAGGAAGGAAGGAAAGGTAGACTAATATAACCTGCACCACTGAGTTTCACGATCAGATACACACAGGCGTGTGAATAATTATAAACATGCACCCCTACACCCGCTCCCGGCTACATTGCGACAGGCACGGGCATTCATAAACGTATATCTCATAAACAGCCGGGCAAATATTAATGCATGTGACATGGCTGTAATGCTAGCTACAATTATAACAGACAATCAGAATGGAAATTACCAGAACGAGTAGTTCACAAATGGACACCTACATGCTAAATTTTGTGTAAGTATGACATGGGGCAGAATTAATGTATGTGTCTAAATATATAAAGATGTTACATTTTCTCCATGGTGTTTATGTTGTGATTTCATGCTTCTGTGACAATGAACTCTTAGCAGTGCTTCAGCAAAATGTGAAAACAAGTACAGCAAAAAAAAAAGGGGCTTCCGCCGTCCATCGAGAGACAGCAGCTGCCTTCTTACATCCGCTTCCTTTTAAAAACAATTAAGAGAGCTGTTAGTAAACAGCGGCCCCCTTATCTGTGGCGGGACAGGCACTTATGGGCTGTGGACATTCACTCAGAGCGGTGACTCCCCACTTGACAAGAACCTGAGTTTCCATTACTCAAGTCATACTCAAGTTCAACGGTTGAACTGTGTGAAGGGAACCTAAGATGGTAAAGTTAATATATAACGGCACTTATAAGGGCACTTAACCAATTAAAGCAAACTTTCTTTCCCGGCATTATAAATAATTCTGACTGTATGCTGATGCATTTTGTGACCTGAAAGCAAATTCTCCCTTTGAAAGGCAGAGAGGAGGAACACTGCAGGGAGCAAAGGCTGTGCCTGCATATTTATAGCACCCGGGCAGAGGCAGAAGTCGCCCGGCACAGTGCGGCCAGGAGGGGGGGGCTCTTACCTGTGGGCTGATGCTGGGACCGAAGCCCATTGCCGAGGCAGGGGGTGCGGGCATGCCGTGGTGGCCCATGGACGAGCTGATAACAGAGAAGGGCGAACCCAGGCCGTTGATGGGTGACGGCAGCTGGCCCGACGAACCCATGGAGGATGGGCTGAGGATGGAGGGGTGCAGCGGGTGGGCACCCATGCCGCGGTGGCCCGTGGGCGAGCCCAGGGGCGAGGAGGACAGCTGGTTGGAGTCTGTGGAGGGGGGGAGGGGGAACACATGTCAAAGCATGCAGACGGGGGCACAGCGCTGCGCTAACCAGACATCCTGCTCATTTCTCGGTACCAGGAAACCATTTTAACCAGCACCGCCACAGGGTTGTGGGGGGGTCTACACAGTGACTGATCAGTGCCTGAGCTTTCATTCAGTGAGATTACATTCACTGCTGTTCAGGGTGCCACTAGAGATTTTGGGCTCCATGAAAACATACCACACTGGGCCCCCAACCCAGACCAATCCAATTAGGTTCCTAATTTTTTTAGCGACAGGGGTCTTTGGAATAGCCCTAACTTCCCCTCCTTTACGGCTCCCCTGCTGCTGTTACCGAGCACTGACAAAACCCCACCTGATAGCACACTGCCAGCTGGCATCACCATGGAGATCAGGCTTATAAATCATTCACAAAGTTGATTATTACGTTTAACAAAGAATAAGACGCCCGCTGGCAGTGTGTGTATATATATACATGTACGGTTTTCAGCGTGAATGTATAAGTAGAGCATTTTGCATTGCGTTACCAGCTCGAGAGGGGCTCTGCTAAAAGACAGCTGCAATTACGGGCCTATGTTTGGCCGCATCGCACAGCGTATCTAATGACACCGGCAGCCGTCCTTTGTAATTCTTCTCGTCCACCAGATGAAATAAAAATGATTTATATTGTAGCTCCATGCCAGCTGAGGATAACAATGGCTCCTATCTGCAGTGCTTCCAGAAGCACTTGACTGCGAGTTCTACACAGTAATCTGACGCAGCCAAGTCCTCCCGGCAGAGAGCCCGGGGAAGGGGGGTCCTTAGCGCACTCCCATCACACGGATCTCAATGTGAGGCAGTGGAAGAGTGAGGGAAAGGCCTGTGCCCTGCTCTGCACTGGAATGGGTGCTATGCATCTGGTACATGGCCAGTCACACATTAGGCCAGTGTTTCCCAATCCGGTCCTCTGGGACCCACAGACAGTCCACGTTTTTGCCTGGGAGCTGGGAGGGAGCAAAAATGTGGTCTGTCTGGCAGGGAGCTCGGAGGGAGCAAAAACTGGCTGTGGGTCCCTGAGGACCAGATTGGGAAACTCTGCCTTAGGCTATTAAGACTAATTCAGCTGCCAGGAGAGATGGACGACTTCACCTGCCAAGAATCACAAGCAGCATGGACATGGCTTCATGCAAACGTCTCACACACACAAAATACAAGTAAATATACTGCCTGTACAACTATCCTGCCTGCCCTGCTGCTGTATCACTGTTCATCCTGCCATCAGAAGCAGCACCAGCACCTGCCTGCCATCACCAGCCATCCCCCCGCTTTGAGACTCAAATCTTAAAATTTGGACAGTGTAAATTATAACTTTGCCATCTTGCTCATTTGACTTTCTCCACCGGCCCCTGAAGGATGGGCTCCCCCTTTGAGTGTGGTTCCTCCCAGGGTTTCTTCCTTTTAGGGAGTTTTTCCTTGCCACTGTCACCACTGGCTTGTTCACTGGGGGTTTTGTGCAGGATAAAGTAAAGCACTCTGAGAGAATGTAATGCTGTGAAAATGCACTATACAAATAAAATTGAATTGAACTGAAATGAAAATTATGGGGAACGTGGTCAGAAACAATTTTATATTGGAACAAACAAAATCCTTCAAGGATGGCCGGATGGAATCTGTGGCTATGCTGACAGAACATGTGAAACTGAATCTTTACATACACGGTGTACGGGGAAGACATGCGTGTTTGGTGGCAAAAATCCTCAGTTCAATGATAATTTTCAGTTAGTCCCTTTAGGATAGATGATATTTGTAAGAGAATGGCAGAGTTTTGGGCTGGGGCTCTCAAATGAGGAACAGCAATCCACAGCATTCTTATTCACTCATTTCCAAAGTGGGCGAGCGTGTTGTACTACAGAGGAGCACCCAGCACAGTGACAGGTGGCTGAACACTGTTCCCCCCCCATCCCCCCCAGTCCCAAGGAAATCCGAAGCCTTGCAGACCAAGACCCAGAGCGTGTCTCACAGTGCAGGAAGCTGAACGCCGCCATGATGTGATGAGGGGCATACCGGCGACCCACGCAGCTCTGACAGGGACAAGCGGGCAGCCTTCCAGAAGCAAAACTGATCACACTTTCCAGGGCAGCACAGCTAACGAACGAGAGCAGAAAGGGATTCGGCCTGCGAGTCACTACCACTAAGAAGCTCAGTAAAACTGAGCTCTCTGCAATTTGTGTAACAATCTACATGTGGCTGCCTGAAACATCATCTCCACATTGCTATGCAGTTCATGTTGCTGAAGGTCATCCTGGGAGTTGCAGGCCAACAGAACCCAACAGAAACTTAAGAGAAACCAATAGAACGCAACACAACCCTGATTCTATATGACAGAGTTAGCCATCCCAGAATACAAAAGTCTGTAGGAGTCACACCTAGGAACTTGTCTTGTGTTGATGGGAGGAAGTGAAACGGTCCTTCAGAAAGGTCAGAATAGTTACTCTGGTGATAGTTACTCTTCCCAACTGTGTATTATAATTCATGTGGCATGAGACAGCGAGCTGGAGCCCCTTAGAGATAAAAGATGAACGTGACATCATCACTTTTAACAAGGGCCCTAAGAAGGCCAGACAGTGAATTACGCACATAAATACAATCAAGAATGATGACCCTCTGAACTGCACGCATTATGCTGTCACCAGCATAGTGTTGTGTCCATTCTCCGCTTCTCTTGAACTTTGTTGACTGCTGCCAGAAAAGGCAGAAACGTCAGGCCCTGAGTTGAGCCCCCTTCCCCAAAGGGAAACGGCAACACAAGACTGATGACTAGCCCCTGTTCGCATGCTGTCCGTCTGTCTGTCTGTCTGTCTGCCTGCCTCTGGCAGCGAGTCGCTGTTTACAGGAAGCGGTCAGGGAGGGGGCGGCGGTTTCATAGGGGCACGGCTGCTTCGGCGACGGCAGGGGAAAAACAAACCTACACACAGACTGGAAAAGGCTTTATTTTTACCGCCGCAGCCGGCATTACCTATGTTCCTCAGCAGCGGAGGGAGAAGGAGCCTCGCATTGCCACAGATCGACGGTACCCGTGACAGGAAGCCACGCTCCCCTCCTTTGAATTTTGCCCCTGAGTGGGCGGGCGTGTACGCACGTCTGTGTGCTCTGCAGCCTATGGGCCGGACGCCCCCGACTCGCTCATCTAATGCAAGCAAACTGCGTCTGGTAAATATCTATAGCGCTGCTGGATTCTCAGTTTCAGGCCCGGGTCCGGGGACGTACGGCTAAGAGATGTGACCGTGAGTCATGAGTAGGAGACAGGCTTAGACCGAATGGTCCACATTTGCGGCATGTAGGGCCTGAATCTGAGGAAGGTTGTTCAATCAACCAGGCTTTGGGTGAGCTCTATCTAAAATGCAATGTTTACCCCATGCCCCAGGGGGTGCCATGGTTAGCCGCCACTGCATCTCATCATGGAGCTATACGCCGGGTCAGTCCCAGGCTGTGCCACGGAGCACAGTCCACATGGCTCATTCTGCTAGTCGGTGCACTCAGGCTCACTGTGAGGGGAAATATGCAGATTTCTACATCCCGTTGAGCCGTCAAAAGTGACCCCCCCCCCCCAGAACACCACCCCCTCCTTCACGGAAGGACAGGGTGGCCCTGAGCCTGAGCGAGCAGAGGCTCCTCCACTGCGTTAAATGTGTCAGTTCCCTGTTTGTGCGGACAGTCCGCCTGACAGCAAAATGGGTCAGAAAAACAGAAGCGCTCCAAATTGAAACTATGTCATCCATTAAGGGTGGAGACAGCTTCTGGGTGTGCTGTCTGAACATCAGCATCCCGCACTCCCCGTCTTTCTCACTCTTAATAAAACCTCACACGTGCAGCGGGATCGCAGCTAGGCTGGGGGGGGGGGGGGAGCAGACAGCTTTGCAGACCCCCCGCCGACGCTGCTGTCACTGCGGGTCCCCTTCTGCCACCTGGAACCCTGCACACCATCTTTCTGCTTTCAGCAAAGGAATAAAGTCAGCTTTTCTTTCAAGAGTCACTTCTCTGCAGCCTCTGAGATTCACCCAGTAAGACAGTGTTCCGTTAGAAGCCCAAGCATGTCTTAAGCAGACAGCGGGGGGCGCCTGTGCGCACCTGGAGTCAACCTGTCACCCTGCGATCCCCCAAGTGCCGTCACAGGTGACGAGTGAAGGACTGGCCTACGGCACCTTTAATACAACAGGTGACCATCGCATCAGTCTGGGGCTACACCACTGGTGATCATCTTTCCAAAAACAGCGCATTTACGTTCCGCCAAGCTGCGCATCTAAGCCACGACCCGAGCTGCTGGACGTGCTGCTTTTACAGGCAGGGGATCTCAGAGGTGCCGAGCCCGGCGGCTGGCGCCGGGTGACTAACAGCTGCTCTGTGCGGCCAGGCTCCACTGGGCTGGCCTACATCGGCCCCACGCCCAGAGAGTCAGGCTCCTGCTAGCAGGCACTTCTGCATTATTGAAGGGACCCTCCCGGAGATGAGCGAACACAAGGAGCCGAGCCCATTACTGCCCCGGCCTCCATTATTCATCAGCAGAGTCACTGGAGAGGCCCGGGGCCACGGGCAACACAAGCTACCCCAGCTCCCCGACGAAGCAGGTCCCCCTGCCAGCCCCGAAAACCTAACCTCAGATACCTAATTACCTACGATTTTATCTAGGGCAATGCAAGAGGTCTGGGCTATGAACAGGGAAATAAAAATATATGCATTAATACAGCAAGAAGAAGTAAAAGCGGTCTGAAGTGTAAAAGCTACCGACAACGCATTGCTCCGATCACTCCATCATTCACGGATTCCTGCAGGACAGCGGCTTGTCATTATGGGATATCTCCTTCGGTCTGCCAAGGCGACGCGCACCACACGGGCCAGCGTGGCTGCCCCTTGCATACGCTACGATTAGCAGCATTTGCCACCGTCGCAGTGGGTGCCAGCCGAACATGCAAGCAGCACTGCCAGGGGTCAGCGGTACCAGTGCGTTACTTTAATGTCATGAGTACAGTTAGCCTCTGCTGTCATGCATTACTATTGATGCTGGGCAAACCGCTCATTCCACTAAAAGAAAAGAAAACAAGGCTTTTATGTTTCTTCTCACTTTTGATGTCATTGAGCTGTTTAATGGCACGCTAGCAAAAGTCCCGGCCATCAGTCTAATCGAAACAGTTTCATCTTAACATCATTAGTATGTCTTGTAGCTGGTCATATCAAACTGTTACATGTGCATCTGTTTATTTAACAGACGTTTTATCAAAAGTGATGAACATCTGAGGAAGGAGGTTCAGTCAATCCCTGAAGCAATTGGGGGGTTAAGGGTCATGCTGAAAGGTCCAACACTGAAATCATTCCAATAACCAAAGGATTTGAACCAGCGACCTTCCGATCGCTGACACAGAGCCCTAACCCACAGAGCCACACATCGGCCCCTTCATGACTCATTTAAAACTCCCCACAGTTTGTAAAACGCTGAGCGTGAGCGGGAGCAGCAGGTGTGAGGTGCGGTGAGAGGTCGGGAAGGTGCCAACAAAAGGTCGTGGTTTTAGACCCGTTTGTTCCAGCCCAAGGGGTTTCACTCCAACCACTTCAGCAGAAATGTCCTGCTCATAGATCAAGCTCAAAATCTGGATTATTCAGAGAAAAAAAAAACATTCCGCACTGGATTTTATTCATGTGTGCTGGGACTTTTCTGACCTTCCATCCTTCATTTTCTGTTCTGTTCATCTGGCAATGGCACATGGCATGTTTTTACATTTTACCCTGCTTAAAAGCACTTTGTGCTAAGACTATATAGCTGGCAGGATCATCTCCCTAAATGGCAATAATGCAGCAAATGTCTTGGTCAGTGCTCCACCAAAGACTGGCAGGAAGAAATGGACTGAGCAAGCGCTGAGCAAGACATAGCCAACAGAGGACATTAAAACCGTTATTCCATTAGTGTTTGGCAATGCTGTGCTAAAGCTGCATTGCCATTTATAGAGCCGGGAACATCTGGGATGTAAATGCTACTAAATAAGCAGAAACCTACCCATGTACAACAGGGTAGGGTTAATGGCAGAAGATTAACCAGTCCTCTGTGGTTTCATTGTTTGAGTCACAGCAAACTGAGAAATGATAATGTTTTGAGGTGTAAACATTTTTTGAATTCAAGTTGCTATAAACTGAGTAATAAGAAAAGTTAAAATAATTTCAAACCTAAAATGTGAAAACAACAATAAAACTAGATGAAGAGAAATATATTGTAGCATCTGAAATGAAGTACTGACCATAAAACTGACATAATTCTGTCTATTTTAGCTGTAGTACTAACAATTATCAATACACCTGCCTTCCATGCTGTTTATTATAATGAATGCCGGCTGTTTAGAGGCTACACATTTAGGAAATCTCTGCTTGCTGTTGCATAAACATGCTAATCTTAGGCACACAGTTTAGCTATAGCATGTAAACAGTGCGGCCCGGTGTATTTACTCGAGTGGGGAGTGCAGGCAGCCCCCCTCCTAGCAGGACGTCCCACACGCGAAGGCAGGGAGCGCCTTTAATTAAAGCCACGGCCCTCAGCGGGAAATGAACAGCCCATGCTGGGAGTTGGAAATGAGCACATGAAGCAGAGCATGCTGGGATTGTTTGCGGGATGCTGTAGACAGTGCGGGCCTCATAAACGGGGGGGAGTTTGTCGTGCTACAGACAGGTATCGCCCGTGGTGGATCCTCTGATCGGCTCTAACTCACAGCGACACAGGTGGCGTCCTGCTGTAAACACCTTTCAGCCGCGATGACTTTTGGTGTTTGTCCTGTGAGCGGGCTGTACCTCATAGCGAAACAGGGAGCGTCCTGCTGTAAACACCTGTCAGCCGCGATGACTTTTGGTGTCTTTCCTGTGAGCGGGCTGTACCTCACAGCGACACAGGGGGCGTCCTGCTGTAAACACCTGTCAGCCGCGATGACTTTTGGTGTCTTTCCTGTGAGCGGGCTGTACCTCACAGCGACACAGGGGGCGTCCTGCTGTAAACACCTGTCAGCTGCGATGACTTTTGGTGTCTTTTCCTGTGTGTACCTCACAGCGACACAGGGGAACGTCCTGCTGTAGATGACTTTCAGCTGCTATGACTACCTTTTGGTGTCTTTCCCGTGAGCGGGCTGTACCTCATGGCGACACAGGGGGGCATCCTGCTGTAGGTGGCTTTCAGCTGCGGTGGCTGCCTTTTGGTCTTTCCTGTGAGTGTACCTCACTGTGCTGGCTCAGTGGCTCTTACCTATTTTCACACATTGGCCACGATGAGAAAAACCGTGCGCCCCACAGCAGAATCGGGAACATTAGCTGGAGCCCCCGGCCACGCGAAAAAGGCCCTCTGCACCCTGCTCTTTCTTTGAGTGTCCCAGAGACCTACACAGCCACAACAGTCAACAGTGTCAGCCACATAAGCAGCCCTTACAAGTAGTGCTAGGCGGTACCAAAAATTTGTATCACCATATTTTTTAAGATTCTGGCGGTTTCACTGTGTATCGCTTTTTTTTTTCCCAAGTTCACTCTTACCGCAAGCAGCAAGAATTTACCCCAATAAAATATGCTTACTAATGTGTTTAGTTATTTTATTATTATTATTTTATTATTATCCATAGTGCTTCTAGCAGCAAACAATATTATATCATTTGCTGCTTATTGAAGCCTTACAGCTGTAGTTTAAGCCATGCTACAGTATGGGGACTGTATGAAAAATTCATATGGTATGGGAAATTAAAACCAGTATACCTACTTGCAGGTGGTGTGTATGTGTATATGTGTTATTCAGAGGTGGAGGTCAGGATGAACAGCAATTCAATTCCGGCAGGTTCCAGAACGAAGATTCAATCAGAGGTGATGTGCTTTTATTCATAATGAACTTAAATATCACCCACGAGCAAAGCAAACCCAATTTCACCTGCATACTCGTGCCCATAATACTTCAGAGTGGTTTTCCCTTCTAGATTCATAATTAAGTTGAAGTTGCTTACATTTTATTTATTTAGCAAAAACTTTTATCCAAAGCAACACAGATCTTTTGAGAAAACAGGGTCATACAGTCCTTGGAGTAATGAGGGTTACATGCCTCTCTCAAGTGTCTAACAGCGAACTCTCTTATCTGACCCTGGGATTCAAAGCGATGATGTCAGGTACAGTGTCCTAAGGTGCAGAGCCACACACCATGTTTCTTTATTCCTCAGGCAGAATTAAATCTCTACCCTAAGGATTTCTATGAAGTTACATTCACCACTCACCAGAGCTGCTGCTATCTCCTGTCAGAGGCTGACGGGCCATTATAGAATTATCTGCTTCTTTTTAGCATCATGGCAGCACGCGGCGTCCAAAGGACGGTGAGAACATCGAAGACGAGTGTGTCGGGGAGCTATTTTTACCCTGGAACGTAGAGCACATCTATAACTGTGCTCACAGCGGTCTCCTTGCACGGCCTCCCTGAGAAACAGCGGCTGCCGATGAAGGACACAGAGGCCACGGAGCGCTGCGAGGACAGGTGAGTGCGGCCCGCTGTAATTACACGGCCGACCTGTGGCTCGGCCCCGCAGGAGGGCAAGCTCGTCTCCGCTGATGCCTATTGAAAGCTCCAGATTTTCATTACCTTGCCGGAGGCAACTCGAGCAGAATCCACACGCCAAGAGCGGGTGGATACAGAGACGCTGCAGGTCCGAGCCCCTCCTAAGCCGGATGCGGAAGTCAGCGGAGGACACGGAATAGGGATTACAGAGTGGATAAGACCTGTACTCTTTTGATCTTCTTTATATGAATGTGTTTTCCAGTTGGTGGTATCTCAGAAGGACAAGACGACAACATGACAGCTGTGTTCAAGCATTATTCGGGTCCATGTCCATTAGCTGTCTGGATGTTCTCATCTCCATCACTGAGGGCAGATAATGACTCTACACTAATCATTTGGAAGGTTTCAGAGACTCCACACTCGAATAATCTCACACCGACAATGGTGCATTTGATGCTTCTCACCACAGGCATAATCTCATCTCAACACCTTCAGGGATATATGCTGGGAAGCAAGCACACTCTGGTATGATGATCTATGCTTTCATAAACCTTTCCAGTTACAGCAGAAGACATGTCGTTGATCGATCCCAAGTCACGCTCCCATCATGGGTTTAGTCTGTCATGCAGTGCGTGAGTTTTGCGTAGAGTTTGCTTGGGAGGAGCAGAGCAGCAGCGGCAAAGTAGCATTAGCATACACGTAGCATTAGCATACACGTAGCATTAGCAGACACGTAGCATTAGCAGACACGTAGCATTAGCATACACGAGAATCAGCACAAACCTTTCAGACAGTCTGCCTTTGTGTGAGCGGCTTTTCGCTACACAGATGGTATGAAGAAGACGGCACCGAGCAAAGCATGTGCCGTTTCTGCGCGGTCTAAAATAGCTAAAAGAGGCTATGATTCAACAAGAAATTTCCTGGAATCCACTTCTCAAATGCTGCCCGGTTACTGGAAATGTGTTCACACACATTACTGCAGGAGCCTTTTGCATTTCGCCAAATCCTTATAAAAGCTGCTTTATAGGGCCATGACCATATAAGGACTCTGCAGCTGCTGTTTAGGGTTATTTTTCCTTTAAATATTTTACGAGAGGCACACAGGAGGGACACCTGCAGGCCAGTGTAGAGAGGTCTGTCAGGTCATATTTACACACACTGAGGCCAACCTCCTCCTTATACAGTGACCCCTAAATCCGAGGTCACTGAGCTCTGCAACACTTAATCAACCCATGACCAAGATTCCCATGTCCCGAGATATGAATAATTGACACCCCACTTCACAACTACTAATGTAGAAAGACATAAGCATAAAGACTTACAACTAAACTAACAGCAGGTGTGTGAGGGAAGCTGAACGCGCCAGCGACGGGGCACGTGACAGCATACACTTCCTGCAAGTATGACGACGAGTCCAAGCAAAGCAGTTTTCACAAAGAGCACAAACACAATGAGTCCAGCAGCCCGGCTTTATAAAACTGAAAGGAGTCTTCCTGTCATGTGGCTGAAACCTGCTAAACTACTCACTGAAATAAAAACATTTCAGGGAATTTTTCATGAATTTGCAAGTAAATCATATGAGAAATTATGAACTGGCTAGAAAGATTTCCATGATGTCAAGAAATTAATCCTTTAGAAAAATTATAATAATTATTTTTAAGCAAAGACAACACAGCTCATGCATTTCTATGAATTACAGTTCACGGTTACTTAGAGTTCTAAATACCGGCAAAATTGACCCTTTATTTAAAATATTCATTTTTTGCTTGTTTTGTTCATTCATGTAGGATGGCGTGGTGGCTTGGAGGTGAGGGCTCTGCACTGGCAATCAGAAGGTTGCTAGTTTGAATCTTATGAAATCCAGGAGTGATTTTACTTTGGTGCGCTGTTGTGCGAGACCCTTAGCCTGCAATTGCTTTGTCTTGGGTATGACATTAATCTGACATCCAGCCCTGCAAGCAAGTCCTCCAACTGACAGGGAAAAAGAGGTGGTTGGTGGCAGGATTGGCACTCCATCCACCAGAAAAAAAAAAAAACATTACACTGTTCCATTCCATCTTAACCAGTGTGGTGCTGAGGTATCAGCCACCGCATGGCTGCACTCGGGTTCTCATCCCTGAGGTGGTTTGGTAAGTGGTGGGTGTGGTAATGTGCTGTAACAGTACATGCTCTTTACCTCCTCCTTGTTCATTGCAGTCTTTTTATAAGCTAAGGAATGTATACCTGAAACCTTAACAGTGAAAGAAACGATGCGTATGAACAATTTTTGACAGATATGAGATACAAAATTTGTACTTTGTGCATATAAAATTTATCGCCATTTATCTAAAATGACGTAAACAAATTTTTCAAAACAATGTACGACGCAACGGAACTGGAACTATATTTAGGATGCCAACATCCCACAAAATGATTAGGATATCTGCATAATTTTGACTTGAGTGGAATAACTCGGCCATTGTTGACTTGTCGACAATTCTTACTGATCTTCCCATGGGCCGCATGAATGAAAAGCTGGAAGTGTAACTTTTTCACAATCCCATCTATGGAAGCACAAAGATGTTTCTTATTTGTCAAAGCCGAATCGGTGTAAAGAGACACTTGCAGTGAAAGGCTGAATTTATCGACCATGTAACAAGCCTTTGAAATCCTTTCCAACTTTTATGATGATTTGTTTTCTCTCCCAATACTGTGCATGCTCAAAGAGAGCATAATGGAACACAAATGTGGGATGACCTGGATCCAGACCCATTACACATGAAAAACGCGACTGGCTGTGTGTGTGTGTGTGTGTGTGTGTATGCATGTTTGGGGGGGTGGGGGGCTCTCAGAAGAAAGACGGAGGTGCTTCAGACTCTGGGAGGGTGGTGTGTGGGCGGGGGGGTGCATCCTGGGAAACTATGCATCTACGTGCTGCAGGAAGGAGCCTCCCAGGCTCGAAGACGGCGTGTGCTCTACTGTGCAGAGCCCTGGCCAACATCCGCAAACAAACAACAATATTCAACCAGGCCCTCCGCTTCCACCATAAACAATTACAGCAGTGTGCTCAGGTCCTTCCAGGAAATCTGGTTGATCTCTTGGCTCCTTCTACAAGTCTACGCACCTAGAGGATGAATGTAAAGATTTATTTTTCTCTAAAAAGGCTTTCTATCCACATGTTCATGAATCGTGAGGCTGAAGAATGCGTCACGGCCCAGGGTCGCCAATTTCGCCTAGTGTTTCAGGGAAATACAAGCCGGTGAGTGGCCGCAGGAGTCTATAGTCTCCTCAGGGGAGTACCTACCCAGTAAACTTCAGTGGCTAGAGTGATAAATCAGGCTGGTCATGTGACTCAGTGTGACATCAGGGGGACTCCTCACGCCTGGCATCACTGTGGCTGGGAAATCCCCATCTCCAGCCACCGTGTAATCTGTACTCTGGCGTGGAGGGGGGGTGGGCGGGTGCGGGGGTTCCAATGCTGCCCATCTGGAGTAGTCCCCCAAACACGCACCTTTGATGTCATTGAGCCATGGCCTAATGACTCAAAATGATGCCTGTCTGCTGGCAGCGAGAGGCGGTGCTGTGCCAGTAAAGCTGCTACGATGCCGGACTCTGTCCTGTTCACCAGTTAAAAAGGGAAGTATATGGGCGGGAGGGGACATGTGACCTCTTCCACAACCCGCTCATCCTTCCTCGGCTCTTCTGACACACGACATCATCCACACAGTCAGTCACAAGAATACAGATAACATGAATGCATTCTTATTCTATCATAAAACTAGAACATTTTAAATGCATAAAGGCTACCAAGAATATGAACTTGAGTAACCCAAACTGCATGCAAAAAACAACCACTCTAGAAGACTGTTTTTCAACTTAAAGAGGAATACATAGCACAAATGTACAGATGAAGAGTGTCTACTTTTTCAGACTAAACACACCACACTCGCCTCATGCCTTACATTCTTTTAGTTTCATTACTACAGTGTTTCTCCACCCGGTCCTCTGGGACCCCTAGACAGTCCACTTTTTTGCTCCCTTCCGGCTCCTGGCAGGGAGTAAAAATGGGGACTGTCTGGCAAGGAGCCGGGAGAGAGCAAAAACGTGGACCATCTGGGGGTTCCTGAGGACCAGGTTGAGAAACCCTGCTTTACTATTACCCACTTGATATACAAAATAACACTAAATTTGTGTACGTGACAGCCATTTTCCCTGATGAACCAAAAGGTCCTTTAGATTATAAATTCTCTGATATGGATATTAAATCATGTATTTTACTGGGGTTTAGCACCAGTGACCATAACACATCTTTCAGAGAAATCTTAAAGGCCAAGACACCACCCCAACAACCAATGGTGGCTGCTTAATGAATTACTCAACAGTGTGAAAAGGATTCTGCTAAAGCCTTATGCACATGTACATGTCAGCTGTCCATCTCCCTAACGATACTGTTTCACCCTGCCTCACCATATTGATGATCCATCAGCTCTGAGCTGGCTTCACTACGCTGACATTTCTGGGTCGCTAATAAGCTAATCTGACACTCCAGACTACAACAGCACAGCACTTCATCACAGTGAAAACGACTCGGGTGCCTGTGCAAATACAGCGATGCCGCTTGTCTGGATGGAGGCCTTTTTTGCTCAGAAATGAAGTGTCAGACGGCACTTTTGGTTCTGGATTTGCTTTCCAGTATGGCCATCACATTTTCCTTCAGCTTGAGCCATGGGCAAAGGCCAGCAGGCTGACGTCACATAGCCTTAAGTGCAGCTAGAAGATGTCTAAGCCCAGCTAATGACACGAAGTCTCAGAGAAGATCTTTTTATTTTAACGGGAAGCAGGAGGATATGGGATCATAATCCACAAGATGACTGCAATTCCACTAAATCCTTGTTTTAACAGTTTAAAACCTGTTAAGTTTGGAGGGAAGTGCATGAAAACAAAGAAAAATTTTTAGCCATTAAAAAAGCCTTTTAATTTGTATCATTTAAGTTCTCGTATTAATTACATGGTTTGTCATTTTACTGTTCATGATAATAATAAAATTGAAATGTAATAAAAAAAAGCATTCCAGCACAATGAAAATCAAGTGATTATTGGCAAAAAAATAGCCTACATATTCATGCTTAATCTTTAAAATACTTTAATGATAATGAGCTGGTTGCTGTGATTGGCTCTATGTTGATGTTATAATTGGCTCACAGGGTGCAGGGAAGGTATTTTCTTTGGCTAAAATAAATGTGGCAATAGTTTTGGTTATTCCCCATATGCATAAAATTTTGTTGAAAATTCTGAAAACAAATGGGTACCTCATAAGAAGTAAAATTTTCAAGCATCGACTTTACAGATCATAGACTTCATTCTGCGCTGCTTTAATTAACGAATTGTGCTCCGCGTCGAGGCGAGCCGGCTGCTGCCTGGCACTGCTCAAGGCGCTCGAGGTGACTGATGTGATTTCGGGAAGCCACTTTCTGAAGCGTTCCCCATCACCACCAGACACGTGGCTGATGCACTCAGGTATAAAGACTCACCACCGGAAAGTGTCACAGGAAACGCGACTATTAGTACCTGGACTAGCAGCAAATGCTAAACACCTCATCATAACTGTGGCAGATTCAGGAGAGAGTGTGTTTCACACTGGCACACAATGACTCAACAAATTCTTCCATACTTGTTCCACCTGGAGACATAACAACGCAGAGACATGGGGAGCTGCAAGCAGGGGACGGGATGTAACTAAGTGCCCAGTGGCATTAGAGTAGTCCCGTGAGAAGATTAAGGTTAAACATCTATGTAAAGCCCCACATCCTGTTTCAAGTCCATATAAGATCTTTTCTTCTGTTGCTGGAGGGTGCCGTGTAACACCTATGGTACATCATCTTCCCACAAGTTTAGGGCGTGGAACAACCGACACCCCCAGTCTCACTCCCAGGCCATTTGCCCTCTGCTCCAGCTACACGGTCAGGAAAAACAAGGTAAAACTCGCTGATTGCTGATGAAACACAACAATCCCTTTTACTGGCAACGAGCCAATAAACATGGAAACAAACATTCCTTAAAAAGAGCTCTGTGGTGAGTGTTTCCGTCAGTTACTAGAAATATCTGCAGCTCTGGAGATAAGAGATAATAAAAAGATATATTAACACCAGCAAAACATGATAGTTTTATAAATAACTCATAATTCATAATAAAAAGAGTTTTTATGATATTACCTAAAGATTCCAAAAGGATTATCTGTGTAATTTAAAATGAGGTTCATTCAAAATCTTAGAATGATTGGATTGATTTGAGTTAAGGCTGATCTTAACCTAAGAAAGACACCGTAACATTATAAAATGAGAAGTCCAGCGCTGCCTTGTTTCTCATACACACATTTGTTGACTGCTGAAATGCCACACGTTTAAATACCTACCATTTATAACTGTACTCATCACCTACTGCACTTCCTACAGGAAGCTCCTCGTCAGCAAAGTCGGCCTGGCCCGAAAATCTGGGCCAGCACCGACGTATAGGCAGTGTTGACCAAACACTTTGTGCTTGAAAATGTACATTCAGAAGCTGTCAGTTCATTGGTGAAATGAATTCAGGTTACTGGTGGTCAGGAGGTCCTGCCTAGCTGCTGATATGCACACGTAGAGCTGTGGTCAGCCAGGGCCTGTAGGTAAGCCTCCCCTCCCTTAAAACCCAAATCCTACATATTACTGGAGGTTTTACAAACCTGTGGTCCTACAGTGATGGGGGTTACTTGGATGAAAGTAGAGAGACACATCCTCGTCCAGCAATAAAAGCCAGGAATCTTCAGCATCCCACTCAGAAGACTTGATTATAAACTTAATTACATTACAAAGAAACAGTACTCCATTCACTGCACTCATAAAGAAATTCATACACGTCTACCCACACCCTCACCCCTGTGTGCATCAATCCCACAGTTTCTGAACGTCGCTCCATTTTGAACCAGTCCCAAAGTAAACACTCGAGTCTCACTAAATCAGCTCTAATACGAAGAGAGCCCAGAACAGGAGCCTGGTGCTGGCAGGGTGATGGGTTGGCGTCTGACGCTGAATAATAACCTGCTGGGGAGCACTGTGGGGCACCTAGAGTTTAATCACCCATAACCCCAATTACCCGCATGAAATTCGGAGCCATAAAACACAAAAACGAGATGAACTCCCCGACCAAATTCAAGTATGGACTTCTAAAAACAGAAGGCAAATAAATGAGAACCTATTGCACAGAGGCTGCAAAAACATCATTTCCCAGAATAGTTCCTTTTTGAGCTCTCTATGCCTTTGTGGTGGGCAGCTGTTTATGAAGAACAAGGCAGCCCAGGCCAAAGGCCCCCCCCCCAACCCCATCCACTGACTCTCCCCACCAAAACATTAGCCGAGTGCACATGAATGGACCACCATGACCCGCTCTGGCTTCTGAGGAGATTAAATGGGTCGTAACTTGGGAATTCTCACGGGTCTGTGGGGCGTTTGTGCATCCCAGCTTCTGCTATAGCTAGTGCAGGAGAAGTGGGGGCACACAAATTACAGGGCTCCCCCACTGGGAAGGAGCATTCAGTAACAAGCCACAGATGAAGAGGTTAATGTTTCAGAGTTTGAACTGTCTGCCGATTGGGACTGAAATCAAAAATCAAAGCGTTGACCTGATTGTAACAGCAAATTTAACATCCACGTAGACAGAAAGTATGGGGTATTGTGCTGTCTCTGATTAACAAAAAAACAGTTTGACATTGAGTTTAATGGCTGGGTTCAGTCATGCTGCCATCTTGTTATTATCCTAGTCTAAAATAATAGGCAACATGTCTGGTGTATCAATCTTAAAATCACAGATGTAAGTTGGTGATCTCTGGAGGGAAAATGAAAGTTAATCTGAATTTGTATTCAATAATTAAGTATATAAAAATTTTAATGTTAAATTAAAGAAATAAACAAATTAATAGCTATACATCACACAAAATTGATACTAACTATATACATTGTGAATGTGAGAAAAATTTCATTCATAGCTTGCCTGATATTTCCTTACTTTCCCACTGGAAGCCAAGCAGCTTCAATAAGAATGTTCACAGACCCAGCCTAACAATGAATGTGTCCCTTCACAAAACTCGAATAAACATGTCTCTAAGGGACACAACGTGCTGGAAGAGACACAGAGAGGCACGCCCCCTGTCAGCCACGGAGAGGTAATTAGCCGCTAATTACGACGGTGGTCTGACCCGCCACAGAGCCAGGGAGACGGGGGCACGACCACGGTTAATGGGGAGTGACAGGTCACGGTGTCGGGCCAGGCCGCAGACACGAGCCATGGTGATTGATGGCTGGGTTCGATGTGAAGTGCCCCTGCTCTCAGACTCCACCACAAGCAAGGCGGCCACAGGCCAGGCGGACGCAGCACGCCTCCCCCCACACCCATCTGCTCTTCAAAGATGTGCTCTGACGAGTGTTCTCATGTCCGAAATTCAGGTGCGCATTATCAATAAAGCAAGGCCTTGATAATCCTGGAAAAATGCAGCTTAGCTGGGAGTAAAGGTTAACATCTCACTATCTGATTCTCCATAATTTATTCATTCACAAAGGCATCGAAAGATCAGAGTGTTTCTTGCCTTTCCCCTGACTTTGAAGTTCTGGGACTTTAAAGTAAGTAGAGTGGCTCGAAAGCCTGGCTAGACAAGGTCATCAAGTTCATCAAACCACGTTATAACCGATCTCTCCTTAGGAGGTCCATAAAAACGCAAGACACACACTGGAGTATTTACCAGATAGGCGGCTGTCTGCAGACTGATAACTAGAGAAAGTACGGGTGACCGTGTGCACGAGGCCCTGCTTGAGTGTGATTTGACTGTGTGTTTGTGCATTTGTTTGTGGATTTCCCCATCTCATTTGAAACCATTCTGCCTTTTCACAGCTCAAAGAACAAGCAGGTGGCACGAAGTCCTTCGCTAGGTGCAAAATGTTCGATTTGCACACGGAAAGGCAGGAGGAGCCAGGCTGCTGAAGTGTAGAGACGCACACTCCCTGACAGGGGAAACAGCTGGCCGGCTGCACGGAGACCCCTCTCCGACCACAACTCTCACCACAGCTACAGTGGAATGAGGACCTCCTGACTGTGAGCTGGGCTGTGGGGGACCGGTGTGTTCTTGCATGCGTTCGCTTCTTGAACACTAAGGTCTGTGGCCTAAAAGCTGCCACAACAAACAATAAGATAGTTGGGGAATTTAAAATTGCACATATCCAATCATGCAATAGTTGTATGACCTTTCTGACTCTGGATCATGAGAAGGACCATCATGCTTCTTCTATGGAGACCATAGAAGCTCTTATTCAGCTTCGAAAAGCTGCATTGCAGTTGGAATAAACAAGCCATTGCAAACACTGGCCCCTTCACCTCAAAATGCAAGACTCCTGTCAACTCAAAATTGTCAGAAGTTTACATGTTTGTCACATGTTAAAGCTGAAAGGCAATTAATGGGTAGGTAATGCATCTGCAAAGTAGGAAACAAGACGCACTGAGGTTTCCTGTGCTCCACACTGCTCTGCTAAAACGAGAGATAAGATCTTTAATCTTTTGCTGTTTACCAGCTAACAGAAATAGAAAGCTGGACTGTTCTTTAGAAAGACATTTATTTGTAAGAATTCAGGGGAACCATCAACCACAGGTAATCTTTACCAGCAGAAGATCAGACAGAATTTATCCATATGTTCAGGATTATTAACATGCAAAATGCACCCTGGGCACATGCCTTAGGCAAATATTTTCAGATATATATTATATATACATATACTCTATATATGTATGTATTTCCAAAGCAACTCAAAGGCCTTCAATGGTATTACAAATTCTTGCTCAAGGTATAATTTTCTTCCTCTGGGATTTAAACTTGAAAAGTCTGATCACAATCCAAGTTTCATAACCACTTTAACAGCTGTGGTTTAAATCTAAAAACTCTGGCAGCGAGAATACAGTGGTAATATAGATTCTGTTTGGAGCTGCCCTAACTGCTAGTTTAGTTATTTGGTTTAGTAGCTAAATATAACATGTCCAGTATGCAACATTATATTTGTTTATGGTTACAAGATATTCTGCATGTGTTCATTCAACCCTTGTATCCATATTTTTTTTTTTATTAAAGCTGGAGAAATGGTACTGGTCATAGATATTTAAACATAGGTATATGTACACCTGCTAACAGAATGCGCTATGATAACTTCTTGAAGGACATTTGCGGCACCTGAGGCCTAACAGTAAGGATAACAACAGTATCACGTTGTATGACATTCAAGCTATTAAAATTTATGTCCTTAAAAAATACCTCTACTCTACAGACCATGAACACGAAAGACTCAGCCACAGCTGAGAAATACAAGCAAAAATAGTCCATACTGTATTTTAATCTCGAGTTGTGATAAAAAAAAAAGAAAGTTTCCTGTAAACATGGAATTCATGAAATGGTTAACAGCCATAAAGTGCTAAATTTTAATCTGGACCGATTATGAGGGTGTGATGGTACAAGCAGCCAGGTGGGGGAGTGTTTAAGTCGGGGGGGGAGGGTGGCGGACAGGCCTGCCTTCCAAGTAATACTACTTCTCATCCATAAACATCTGTATGCAACATTCACACTCAGCTCACGATTTAGAAAAAAAAAACTCATAGTATAGAGATTTGTCAGTTCTAAAAACCAGACAGAGGTAACCGCAAGGAGGAATCTCTCACTCTGCCACAACCACATGCAAAAACAAGAACAGAAAAAACAACAAAAATATATTAAATAACTTGAATATCTTCATTTAATTACACCATTGTCTGTTTCGTCCTGCTTTATGCATGTCATGCTTGTGCTCCTAGCCTCAGCATGTTACCCCTTCTGTCATCTACCCTAGCCGGTGAGAGACAGTGCCTGTCTTCACCAGGGAGTTTCATCACGGCTCAGCTCCCTCTGGAACGGTCACACGTCATTAACTCTTTCCCGGCCGCAGCGGCACTCCCCTGCCACATTACTGTTGCTTCGTTCCACATCACTGCCCATTTCCCGGGGGGGGCGCTCGACCTTGGCACCGCCTTTCTGCTGCCCCTCCCTGGCAGCCCATCATCAAGCCCTCAGCCCGGTGCCCGATGCGATCACGTAACGTTTGCATATTTGCCCGACGTCTCCCCCCTGTGGCTCCTGTTCTTCTGCAGGCGTCTTTCCTCTTGACATCCAAAGAATCCTTAGAATCGCCTTCCCCAGTTCTTCCCCAGGCGTAGGAGTGCTGCGGATAAACCTCTCGGCTGCTTCTGCTTGCAGACCAGCCAAGAAAATACACCAGAGCTTCTTATTCACTCTCTTTCCTTCCTCCACACTTGACAGCTTTGAGCCCAGCTCATTAATTGGTCCCACTGGACAATTAGCACATTTGTCGGGCTGCAGCAGACAGTTCGGCAGTGAAGACCTCTGCGTAACAGGTAGGCGGGCTGGAGATCGCGGAGACATGCGCTAATGGGCTACTTCCTGGAAACATTTCTGTTAGCACTCTGATTACAATGGGAGCCAAGTGCCATCACATTTTAGCACTAACATTGTTCAATTAATGAGTATACGTCTATCTTATGATACTACTGTGTTTATGTAGTATTTATTTTCTTTGTTATTAAGCTGAAATTGATAATTGAGAAAGTGACAATGCAGTTAGAAAAAGGTAAGGCAGTTGTTAAATATAAATAATTATATCAGCATTAACGTTTTTTAGCACATATTACATGACATCATTATATTTTCTGTTCCAACCCCCTTGCGGGGGTTCAAGAGTGGAACAACGTCAACAAAGTGAAAAGTGAAAGACTTTCATTTCCTCTGCTGAAATATAGCTGCCTGTTAAAAACCAGGAGATTCAGCTTGACTATCATTGGCCACACTTGCTCCGAAAGTTCTCAAGGAGAAACAAACCCTGACTTGACCATGTTACTGGTGTGTCCAGTTCATTGGCCACACTTGCTTCAGAAGTTCTTGAGGAGAAACAAACTCTGGCTTGACTATGTTACTGATGTGTCCAGTGAGCAGACCTCAGCATGGTTCTGAGCGGCTCCATCTGCATTAGGGCACTCTGCTGGGGGAGACGTCAGGTGAGGTGAATCAGTGCCACTGTGGGGTCACCCTGCTCAGGGTCTGCTCAGGTTGGGCAGTGGACTATAAAGTGCTATTTTTCCATGAGGAACCAACAGACCGGGAGGGAGGCTGGAGCACGACATCTGGCCTTGTACTTCAGTGGCACCTGGACCAAGCGCACACCCCAGAATCCTGTCCTACCCCTGTCTGCTCCCTCAGGATGTCAAATCTGCATGACCGCTTAGGAATGAAACTTCCACCCACTTCTCTTCCGAGAAGAATATTTCAGGTTGACCGATCAAAAGTTCCTTCCATCAAGTTTATACTCGCCACTTTGAGCAGTCAGTTCTCCCAGGCCTGAGGCAACAAACCACAAAGAGTGCAGCACACTCCAGGGTCAGAGAAGGCCATAGTAGCAAAGCAGTCAGAATGGGATGCTCCATTATCCACAGTGAGTTTTGCTTCATCAGAAAACAAATTCAGACACATGTTATCAGGTGAATGCGCAGTCTCTGCACAACTGCCATACTTTTGGCTAATAGTTTCGCCTGGTGTAGGCTCTTGTCAAGCAAGGTCCACTCCGTGCAGAAAAAAGTACATAGGTCCTCTGGCATTAGATGAGGGGTCCATGTCCCACTTTACCCCACCGCATTATCGCCTGTAGTGTTATAGCTGGTAGGATGCCTGGCAAGCCAAGTTCTGGTACCTTCTGAGGCAGGCTGTCGGGACCCAGGCAACGGCCTGTCAGGATGAGCTGGCAAAACTGCAAGCTCACTACAAAAGATGCTAGTGTACCACACCACTGGGGACAGCAGCAGCACTAGAAAAGCTAGACTGGTTGGGCCAGCTAGAGTCCTGAAGTACAAGTTGTTTAATGACATGTAACTTGAGGAGGATTCCCCGCTAAGCCTTTACATCTGTACACAATATGCAGACGCAGGATAGCTATCCACGACCATTGTTTGATGACACATAGCTCATGAAGGATTCCCCGCTAAGCCTTTACGTCTATACACACTACACACACATGGCATAGCAATCGGTGGCCATTGTTGGGAGATGGGCTGAAGGAGGGGTTTGGTGAGCAGAGGAAGGCCCTAAGGATTCCCTGACAAGCCTTTACTTCTACACACACTACGATGATGTGGTGTAGCCAGCGATGGGCTGAAGGATGGGTTCGGGGAGCTGAGGAAAGCCCTGTCATTGAAGAGCTGCAGCAATCAGATAGTGTTTTGGCCTGATAGTGCCAAGGAGAGATTAAGTGCTCAGCAAGCTATCAAAGGCTTAGCTGCTCCCTCTCGCTGTGATAAAAACCCTTGATTGATAGCGACCCTCGGACAGGAACGCCTCACCCCCCCCCGCCCCCCACACTGCCTGCCGACACGATTGAGGAATCCCTGCCTGTGAGGCGGGGACAACCCACGAGCACGACAGCGCTTGGATCTGATACCTTCTTGACTCCAGGTGGCCATAAAAAAACACTCACATTTACACACATATACAGGCATAACTCGAGCGCTTCCCCCAAGCACATCTAAACAGATCTGAAACATTTTTACCTGCTAGGAATTGCGTGGCCACATGTATATTGCATTACCTTTATCATGGTTTTGGAGCAAAGGGCCAGACGGGCTAGAATCTAGACCAATCCTGAGCTCTGTGACACTCTAAAAAAATCATTATAAAGACCAATTCTGGTCACAATGCGATTAGTCAACAGTGTGACAGATGGTTGGAAAAATTACATTAGCAAATTTTAAGAAAATGAAGAATGGATCACCCAGAGAAATGAGCAATGAGTAGTGAGAAATAACAGAAGACAGAGGGGTTGATAACAATGGTCAGCAGTGTTCCTGAGGCAGCGGTGGGGGAATTAGTCTTCCTCTTTGTTCTTCATGACGTCATCCTGCTCTGAGCCCATTTCTCAAGTTTGCTGCCCTGTCTTGTTCCTTAAATCAACATTTGCCAAATGTCATGGCAGCAGATCTCTATAGAAAAATTATAACTTCTTGGTTTTGAGGGCTGTTGCTAGGTAACGAATAGGGCTGAATACGTGTACTCTTTGGTATATATCTTTCGGTTCGGTATGCACAATGAAATTAATTAATACATTTATTAACATGGACGGAAACTAAATTCACATGTATATGTTCAACATGGAAAAGATTATGCTTATTGTAGTTGTGACTTGGTTACGGCTAATGGTGGTAACACCCAGTCATAACTGGCGTTTTGTGAACATTTTGATTTTCCAATAAAATACACAACATCAGAGATAGAGTAGCTGATAAGACCAAGACGGCTAAGTTTGTCAGATAAGTTGCTAAATACACATCCAACATGGTAACTCATGTGAGATGAGAAACTGCCTCTGCAAGTTAGTGTCCCTGTGGCATTTAAGGCACTTTTGCCAGGAAATTCAGACCAGGCTAAAATAATAATGACTATAGGGGTGTCTATTGCTACAGATATGTAATCATACTCTGCAGTAGAGAACACGGGACTTCGATGGGATTTAGTTCATTATGATTGTTATGATTTAATATTTTTGATGAATTTATTTTATGTATTTATGTTTACAAATAGGCAGACAGGCATCTGTTAGGTTTTGTTATAGACATATCGACAGACACTGTCAGAAAATGTCAGTTTAGACACTGATTTTGGTTTACAAACATTCTGAATTGTCTTTGTACATTTAATAAGAAATTTCAAAACAAATTCCTTTTTCCCAGCCACACCAAAATTGTACCAAACCTTGAACCCAAAACTGCAGGTCGTACCGATCCGTGAATTTTGTGTACCGTTACACCCATAACAATGAATATAGAAAACATCTTTGTATATCAACAGATGGACAATCTAACATACTTCTAAAGTCAATAACCAATTTGGTGGCTTTATACAATATATTGCCAATCCTGGCCGTACTGGAATCAGGCAGGCCCAATGCAAGCCCAATCGTTGCAGTCTTTCAGGACTGTTGCTGCTCCATATATTAGAAGCATGTACCCCGGGCTCGTACACACTTGGAGTTATGCCAGCGAGAAGAGTAGACTATTCAACTTTGCTACTCTGCCCTCCTTAACACATGATCCAGCAGGAAGCTGCAGTGCTAGTGGACTTCCGCCGTGACCTCCTCCAACTTCGCCAGACCACCCCAGGCATTCTGGGGGGCAAGGTGAGGCAGAGTACCCAGTGAGTCCACATGCGCTCCAGAAACACGCGTGGCACGCTCCATCCCATGGCTCTCTGTCAACCCGTGAAGATACGTTTCATCTTTCATGTTTCGGAAGGGAGAAATGGCAAACACGCAGGGGGTTACATGCTTACGGCCTCTAATAATAAACACATTCCTGAATAGCAGGAAGGCCTCATAAAATCTATATTTTGCCTTTCATACAATTCATAACTGCTTGCAGAGTCATTCCAGCTGTGGACAGTCATGTGAACACTATCATTCCTCAGTTTAGACTCTCACTTTCAGTCAGACTTACACTAAATACTACTAACAGTGAATATTACTATTCTAACTTATTCCGTCCGTTATTCCCTTACAGTGACCTTCAATTGATGGAGGCGTCATGTTTAGAAGTGGGAGCCAATGAAGAACTAAGACGCTGTAAGTCACACTAAAAACTCTGCATATCACACTAATAGGTGACCGTCCAGACAAAGAATTGGCGGCTTGTCCCCTGCTGACACCCACGCTTGCTGGAGGTAAATAAACTACCCGCTCTGAATGGGTCTCCCTCTCCAAGAGGCAGCTGCCACTTTAATTTTAACAACACAGACCATATGTGAAGCCAGTGTTGACAATCAGACTCTATTACGGGGCAGGCGGCTGCATTCATCAGGAAAAAATTAGCCCAGTGCTGGGCGGCGTGCTCCCATTGGCTACCCGCGCAGCCCGAGCCGTTTGAGGCCACCCCAGACATTCCAGCGGATAATCTTTTCCATTCCTCCACTCCACTCCTCTCGGAGAAGCCGGATCGCTGCACAAGGCCTGCATTGTACAGCTCCCTAAAAAGCCCGCTCTTTTTCCTTTTTTCCTTTTGCTCCCTGTATACTGTACCTTTCTGTGGCAACGTCTCCCCAGCCAGCACCTAGTCTGTCTTCCCCGTGAGCCACCGTGCTGGGAACATGCAGGCGACGTGGCAAACACTCGCCACATCAGCAGGGGGACGACATCCTGGGAGGCCTAGGGTCTTTCCGGCGACCTCCACTCGCCCCCTCTCTGGCTGTCCGCACGCCGGGTGACGAGCTATCATTGCGGTCGGCTTGGACTGCCGGGAATCATGGAAGACACGGTGCTCTGCATGCGGCTGTGCTGATTTACAGCTATACATCCCATAATTGAAGACCCGGAAACCAGTCTCACAGCGAACTACGAGAACTCCAGCTCCCGCCCCCCCCCGCCCTTCACGGGGGCTACTCGCAACCATGCCTCGGCATTTATACAGCAACTGTGTCACAACAAACCTGTTCTCCAGTGGCTTTCTGGGAGGCACTGAACTCAGCAGGGATCTTGTTGCCTCGGTCATGTTGTAAACATCAAGGCGCGTTAAAGGCTCAAAAGCAGGAAAGCCAAAATATGCACCTATCAAAGACGAGCATCATGGTGTTTGTGGTGCTGGAGTTCGAACAAGGACCTAAACTTTATAGAGCAAGACACGGTTCATGCCTCCCTGACCCTGTTGTGACACGTTCCCTGAGGAGGGCGCCGTTTACGTAGTGAGTCTTCATAGCCGAGTCTTCAGAGCTGATCAACGCGCCGTTGAGGCAGCTCATGTTTAATGCACATTAGCCTGTAGCAACACTTTTTCTTTTTTGGATGCCATTAATAAACTCAGTGCAGAACAAATAAACTCGCAGGCTTTCAAAAACGACAAAACGAGCTTTGCGAAACAGGCGTGCCGCATCATAACAGAAACAAAGAACACAAAGGTAAAAAGAAAAATGTCCATAATGAGGTTTTTGCCTGTCAAGTTGACACAAACACACTGGCGGCAGTATAGCCCAGGAACTGAGAAACAGAACAACATTCTGTATAATAAGTTTCCCCTTTGTTGGGTGTTTTGACAAAACTCAGCTGAGGGAAACTGCATTAAAGTACAGCCTTATAGTAAATGTTTGGACAGGCAAATTACTAACTTTACTGAAGACTGCGTGTTTGTGTATGTGTTCATTCACGTATATGTGCATGCTCTGAGACAGACTGGCATCCCATTCGGGCTGTACCCTACTCCCCACCCTGTCCTTCCTGGGAAAACCTCCAGGCTCACCACGACCCTGCACTGGATAAGGGGCTATGGAAAATGAATGGATGGATGGATACAATTGATCCTTTATAGCGAATATAGCCTGCAGCCAAGCTCAGACTGGAAAAATACAAATTATAACTCTACTGAAAAATAATAACTATTATTTGTGCTGCTTCAGATTTTCATGCAAGTGGGACAGACTTGGTCTCATACACCCTTCAAAGATCCACTAACTATTTTTAAAGAAAGTTCCAGTAAGAAAAAAAAATCATTTGCTAAAAAAACTCTGAAATCTATATGGTGCAGACTCACCAGGAAACGTGAAAAAGTAATTAATGAAGAAAAATACATTTCACTTTAAAGATATGCATTAAGCACATGCTGTTGCATATGAACAGAAGGTTCTTTCAAACCTATTAAAAATCAAAAGTGGGGATAAATAGTTCCTTTTCAGGAAATTGGCACTTGCTCATATATTACGATAACGATAAGTGCTATGTGTTTCCCGTACAAACAAAGTTTCCCATGAAAGGTGGGCGAGCTGAATGTGATTACCTGTGGATATGCGACGCTGGTGGAGGGGGCACATGCCGGTGAAGCACGAGCAGACGGTAGGAGAGCCGCCGACCTCCACGGAACGGCCTCTCTGAGAGGGGGGCGCTAGCGAGCACTGGGGCTTCAGGAACCCTGGGGGTAGAGAAGGGGCATGTCAGCGTGCCTGTGCATTTCAATAAATCAGGTGGCAGATAAAGCGTGACAGTGGAAGTGATGGGTGAAGCACGGATACAGCAAAAACAAACACACTGCAGGCGAGCGTTTGGAAACCAAAGGGTTGGGGTTAGGAAGGAAAATCCTCGGCGGCTGTTAAGGAAGCCCCACGGGGGGACTCCCAGCTCCGAGATAGCTCTGTCGACACGGATGAGGCTCACTTGAAGAATTGCCCTTTTAGCAGCAGTGGACGATTGGTAAACAGACCCCTCCCACCATAGCATAATGGGCTGTGGATTCGACTCCCACCCCCGACTGGGAGGCCCTGCTGACCTTTCACATTCACTGCTTCGGCTCACCATTTGGCCATTTCCCAGCAGCCCCGTGACCCCATCGGATCGGCACCCGTGCCCGAAGCCCAGAGCCGGAGCGCAGGGGAAGATCTCTGGGTGAAATGCCAGGGCTGAACACTTAAGCCTGCAGGGGAGAGGAGGGTCTACACCCGTCTGTTCCCAAGATCAGGAAGGTCACCCTCATCAGGGAAGCCATTACCAGGCATGAGGGGTCACCCAACTGCTGGGCACCTTCATAAATCCTGGGTCTCAGGTTCTCCAGGCCAACACTGACACAAACTGTCTTATTAGCCCTGGAGCAAGGAATAAACTCATAGAAACAAATGGAGAAAGAAAAAATACATCTCCTGAGATAACCTTGGACCCAAAGTCTCAGTTCAATAGACAGATACTTCCTTCGACAGATGGTTGCCCAAAAATGGTTTCTTCCTGCACATAAAGCACAGATCTGCCAAGAAAAGGACACATATCAGGCACCACAAAACCTAACAAGTCCTCGCACATAGAAAACAGAGCCTTCAGCAACTCAACTCAAGACTCAACTTAAGATAAAGTTCTTGCTAGATGATGAGAGAGAAGAGCCAGTGCACGAACTGACATATAAAATCACCCGTAATCATCTGTGAGGGCCTACATCAAAGTGGACTCCGTCAAGCGGCAGGTACTGGCAAATGCTGGGAAGGACAGGAGGTGCTTTCTGAGGTGCGGGAGTCAGAAGAGTTATCCAAAAGGGGCAAGGGAAGGAATGACTGGCTTAATACTCCTGTGTTCATGGGAATATCCAAGCTTTTTATTTCCTGTGAAAAACATCCCGAATGATAGCAAGAGCAAGCCCCATTCAACGGTGCCGTATTATTTCCGACATGAATGACACATCAGCCTAGATGCAGTGAGAGGATGACATTTAAAACAAGCATAGCGATATTGAATAAGAGCTCCCTGATAACCCAGATGGCTCACCTCGCCGCCTGCCAGACGGCTGCCAGTCTGTCACACTCCTCAATGTTTTGAATAAAAAAATAAAAAGGAAAAAACATCTACATTCATCAGCTGACCTCAACCTCCAGCCACAGGAAATAAGTTTCTTGGCGCCGAGTCACCGACAGGCACGGGGAATGAAATCCAATATTGCGAGTCGGCCAATTAGACATGGGAGGAAGAGCTCAGCGACGCTAATTAAAAAGAAATTCAAATGAGAACAACAACAACTGAAAGCACGATTCATTAGTGTCAGATAAACTGGAACAGCAGCCACCTGTGGAGTGGCGAGCGGGTCAAACGGCAGCCCTGCGACGGCAGCCTGGCCGCCGCTTTCTCTCTTATAGGCTGGCCGCGTGTGAGAGAGCAGGGAAAACATCACCCTGGCTCCTGATTTCTACTGACTATACACAAGGATTACCGCAAGGCAGACGCTGGATTCCAAGCAAGAGGTTAATCCTGACTCATTGAGACTGATTTTTTTGGATTTCATTGCATCCATAAACTGACATATGGCTTCCTTGAGCAGATGGACCATCAACGGAGCCATTAAGGTCGATAGGAGAATTACAATGAGTTAAAAATATGTCATACTAAATGTTTTTTTTCTCTGTTCTGCAGGTACATCTATGGGGGTGGTGTTTGGCTCAGCAGGGTAGGGATTCATACCCATACCCAGAAGGTTGTGAGCTCAAATCTCAAGGTCGGCAGAATAACCATATCAATACTGGGCCCTTATACAAGGCCCTTAACCCCAACTGCTCCAGGAACACTGAACCTGACTCTGCTCTCTGATCCTCACTTGTATGTTGTTCTTCTGTTTAATAAAGTAAATATAATGCATCTTGAAATTCACAAAACACAGTGCCTTTGCATACAAATCCAGACCAATTTTGTTATGTCCTATTTTGTGCAACTGCAAAACAATGAATACATTTGAGACAATGGTGTATTCTGTGCTGGGCCCCAGCGACAGGGGTCCCTCTGACCAGTAAGAGAGGTGGTGGCTCTCTTTAGCTCTGAACGTGCAACTCATGTGCCCCTAAGATTTGCGCAATGTAGATGACGGCAGACAGGAGGACATGGACTGAGAAGGAAATGTGGTGGAGGATGTCACATCTACTCCTCTGGGCCTCTGACTGCTGTACATCCGTTCTGGCTTTGAAACGACGCCCCATCAGTCTCAACCTCCTCACAAAATAAACTGCTGTAACCTGATTGCTTCAAAAGCAGGAGGTCACAATTCACATGACGGCCATTAAACGTTATTTCTGTAACAAGAGCATTTAGAAGTCTCAATAACGTAAGGGGACAGAAAGAGAAAAAAAGCACAAATGAAAATGCAAAACAGAACATAACTATGATAAAATAAATCCATACAGGAGAATTTTTAGCGCTATAAAAATAACACGAGTCCAAAGAACCTACATGTTAACAACTACGCTACGAGCCTTTAATGGACAGCAGAATAGACAGTGACAGGCTCCTCATGTTTAGGGCTTTGTGCCTCTCTAGCAGGCATTGAAGCCTGTTAAGTTTTCGCATATTTCTAAACTTGTAAGCAGATGTGGCCATTTCTTGCCATCGAAATTCCACGCCATCAACACAGACACTCCCACATAAAGGGCATTAATCCACCCAAGCCTTTGATTTCATTTACAACAATGCACTGACAGCAGAAACACCCTCGGGGTAAACAGGCACGCTGCCCCGACCTCGCTATCACTAATATCGAATAATTTAAATGTATCGCATTAAGCCTGAAAGTGATTTCTTCTCAGAATGTGTTTCTGCTCGTCTCCCGGGAGAAGGAGCGGCTATGGAGGGCACATGTGTAAACAGGCCCGGCTGGGCTCTGCAGCGGACACAACTGGAAATATTTATGCGCTCGCCTGTCAATTAAGGACCTGTCACAGGCTCCTGTAATTATTATCTGGCTCCATAGAGACTGCATGGAGTAGAAAGGTTACATCCTATTTTTCTTTTCTGTTATTTGTTTTGCGTGATCCAGCAATAAGCGTAATTGTGTTACAAGACAATATTTCACATCCCACAGAAATGTTCCATCAATAATGTCACTATAGATTTAGGAGACTGAGCCACATAGCCATTGAGGACATCTCAACACTCAAAGACACTGTGCTACCGGAAGGTTTGTCTAAGCCAGACTTTATGGTCCCAGTAAGAGCTCCTTGTCTGCCTCGTGGATGAGGGTCCATCTCCCTCCCAAGCTGTACTCTGCAACTGCATCTTTTTCCAGCCTCGTATCTTATGGTGTTACGACGGAATTCATGGCCACAGGTACGGTACATAAAGTAGGCTGCATATTTCCTGGGAGCACCGAAGCTGTCTCTGTATTAGTCATTCATGAGAGAATTGCGGAATGCATGAGGATTTCCAAAGAGAACGCGTACCTCCCGTACTGAAAGCTTATCGACTACCTTCAGAACGTATAACTGCTAACAGAAGCTTTACCATGCCTAAGGTCTGGGACGTGAGCAACAGTCTAGATATAAATAAAAGTATATAATCACAGTCCAGGGTCCCATTCCATGTAGGTCATCTCCTTTATGCAAAATTACACAAAAATTTATACAAACACAGTAGTTTTCAGATGTATTTGATAGATTTCTATGTAAAGTGTCTAAGAATGCAGTTATAGAGATTTTATACAATTATACTGTTGAATGTTAAAAGAGGTGATATGCAAAAATGTATGTTAAAAGAGGGGTTTGTAAAAAATACTGATAATCTCAGCTTTGTTAAGCAGTTTGAGATTCCTGGGCACTGTACAATGGTAGTAGCAGAATATTTTCACAATGAAATGTAAGAACATGTCTGAGTACCTACGAGCTCTAACTTGAAATGTGAATCAGCTGAGAACTGACAAGAGGAAGGCTTCAGTCATCCGAATGATTCTGACACGCAACACAATAGACTTATTTCACATTTAATTTATTCCAAAATGCCAGAGGCTGAAAGAAGCTAAATCTTAAGTCAAACAGAGGTTCAAGGGCCCAATATAAAGTCTCAGTGGAGAAAAAAAATGCTTAGCTAGTTTGGCTCATGTCATATTTCTGAAGTTACCCTCAGGGTCTGTTTCAAACAGAACTCACTGTTGCATGCAACATAACATACAAAGGAATTTCTGTTTTCAGTTCTGTCCTGTTGATTATTAAAATGTTTTTTCATTTTTGGTTATAGTGCGCTTTTCTGTTAATATGTGAACACTAAATAGACTTTTATTGTAATATGATTATTGTAACAACCTTACAATAATAAATGTAATACTACTTGAACAACCATATCAGAGGTTTAATTAATGTTTAACCAAACAGAGCACTGGGCAAGTCTAAACAAGACAAGTCCAAAGTATACTGTACAACAACTTTTAATAATATCAATAACACCATTTGCCATTTATACAACTTGCAAAATGTGATTTTTACATCTTTGTTAAACTGATTAATCAAACTTGTTGGAAGTGTAAGGAAACACACCTTCAAAGGCATGCACATTTTCTGTAGTTTTTAAGCTGTTCTTAAAGGATAAAAACATAAGTATTAGTTTACAACTTAGATGATGTTCTCCTCCAGAGGAATTGTTGTCCCATGATATCACGTAGCTACATTACCCTGGAATAACATTGTTCATCCTTATATTAACGTCAATTTATCCTAATATTACTATCACAACACCAGGGTTTTCCATTCAACGCGAAACAATATATGAATGCCCTTACTTATCCCAACTTGCACATACAACTAAACACACTAAACAGGAAGTATGACTGTTTCTATACGAAACGCATTTCACATTTAGTTTAAGGAGTGTTAAAATGCAGAGGAGCATTAAATGGCTGGTACTCTGCTGAAGATAGACACACCGAGAAAACCACTGTTTTGTTAGCAGCCTAAAAAACCCACCTAGCTAGCTTTGTGTCCACCCGCCTGGTAATGGAAGTGCTGATGTAACCATCCATTGACTGTCCTGCCTGGAGTACCAGTGCATTTCCAATGTGACTGAGGGTCATTTGTGTACTAATTTTAGTGTAAATACATGTGGGGAATAGGTGTAAGAGCAAGTATAGCTACAGAAACCTGTTCCCAGGGTCCCAGTTCCCATTCTGATTAACTTCCATGCGTCCTGTGTCCTCTGGCAGTGTGCGAGGGAGCATTAATTATCCCACAAGTCACATGCATGGGAACATCCATTTGTTCGAAAGGGACAAATGCGACGAGTGTCAGGTCACGGGATTACAAATCATTTAGCAACACGGGCAGATGCTAATTTGTGGGCGGCCCTGGAGAAGCCCAGCACATACCTCTGAATAGCATGTAACCTCAAAGCAGGAGACCATACCTCCAAAGTGAAACATGACCTAAGCGAGCAGATTCAAGAACGAAGAAAAGGAAAAAATATTGAACGGAGCCTTCAGCGCTCTGCCATCGCTTAAAATAAGTAGTGAGGTTCCCTCTCGCAGTGTCTCCACCCCATGATGCCTTATGCAAGTAGATGGGCGGGCACCTCCTTTCTCTGCACCGCCCCCATAGCCCACACATGAGCTGAGGGGAACTTGTGACCCTCAGGTCAACCTCACGGTCAGAGTTCATTCCTGAAGCTCTCTGGCTTTCAAAGAGAGCGCGTCCCTGGCAACGTGCCTTCGCCTCGCCCTCCACAGGCAGGAACCCTCCAGAGATTCCCGGCCAGAGATTCCCGGTGTCCTCTTACAACCCTCCCTCTTCCTGCCTTCTACAGCTCAGTCCTGCTCTTTCCTGAGCAGAAGAACACAGTGCGTTCTACTGGGAGGAACGTCTCCATGCTGCCGCTCCAAAGAGCCGGCCTCGTTCCATGTTTATATGAATCCGCCTGGAACTCAGTCTCCCTGCCAGGACCCAAAAAGAAATCCTGACATTTTATATGGCCTTCTGTAATCACGCAACTGTGAGTTGATGAAACATGCATAAAACGTCAAATAGCCCAACCAACACGAGCAAAGACAAAAACCTGAAAATATCACCAGTTTCTGAGGTCACACTTTTGACACTCTTTCTCATACATAACACCCGATGACGAGATGTAACTGCACGTTCTGTCGCATGTCTGACCTCTATTATTCGCATGAATGGCTGCGGCTCTTGTTGGTATTAGCCTGCACGAGTAGGGGGCAACATGGATCAGCAGCTTTTCAAAGATTCAAAAGAGGCCTTGGTGTTGTGATCTTTCCTCTGGATTTCAATGCTCTGGTGTCCCTCTGGATTACAATAACAGAACAGACAGTTTCTTGATTTCAGTCACTTTTTAACTTGCTTAAGCTTAAGCAATTTCCAAAGCAAACATCTAGCATCCCCACATTACCACATAGGGTAGTCCTCTCTAGACCAAAAAAGACCTAACAAAGAAGAAGACCCGAAAGTCTGATTGATTAAAGTTCCACATAAATGACATTTTGTCATCATTCCTAAATACAATAGACTGATTATGGTTTACTATTCAAACACAGTCACATATCCCACACGGACTCTAAGAACAAACTCATTCTGGTCACAAATGATAATGTTGTATGTCTATTTAAACATAGAACAGACCCATTTTTCTGCAGTTCAATGCTGTTTCGGAAATTCCTTTAAGAATTACAAATTACGTAGTCAATATTCACTTGCTCAAGACACCATAGTTGTGTTAAGAGCTCAGAAAAACACATAAGCTGCATATTTAAAAATAGGCATTCAAAATGCATGAAGATGCCACAGTCAAGTGTGGTGGCCAAGAGACATCAGCTCATCCATCCATCCATCCATCCATCTTCCAACTGCATATTCCTGTCAGGAACATAGGGGTGGAGCTGGAGTCTGTCCCAGGCGGCAGAGGGCACAAGGCAGGGTTACACCCCAGCCAGGACGCCAGTTTGCACTCTTCGGCTCTGTGGATTTCACAGGCATTTATCAGTGCTTGTTTTCCTCCCGATGAAGGAGACTGACAAATTCAGGGGAAGAATAACAAAGAGGAGGCAGATTTGACAAGATGGTGGTGAGACAAACAACAGGAAAGAGTGAACGTGATAACAAGGTTATGTAGATGATTGGAAGAAGAATGTGCGCGTGTCTGCTTTAGAGATCTCCCCTGGGAGTCCGCAGCGAGCAGCTTCCCTGTGGCTCAGCTCTGCCTTTAAAAGCTCCTTCGGCAAACAACATAATTAAATTTGTGCAATTAAGCGCAGATCAAGACGCAAATAAAGAATTTCCTTGAAGAGTGCAGACTTAATCTCATCTATCTGTACACTTAGCAATAAATATATCGTGAAAGCATTTGCTGATAGCAGCATGACACGCTCTCCTTCTGTCACCGAGCATGATTAAAAAAGACAGTAAGTCACAATAAACTGACAGTGATTTGCCCCCTTACAGAAAAATATAATTTGAGCTTGGAGAATACCTGGAAAACCCAAAAACACAAACTTCAGGAGGATTATAGAGTGCATAAAATGTCCCTGTCCTCTGAGTGACCAACTAATGACCGGAGAGGAGATGAACTCTACCCCAGAAACCAGCACTGTGAGCCAGTTCCCAGCACAGGCATCTCCTTCCATGAAGTTCCCAGGGGTCTAAACTCTCCATCTTCCTGCTCTTAACTGCACCCCATGTGGGCGTGACATTTTCCCATTTTTCTCTCTTTCCTTTTTTGTTTTCAGGTAGAGCCGTTATCACACACAATCAGGCCTTCTCTGCCGGCCCACTCAAACACATGATGTCTGACACTGCGTTTAACAGCGGCAGACAGATCCCACACCGTTTCACCCAGACTGAGGCTGAACAACCTCTTACGCATTCGACACTTCAAAGAAAACTCATTTCTGTGTTTATTCCTTCAACACCTCACCATGTAATTAGCAGATCATCAGTAACATATGTAATGTACTTGAATATTTAATAAAAAGCATTTCTGGAAGTCTGCAGTGCATTATGTGCATATCACTTACTAGGACGATCCAGTGCCTCTCCCCTTATATGCATGAGCATAAAACACATGCACACTCGCACACATGCACACTCGCACACATGTACACTCGCACGCATGTACACTCGCACGCATGTACACTCGCAAGCATGTACACTCGCGCGCGCGCACGCACGCACGCACACACACACACATACCATACCAAGCTGCGCTTCCTCCTTAGTTGAACAATGCGTGCCTGACCCAGATTCTAATAGCAGCTCGATCCAAAAAAAAAAACAACTTGTTAGAATGATGTTTTTTTTCTTTTTTTCCCAGTTCCAGTTTTGCTAGCTTAACACCGCCATGCTGGGAATTTTTCAGTGCCGTTGCGAAATCAGACATAGCGAGGAGGCACACAGATTCCCCGTCTTCTCCCCTGCAGTTATTATTCTCCTGCTCGACAAAAGCCGTGACGCTCAGACTACCTAAGCGTTCAATTAGGTTTCTGGTAGTTTTTGTTCTTGGGAACAAAACAGCAAACCTGTTACAAACACAGCCATAGAGTTTCGGATTTCAAAGAAAGCCAGATAAACAGGGTTTTATGAGGATGCAGGGATGGGGGATCCTGTTAAACTGCTCGCATTGTGAACGTGTCTTTCATACATTCTGACCCTGTGTCTGACGTTTAGAGATATTACTTACAAATGCCACCGGTTCAATGTCATTTTCTCATTGTCATATATAATTCCATAGGACGATGTGAAATACAATACTCGAAATGACCGATGTCCTTTACAAAAGGAAAATGATTATGCCCCGACCTCGCATGAACCTTACCAAATTGAGGCCGATGGGTTTGCCAAGTTTACTGATGTAAACCTGAAGGCTATAGTGCAGCAGACCTCTGCAGAAGTGACCCCCTCTGTGGCATTCCACCAGAATGCTGTGTGTCGAATGCACTCCATTGCGAGTTAAGCCATCACCGTAACAGGCCCCAGTGGACCAGCCATCTTGAGAGCAACTGTATTAGAGGGCAAAATCAGATCAAGGGATATGCCTGCTAATCCATTTCACTTACACTGCGGCCATTAGGGACCGCAACTGAACGGACTGAGCGGCCAATTAAGGGATGGAGAGGCGGATTATGGTGTTCAAGCGGCCTGAACACCTTTCTGGGAGATCATTGCCCATTCGTCTGTTTTCATGATCCACTATGTACAGCATGGCCCGCTTTCGCTGAGCCATCTATATGAATTAATGAATTCTATCTATCTATCTGTACTAAACAAAAAACAAAAACATACATTCATTCACGAAAGCACTGAACTCCTCAATTTTAAGGCACTAGGCGCTAAGACCTTTTAAACTCTGCAAATCCCCTTCCGAATCACATTACAATAATAAATAAAAAAAAAAAACCTGTTCAATGTGAACATAATGTGAAGACATCCCGGGACCAAACTTAAAAGATAAATGCTGTAAGTTGGAGGGGTACATACAAGTGATGCCTGCAAATCTCTCAGCAGCTTCTGCCCACAAAGGTCCCATAAACAACGTAGAGAGCCCTCAGTTATGTGCCATGCGATATCTGCAGTAGGTGTACTCAGACAAAGCCGATGATGAGGCGTCGCTGGGAATCACTCAGCGCCGCCCTGGGCAAAGCTGAGCCAGTTATCGGTGTCCTTCTGCAGGCTTATTGCATCTGCGGTGACTGATGTTCTGCGTCACACTAACATTAATGCTGCCAGCGGCTCTTCTCAATGCCGGCAAATGTGTCGGAAAGGATTTTTTGGCTACAAATTGGAAGGTGCATAAAAACATTGTACATAGTTGCTAAAGTGATACACAAAGAATACTAGCAAGAATGAGAATGAATATTTCTATATTTACTCATACGTAGTTTTAAAAAAAAAAATCACATAATTAGATAATATAGCTAATTCTATTTCCTGCCTAATTCAAAACTGTCTTCTTCTACATAAGTACACAAAGTCGCAGCAAAAGACATACAAAGGTGAACACAAGGTTGCACTTAGAACGTGTCGAGAGCTTCGTCACAGAAATGGCCACACTGATGATATTTAAAAAATGGCTCTCGATGAAGAATTTAGCCATCATCATTGAAGCCTCTGGGATGTGAGGAGAACTCCCTCATGGTACGGCCGCCCCTGCATCCTGTTACTCGGCCACTCATTGTTCTCCAACGACTTCCTGCTCTAAGGAGATCATGTGAAAAAGACAAACTCTGGAGCGTAAACACAGCGTGGTGACCAAGCTCACACTTTACACTTTCATGTCCACAGTTAAGCACCCAACTTAAAGCTTTTTTTCCCTTTTTTTCCCCCACTACTGATGAGGTCATTTTTAAATGTTCCACTTGCTGACTTGTGAATTCCTGACTTGAAAGGTATTTAAATTAAATTAATCATCCTTCAAGGAAATCATTGACCTATCCCAGAGTAAGAATGATAGACAAAAAAAAGTCCCTAACAATCCAAACTGCCTACCCGATAAAAAAGAGACTATTGTCTGTCTAGCTCAGAATTTGCTGCTGAATAAATAATTTGGTGCACAGCCACTGTTATGCCCAAAACCGCAGCAATAAACAGCCTTTATCCATCATCTTCATTCCATGGCAACGCAAAATTAGGAAAACTGGAAATAGCTTTAGTTGAAGACCTTTAGAAATTTTTTTTTTTGCTGACAAACCAAATAAAACCACACAGGAAACCTGCCTCTCTTTCCTGAGTAAATAAAGACACAAGAAAAGAGAGGAAAAGGGGAAGAAAAACTGCAAGTAAAAATGCAAGTTGGATTAAAGCTGGATTGCAGATGGCCTTCTACGCAGAAAAGAGTCAGGCGGACAGCAGACATTGCTGCAAGAGATAGAAGCAACTAGAAATAGGACAAACACATAACACAGCAGAAAAAATATGCATTAACAAAGTAACTGCAACTTCCGAGAAGAAAAAGAATGAAGACTAGCTAAATGAGAGGCTGCATATGAAATGGAAAATGTAGATTCAATATTATGAACTGGGATGTCGTAATGTAACAGAACTGTGTCCTTCCATATCAGGATGAATAACCATATATGTGTGGAGTATGGTTAACCATTTCCTCATGGATATAACTGCCACATACCACAAATATAAACCTAGACTTTAACACATGATCATATGTACTTTAATCAAAATGTAAATGTATCATATTAATAGTTCCTATTCGAATTTTTCACATGAAAACATTCATCTTGACTTACCCACGTCTTGACACTCATGGTAACAGTCGAATAGTCCTGCAGCATTTATTTTTGCAATACTCAGCGATAAATAAAACAAATCACTCATTCAAAAAACTGAAAGACAATGTGTTTTTTTTTCCAGGAATACACACAGTAATAAACACAGTAGGATATGGAAGGACACATTTATTTACAACATGGTCAAGAGGAAAATTCCAAATTAAAGCTTGTAGCACACAACAAACTCAGAAAAAAAAAAGATAACCAGTGCAACACTGAAAGACTATAGTTGTCCTCATAACACCCTGACCCTTACACCTTGAAGTTCTTATGAAGATCCAGTAATGATACTTTGTTACACATATCAGTATTTCTCAAACCGGGCCTCATGGACCCCCAGACAGTCCACATTTTTGCTCACAGGAGCTGGGAGGAAGCAAAAATGTGGACCATCTGGGGGTCCCTGAGGACAAGGTTGAGAAACAATGACATATACTATCAAAGTGAGGGCGAATAAGATGAGCCTTGTCAACAGAAATCTAACATGGTCACAGAATGGACCTCAAAATGTAAAAAAAAAAATTGGTCAGAAGAGGTAAATCAGCAAAAAATTTCATGCGGACATAGAACGAAGGCTAAGGCTTCAGCCAGCCACCGAAGTGAGGAGGAGTAAGACAAAAACAGCCAATTCGACAAAAATCTCACAGAGATATGGAAAGGAGCCCACAGCACAAGCGAGCCATCAAAGTGAGGTGGAATAAAGCGAAAAGAGCCAATTCAACAAAATTCTCATATTGACATAGAATGGAGTCCACAACTTGAGCCAGCCATCAAAGTCAGAGGAAATTAGACAATGCAAGTCTGCAAATCTCTCACAGAGACGTGGAATGGAGCCCACAACTCAAGCCAGCCATCAAAGTGAGGGAAAATAAGAAAAGCAGGGCCCTGACCATATACCACAAAGACTGTTGGTGAAACATGTTCTTTGGGGATTTGGGATGGACATAAAGCTCCCCAGCAAAAGTTCATTCACTGGAGTGTTGATTCCCACCTGGATTGACGTGACAAAATGAAATGCCTAAGGGCCAGTGGCAAGACAAACGAAGCTAGGCTGAGAATGACATTCCATATGCCATGCTATTGAAGAGATAACCAACCATGGACTGGACAGTCCCCCCTGCCAGGAAAGTAGTTAGCAGACAGACAGATAGAGATAGACAGACAGAGAGATACAGACAGATAGACAGAGAGAGATAGATAGATAGATAGATAGATTTTTGTTAGTTATGTTTGTATGAATATGCCCATTATAAATTCTCTGTGACTGCCCAAGTACATTAATCTCAACTAAACTACTATTGTACAAATCTCCAAATTTGTATGTTTTACTGATTTACATAGAGATTACTATAAATGATCTAAATACAGTCCAGTTATAAAGGACATCATGCAGAAAGAACACGATGGAGACATCGGCTTAAATTTAGTTAAAATATTTGAGACTAAGATATGAACTTAACGCGAGGTGACATCTTGGGAGACGTTAATGCCAAGAGAGTACAAGCAAATCAGAAGGTCATTTTATTTAGTTGCCAAAGTGCCAGAGGACAGAGTCTTAAGCTAATTTAGTCACTGGCTCGTTCAATACCCAGAACCTGTTTCTGAATAGTGGCTGCTTGAATGGGTTTGGATTGCTTTTTTGTTAATTTATAGATATTTCGCCCCAAGATGTAGGGAACAGAGTAGAACTTCATAGTGGGCCTGTTGTGTTTCCAGCAGCTGATACCTGGGAAAATTTCTGGGTCAATCATAGGTCCAACATGTCAGGTATAGCACATTAGCTTTTCCAACGACGTGTCTTGGATCAGTTCATACAACCCTGCTCTCTGATGTTTTATACCTCTGCTAACTAACACTTCCAGTTTGGTGAGTGGAATCATTAAGATGTGTGAAAACACTAAGACTGAAACTGATTACTGCAATGAAGACAGTGTACTGCATTTTGAAATATATGTTATTATAAATAGAAGCAAGCAGAGACAATATTTGATGCAGTAACTGCAGCCAGTGTCATTTAATATGATTGATATGAAATGCACACAGAAAGACCAAACAGGCTTTAAAAGTATGAGGAAGGAGAATTTACTGTGACTTCAAATGGAATTTTGTGAACATTCTGGACAAGTAAAACATCTTACCAGTCAATGGTTATGTAAAATACAGAATTTCTAATCTGAAGTGGTATGTTGTAAATGTTTGTCAGATACCTCCATTTTATGATCCTTTACACAACTTCACACAAAATACTTCACTTTTTTAACACCATTAAAAATGTCTGTCATGAATGAACACAAAACTTATTCTGTTTAAAAATTATTGTAACTGTCTCAAATGTAAAATTTTTACTCAAAGCAAGACGAGTTCAATATTTCAGATTGCATCTGTTATCAGTATCATTTTTATTCAGAAAACTGTTTAGGAGACAACTGTTATTATCAAAGGTCAGCCAGCAAATAACCTGGGACAACACACAAAAAACCTTTGGCTCCTATGTGTAGCCAGGGCATGTAACCAAAGCAATAATCTGACCACATGGTTTGAAAATTAAGGATATTAGCTGATGTCTCTCTTAAGGAGCAAAGGAAAATGACCATGGGAAAACCTTGTCAGATACACACAGAGAAGGTAATGAGGTCATTCACACCTACACTCACATCCTTCCACACACTGATACAGAACATCACTAAATATAAAGAGTAGGACGGAGTTCAGGGAAGGGCAAAGCTGTTGATACCTGACTTTAGACCATGAAGAAGGATTATAAAACCTTCAGGTGTGTAACCTTGGCAATAGAAACCTGAGAGATGATTTACCTTGAAAATTCCAAATCTTAGGAGCTTCACAAAAGTACATCCAGCTCTCTTCAGTTCAGTTTGTGTTAAACTAACCAAAATACATTTTTACTTTGACTCCAGAGGGTGCTTCACCCAAGGTCATAAACATCTGGTAAAGGCAAAGATTTGTAAAGATCAGAACACTGCAATCATTTAAAACATGCTACTGCATTACAGTAATATTTCAGTTTCTGATATGGGCCAATTACAAGCCTACTCTTTTTTTGTGAATGTACACTAATGTAGGATTTAATAGTTAAACTTTGGGAGATTATTCTTTCAATGAAGAGTTGTATTTTTTAAATATTTAATACATTGATGTTTACAATCCAGTGGGAACTGGATTTAGTTGTACAAGACTAATAATTTAAATAGCACAGTTGTGCTTCTTATAACCTATTTGCATTGTATTCTTCAATATTTGATCATTTTACTTTATCAATGGTATTAAGTCATCTTATCACAGAGTTCATCCAGCCTCAATAGGAACGTAATTAAATTAAGCAAACTCTACAGGAAGACCAGTTCATATTGTTCATATCTCATAACAAAATCTTGTTTGATGCAACAGGCAGTGTGACTTGAAACTGAAGTGCAACCACTTATTTAAATTTTCTAAAAATAGATTTTGAGGAATTAAGGACATGTTATTCCTATATTATTATTATTATTATTATTATTATTATTATTATT
>JAAGVU020000040.1:18649397-18679523 GCA_011763525.2 Mormyrus iriodes
TATTATTATTATTATTATTATTATTATTATTATTATTCCAGATGTCCCTGAAATACCTGCTGCGTGCTCCAGATGCCAGGTGTCTTTCCGTGCTAATTGCTTGCCTCATTCTTCCACCTACAGGCATGCAAACACTTTCCATTCCAGCCCCCCTCCTCTGAGACTCTTGGTTTCACGACATTCAGCTCCACCCTCACCAAGTGTCCTTCCCTCCATTCTACTCAACTGCACCGTGTTACATTGAAAAAATGCAGAATTCCTCTCAAGTTGTCACTGCGGGCCTACGAAAGTATCCTACAAAGGTCTGGATTTTCCCAGGCCTTCCACATCTTGGACAGGAAGAGGAAAAAGCCAGAGTAGCTCCACAGAAACTGGAATATAGCAAACATGAGAACCAGCCCCTTCAGCTTTGCTCCTCCAGGTGTCAAAACACATCTTGCACACTTGCAGAAAAATGCTATTGCTCAACCATATGTGATATTTTTTTCTTACTTACCTGGTGTGGCCAATCTCATTTTCAACACAGTAAAATCATTAGAGACAGCAGAGTCTTTGTTGTGTAAATCATTTTGCCTAAAATAAAGGTGCAAAAACATAACAGCATAATAAAGTATAATGAAAGAGAAACAAGTACGTTTCAGCACGCTGTATCAGCCCGCACTCCTTAGCTCCGTAAGAAACATCTAGAAAATGAAAGTCAGTACAGTAAGTGTGATATTTGTACTGTACTGAGCTCATTTTATCTAAGAGATAAAATGCTATAAATGTTCCTTTCATCTGGGTGTCTCAGACAAACTGGTACTAGAGGAGAGATTTATTCATGTTCAGTCTTGTCCCTTACTAGTGAATTTAAATAAAATTTAATTTCAGCATTTTAGATATGGATTTCCATCCATTTTCTGTACTCGCTTGTCATAGTCAGAGTCGTAGGGGGTATGGAGCCTATCGCGGACGCTAAAGCCTCAAGGCAATGAACAATCCAGGATCGGGCCCCAACCCAAGAAGCCATGGTGGCGACCTGAACCCAGATCCCAGCGGTGTCAGAGAGCAGTGCTGACCACGTGCCACAGCGCCGCTCCAAAGATATACATATCAAACCTCAAAATAAATGTTTTTATTTTATTTCTGAAATTCAAACTTACACTTCAGCTGAGAAAGAACAATCAGCATTACTCAATACTTCTCAGTGTAATGGCACGAAAAAGACAGACTCACCACTGAAATATAAAAAGACAACGTGGTGTATGCTGTATTTACAGAAATACAAAGTGTGCATCTAAAGATACAGGCTCTGGACTCCAAACTAGCGAACCCTGTTGCACAACACAGAGGTTTTGTTTCTTTAATCACATCAGGGGAAAAACAGCCAGTCAGTTTCTAGTTCTTATAAATTGACCACAATTAAACCCATACCTCCATTAGTAGAAGGACTACAAAATAACTAAATAAAGGGCTGACATGATGTCAACAAATATGACCAGCTGGGAGTTTGGGGACCCGGGCACCTTTAATTGAGACCTGTCATCAAAGAGAGACAGCAATGTGACTGTCATCTCCCAGAACGCCACTCGATATGCCAGTCGTGAGATTACTCATCCATGGCGACAGCCGCTCAACAAGACCTGCTCTTATTTTCCCCAGGAAATCTTTTGAATGAATCACCCAGTGAAAGCTATTTCCATTTCTCGGGTTGCACTGATACTGTTAACATTTTTTTTTTAATTTTACAAGCTAACCCCCAAAAAAACCTGCCAAAGTGCTTTGTTAATGCAAATCTGAGAGGGAAGCATTCCTATCTGATAAAAAGCACACAGAGTAATAAAATGATGACTCTGTGAATAATACAGTCCCTCCAGAAGAGGTCAAGTGGGAGGAGCCTATTCAGCTTTTTAAAGTCGCCGCAACACTGGTTGCTAAGCAAGTGACGGAAGCACTTCAACCAGCTCTGAAGCCTTCCCAGAAAAAGGCGTGAGATCTGGCAGCCGATAACACTTAAGCTTCAAGATGATCGAAATATCTCCCCTCTGGGCTGTGATCTCAACAGCCACGGAGCAATCTGTTTTCTCAGCTGCTAGCTTACAGCCACGCAAACTAGGGACAATACAGAGTTAAAACAGGGGAGGCTGAAGAAAGCAGACATCCTTAACAAATGTATCTTCTCCAGCAAACACATCCATATCTAAGTTCATCAACACAGTCATACAGCACTATAGCTTGACTGTACCACCAGAAGGCTGCTGTGTTCTGCTTGCATGCAGAGGAAGGACTCACAGTCCTTGAATAAGGGAAAAAAGACACAGCATCAGTAAATCCAGGATGTCCAAATGTTGTATTCTGTCCACTCCATAAAACTGAGGTCAACAACAGTAATACAAATTTGTACCTATAGCAGGGGAATGGATACATGAAATATCTCAGATGTTGGATGTATGATTAAAGTAATAATTAAAGTTGAGCCATTCACTGTGATGCTAAAAAAATAGTCCAGTCCCCTTAATTCTTCTGGGCATCTACTTTTCAAAATCAAATCTAAGAACATAAATTATACACAGAATGACATAAAATAATACGTCCCTAAGAAATGCTGATCTCTATTGGAATTACTACCATATCCTTATCTAAGCATATTTTTATATACCTGTATTTTTATTCCAACAGATTTCGATCCTCATAATTGCAGTCTTGTCTTTCAGTCTCTTGGGTGTAATCAAGCACTAAAACAGAAGCTTACAGAGCCATCACGTTCAAAGAAACAGACTAATCACTACTAATCTGAGTGGACCTCCTCCCCAGGTCTCGGTGTCAGCCTGCACAGGAGTAAATATTAACCAAGACTTTCTCAAGGTTGTTCATCCTTCATCTTACTGTCAAAGTCTGCTAGTCACCCAGCTAACTGGGGTTGCAAACAGACAGACAGATCATTGGGTGGTAGAAGTAACACTTTGTGATTAATATTTTTTTATATAATAAAATTACAAATGTGTCTCATGTGTTCCTCCCTGAACTCATGTGACTCACCTTAAAGCTGCGAATATTACAATTTTAACAGGAAGAGTTGCATATCATACATCTGCTGACATTTTTTTGGTCTGCACACATGTAATAGGAGTACAGAAAAATCCCAAAGAGCCTGGCACAGATACATCTCACAGAAAAGCATTCTCACCCCAACACAGAGCCTCAAAGAGGCGCAGTCCCATACTAACACGCATTAACTACCACACAACAGTGACACAGAAATGTAGCCCATATGGTCCCACTCCAACAGGGATGCGGCATCACGCAGGTGGCCAGCATCCGACACCTGATGAAACATGGCTGAGACACCGCACCGACTGCGCTGTCTGCATGGAACTTTTTATTGGAGTGCCACCAATCCCTTATGTGTGGAATGGTAGGGAGACCTCTGGCCTCCCTCCAATGGTACTATGATAAGCATTATGAAAGGCAGACTGCTATAAGGTTTAACTTGAATGAGGACTAACACAGGTATGCTAGGGACCAGGCGGAAGGCCCAACTGGAAAGCAGGCGATCACTGATACTCCTCCAATGATAGCGAGAGCCTCTATACCGAGTATGTTGAATTGTTCGCAGGGATAACGTCTGACTTAAAGGAGAGACATTAGGATCACGTTCCCTAGCAAAGCTGCGATACTGAGAAAAACCGTAACTAAATTTAAAACCTGCTTGCAGCTTCCCTTGTCGATTGTCTCCTGATAGCAGTCAAGTGATGCAACCCAGAGCGCAAAAGAAGTAATGCATCATCCAGAAATAAACTCCAGACCACTGCGACGAGCCCTGAGATGTTCCAAAGTGAATGGCATCACCAGGTGATGTCACACATACCCATTAGGGGAAACACCCTAAACATCCACACACCTACTCACCAACTCCACCCCCCATGCTGTTACCTGTATGAATGGTGCCACCTCATTTTCTGGACTCTGTGGTACTAAAGGAGGGATTCTGTGCCTCGTAAGTCATGCCGTGGCATGACTCACTGGTGTAGAGGCAAACCACTGTGCAGTCTGTCTACATCAGCCATAAGGTTACAGAGACACTTATTTGCGCTTCTAACTTTGTGAGGACTTCCCGTTGACATTAACTATATGGCCATTAATGGGTGAACACAGTTGCCAAATGAAATTGATTAAAATTCACATAAAAAACACCAACTCAAAAAAAGCAGCAGATAAAGTTGCAAAGGAGCCATGTTTTGTGAGGACGTCCTCCCAATGTCTTTCATGAGGCACTATCTTTACAGAGGCGAAAGTTGTCTTCACAAGGGTAACACAACCTACAAATGCAAACAACCACACGCAAAACAAACACTGGGTGGCTTTTCTTGTTCGCCTCATTAAGGGATTCCGACAAAGCAAATCTCACGAGAAGATACTAACAGAGGAGATTTTTCATAAAATGTCACCGAGGGAAGGTGACTAAAGTAGACATGTCCTGGAAGAGCAGGGACAGCCCAGCATGCTAAACTGTCTCTAGCACCTCCTATTAGGTGCCCTGGAAGTGTCGCATGTTCAAAGAGCAATGGCGGCTTATGGCACATGGGTATCACCTTTTTTTTTGAAGAGCTCCTACTGAAAAGCGAGTCTTTGTTTCTAATGAGCAGACTTCTCCAACAAGGTTCTCAAACGTAACCACAGAATGTAATATACTATTACTTGGAATGGTGACAGTACAATGTATAAGAATATAGCATGTTTGTGATTAAACTAGGGCTGCCACTAAAACAATTTTTTTATAGATTAATCTATTGCCTATTTAGCCTATTTGTCGATTAATCTAAAGATCACCGAAATGACTCCCCTCTGGGTTGTGATCTCAATGTTTTCCTTCAGAAAATCAACTTGACTGTTTAATGAAATCTTATTTTGACAAAAATAAATCATATGCCTTTGCAGGGCTTTAGATAATGTACACCAGCTTTTCGGCACGATACGCAGATTATTTTCGTCCACAATTTGACAAGCAGATTAGTAGTATGCCTAAAAATATTAATGAAATACGTATTGTGATGCCCAAAAGTTAGTTATCTATATAAATTTGGCGTATCTTCATGCTTAATAAATTTGGTTAGCAGAGCACGCCACATGCAACACAAGCGATAAGCACTGAAGTCGTGATGAAGGAAGGGACAGATCAGCAGCCACAGCATCTTTTAAAAGAGGAGATACTGTGGTTAAACAAGGTAAAAAGATGGTGTGGTGGTACTTTTTGCAGATTGAAGTCAGACACATTTTTTTTCTAAATATTGTTTTCATTTTTATTTCAGTTCACAAATTAATTTCTTTTATTTAGTGTCTGTTTTCATTTCAGTTTTGGTCCCAATGTGCACAAACATACACACCGGCACCATCAAACAACATAGAATAAGCTCAGATTTTAGCCTTCACATTTTCACAAACACTTATTCAATGAAGATTCTAATGTAGCAGGCAGACAACTTTATGGCTTTAATAATGAGTGTATTCAGCAGCTATGAGGACAAGAGATATTTAATAGCTGTCCGTTCTAACACTAATTTAATAAACATGAATAGACAGCACTTGGGTGGTTTTGCCTACTCTGGCAGTCCATCGTCCAGAATAGAGCTTGTGCGTTATGTCTTCAAGCGCTCGCGCATAGTGCTAATGCCGCTATGGTATGCCGTCGCACTTAGCACAGTATAAAACAACCTTTTTTGAACTACTCCCATAATTACATAGTGATATTAAAGGAAGATATTTGTTATAATGAACTTAAGCATTTTAAAAATCGTCAATTGTATGCGTATGCGTCGATTTAAAATATTGATGTAAACGCATTTTCAGCATCAATGTCCTAAACTGTCGACTAATCGCGGCAGCCCTAGATTAAACAAACCACCAGACAACGCAAAGGACGTGATGCAGTAGGGATCTGGGTTCGATCCCAGCCATGCTGTGTTAGCCATATGAGGCCTGGATGCCCAGAAAACATCTGATGAGCTAGACAGTCAGGTAACACTCCCTGGCTTTATGATCTACCAATGGTTTGGCAACTATGGGGCTTTGGGTTGAACTTAAGAACTCCCTCCAAGCATTTTACATCACATGAGGAAACCCTCAGTCAAAGAAGAGCAGACCACTTGCGAAACTTTTCCTGAGTTCATACGGCTGTCATTGCTTGAGAGGGGAAACTAGGAGAAACGGGATAATTGGCCATTCCAGATTGGAGAAAGATGAGGGGGAGGGCATATTGTGAAATTACATTGGAGTACGCATATCAAGTTATGTTTTCTACGATTTCTCACTAACTGTATTTAGCAGCAAGGCCATGGACTTCTATGAGGCTGAATCATTAAAAAAATAACATGCTTAAAGCAACAGGCAAAGTGCAAAGAGCACAAGCTGCCCTTTATCAATAAATCACTGACTCGTTCCTGGACTGCACAATGTAAATCATTAACAGCAGTACTGTCACAATTTGTGTAAAAAAATGAAAAAAATAAAAACTACAAGCTCTTGACTACTCTAGCTCAGACCAGAGGGACTATACCAAAAGACACAGGAGATGTGTATTTGTGGATAGAAATCAATAATATGTTGGCCTACAGCCTCAATTGCTGCTTCATAAATAGAAGGACTTTCACAATGATACTGTATCTCCAGCTGAAAACTGAGTTTGAGATCTGTGGCATTAAAAGGGTCCATATGTGAACCGCTTAATCAGGAACCTGTGTGGGTCACTATATGCTGAAAGTCAAAATTTCTGCATACTTTGTAGTCACACACATTGTCCAGCAATGAGAGACACATCCTATTAGCTTTGATAAGACAATGTACAGCAGAGATTGGGCAGTAAGGAAATAATATTTCAAACCTCTTCTTCCAAATCCATCGGCCAGGATGAATGGGAAGACATGGTGAATAAAGAAAATCTTTTTATCAAACAGTTTTCCAATATTTGTGCATGTATTCACACTCTTCTTAGGGGATTCTCCAGTCACTGGGGAGCGACCCTGATCTGTCTGACCCAGAGGCACTCAAATGCTCTGGTGTACTGAAGCTAAACAGTACTACCGCTTTAAGTAATTAACATTCTTGTAAAAGACTTCCCAAAAAAGGTGACAGCTGCAGCCCTTCACTGGGGGACTAAGCATCAGATCAGCAGGATAAAGCGTCTATGTGACACACCAAAACTGTTGGTTTTTTTGGTGCTAAACTGCAAAGAAAAAACCCGCAATGTAAATTAATGTGATAAACATGCTCAACACAAAACCCAGCTCTAAAAGTTTGAATGACAATATAATTTCATCATAATGTCATTACAAAGCTTGAGATTTATACCACAGCTGATTAGTAATTTTCCATGACAGAGTTTACATCACACTTGACACTGTCCATTCATTTCTTGCAAACAGGAGTAGTTTTTTTAAAAAAATGCATTTTTATAGCTTTAGTTAGTCTATATACCTGTCAAAATTTTCCAGATTCACTATATATTTTAACAGTATGGCTGTTTCTGCTTAGTGTCATACTTCCATTTCTAATCCAGAATTGCACACAGCATTTCCTATCTGTATTTCTATACTATACTAAATGCTTTCCTGTTACCTTAATCAGTTAATTTTTTGCCTTCACCCAAAGCTGATTTCACTGACCAAAGATATGCAAACTGAAATAACAGTCTACAGTGTATAATAGTATGAACTTCACACAAACTTGAGGCAGCTTATTAAACGCATGTGAAGTTATGTGTCCATAGCAACAATAATACATAAAAATCATAATAGTGAGCGTCACATTACAAAAATTCTTGTCAAACCCATCAACCGCATTACTATTTCTCTGATATATTTCTTAGAGAATTCCTTAAACCCACAACAATAAACGATCCGATGTATTCATATCGTAAAATATCTTAATCTCTACTTGTGTGAGATATAAAAATAAAGAATACATTTTGTGTTAATTTAAAATTTTACACTACATCTGTACATGAACCGAATTACAACACATTTTATTTAAATCTTTCTACATAATTTCCTCTAATTTTAGAGATGTTTAAAAAACAGTTGACCTTGAACTTTTAAATGCAGAGCCAAAGCCATCGGCACACTTTTCAGAACAACTTAAATGAAATGCACCTTGGGGATTTTGCAATCTGCGGTCGGCTAAATGCACCCATTATTCACCGTGAAACAAGCAAATAAATATCTAAATAACTAATTTTAATGCACGAAGAACAGCTTTCCCGTGTGCATGCCAAGAAACCTCCAAAGTACATGTGCTATTTGGCTTTAATTAAATGTACTTCTTAAACATGAAAGGGCCAGTTAAGATGACAGCAGAGGAAAGGAAATACGGTGGTTTAATACAAAATATGACAATGATTCACGCAAAAATGTATAAAAATAAGAGTATGCATACTAAAGGAGGCGTGTAGGCAGCATTAACTGCGCTTAATGCAACAGAAATTGTCAGTAATTTAAAAACTGCAGACTAATTAACATTTCGTAGTGAAATAACTGGTGGCTTTTCCTTTTTTCTCTGGCGGTGAAGAGCTGGAAGGAGCACATGCTGGTCCGAGCCCTCCATACACCTCACACCGTCCCTCTCATCCACCCCTCCGACGAGACCTGCGTCTCACGGTCCGGACGGCCGGCCACTGAAAGATACCGCCTCGGGAGATAGCGGCCGCCGCAGCTTTTTGTGATGGGACTGACAAGTGATCTGGCGGGACGCTTCACACATAAAAACATATGTACATATATACATGCATATGCATGTGTACACACATGTGTACATGTTACGTAACACACACATGGCATCATACTGCGTTCAAAGAAAATGTCGGGGTGATCCACTAGCAAATCAAGCTACTACTCTTACTGACTTAGTTCGGGGTTATTCGCGGCTGTTATCTATTCATATCTTCCGGGTCTGTCCGCCAGTAACGTAAAACGAAACGTTAAAGACAACCATAGATACTCGAACGAAACAGAAAAGTGACTTTCGGGCGGCTGGAGCCGGCTAGCTGGCTAATCGGAGCGCATCCCGACACTAGCGGGGGAAGCTGTGAGTTACGCAGTCAGCTATCGATGCCACTCACCGTAGCGCTGCACGTCTGGACCTGACACCGAACCCACCGTCTAGCACCGTTTGCTTACTGCCGAAATAGTCTGTCTGAGCGGCGCGAAGTGCGCGGATAAAGTTCGCACAGGTATCCCCGGCGCGGAGCCCGGTTCGGCAGTTCTGATCGACCGCTGGATCGATAGGCTGCCCGATCGCCTTGACAGCAGCTGCGTTTGTAAACACGCGCCAGAAGCGCGCGGCGTCCCTCGCGGCATCGCGCGTGGCAGCCTTCGCGTGCTGTCCCGACCCAAAACGATGACGGCAACATACATTTTCACAAGGGAAGGAGAACTTACCCAGAGGTAAGAAAGGTTTAGTTTCCATGTCTAGTCGGTTAGCTCATGCCAGCTGATGGTTCGGCCAAAGAAAATGAAAAGGTCTTATCGGGGGAGAACCAAAATGATCCAAGGGGTGACGGCAAGCGTGTCGGAGCAGAGCTCCGTTGTGTCAAAATTCACTAAACTAGTTCTGTCTGTTTGAGCTCTTCTCTTGCGCTCTCCCTCTCGCTCAACTACTATTCCAACCACTGGAGCTAGATCGCAAAGGGACCCTCCCAGGGGGGACTCCCACTGCCACATGCGCTCATGCAGCGACGCGAAAAAAGCGCCGCTCGTTTATGATTAACCCGAATAAGTAATCGGCTAGGGGCGTGCATACCATATGAACACTTTTGAACAGCTCTAAATCAATATAGAACTCAAAATATCCACTATATATCGAAGAAGTCTGAAATTTTTATATTTTTACAATTAAAACGGCGTTCGGTTCGAGTAACTTAAACCGAAAACGTTTTAACGCAAAGCGTTAAATAAAATTATTTAAGAACGATGTCCTCATTATTGGATGTTACTGTACTCAAGGAAACAATCCCACCCCAAAAGGAATATTGAAATAAAGACATCTTTATATTCATAGGTTATTATTGCAAAACCGGCAACTGAAATCGGAATTTATTCGGTTCCTTATGTTGATTGGGTTTGAGTTTTGTGGATTATGACATTTTTACAGAACTGGAGAATTTAACAGTTACCGGAAACCTGTCCATTTTTATTTCAAACACCGTGGGGACCACGCGCCTATGCGATAATGTAAAGTTATTTAAGTATCCTTGGCTAAAGCAAATTTACAAGAAGTACATAACCTAAAGGCAGTGATAGCGGTTAAAGATACTATAGTTGGCCATCGGTGTGGATCTTAAAGAGCCTCGTAGTAACTAAGGAGCTGTTATTCTTTTACAAGGCCAGGTAGCAGTGTGGGTAGGGGGAGGGGGTATCTGGTTGAGTATGTCCTTTAAGATTATAATATGCTAACATAAAGTAATTAACATGGGCAGGAACACAAGCCAATGACACAATAGAATATGCAAGCAGTGTAGCCTAGTGGTGACACAGAAGGCCAAAGCAACCCGAAGAGCCATTAGATACCTGACACTTATTGCTCTGGACAAGGTGCTGAGGCCAAGTCATTTGGCTCTTTCTCTTGATACTTACCTAGGTATTAACAACAGCAGTCACCAGACCACAGATCTGGTCCATGCACTGCCTGTCAGTTAAGTTTTGGCAATAAATTAAGTGTAGAGCAATCAATTGCAATTAGAACAACTGAAGTAATTGAGTTAACCTTTCTCCAATGAGAATATAATCTGTGTATTTATGTTATTGGGTTACAGGTGTTTATTATGTATTTCTGTGACTGAAAGGTCACACTGAAATCAAATGCTGGGTGAAAAGAAATTTAACTCATAAGTACGAATAATAGATGCTGTGATCCTTAAGCTGTGGATTGATTTAATGTTTTCAATATAATTTTTTTGTGTGGTAAAACAGATTTTTTTCATTTCCAAGTTCCTGCATTACACCTATGCAGAAGGACCATTCCAGACTATATTATATATGTGTGTGTGTATGTGTAGATAGATAGATAGAGTTTAAAAATTCTTGCAACCTTCTGTTTAGATCTAAAGCCATCCTGGAGGCTGGTAAAGGAAAGACTACCTGTTTCTTTTCCATGGAATATTTAAACAAGCGTGGTTGCTGCATTGGAGCTGGGGGTGAAATTCATGATTAATGCAGCGCGAGGCTTGGCTAAGATCAAAGGCATTTATTGACGTTGCTCAATAAACAGTCGAAGCAAGAATAACTCGTTACATTTGCTGCAGCAGTACTATGAAGGGGAGTCAGTGAATGAGGGCTCTACTGGTCACATCGGTGCATCACTCACTACTGAAGTGGAATGTTGACTAGTCAAGGACATGCTACCAATTGGTTGATTCTGTGTGTAGCTTAGAATGATATAGGGTTGTTTTCCTGATACTTCATGAATGATCTAGGTTTTTCTGCATATGTGTGGGTGTGTCTACTTTATAGTATGATTAGGATTTTGGCCATTTAACGGGTTTTCCTAAAGACTAGTCATGTTATGTGGCCATGGGAACAGATTTTGGGTATTGTAATAATTAAAGCAGTTTCAGCTTTCTCTTGCATTTTTTAAAAACTACAATTCCCTTCAAAAGTGCAAGATAAGGAAAAAATGTAAATATTGTAAACCTGCTTATTGTAAAGGAAGGTTTATATGACTTTCTAAAAACTGAACATGGCAAAGGTAAAGTGTCCAAAAACAGGAACTACAATCTGACTAACATTGTGCAGAAATATCCAACATAAATATATATTCCATTATTCTGTGTTTAGATTGAAAAATAATAAGTATATAACTATTCAGTCAAGTTATTTATTTTCAGGTACTGCATTGTTCCTCTGGTTTCCACTAATCAACGTCAGATGCAACAGATTCCTTTAAAGTTTCCCAATGGCTGGCTCTCTGGCCTACTACTAGCCCTGGCAGCTTCGTCCTGCGCTCGGCTGTGATTAATAGCTGTCTGACCTTTCACTTTTTTGGTATAAATCTCATAGGCCCTTTAGTCTAACCTGTCACACTCACTCAAGAGCTCACTACTCACACCATGTCCTCACACAGCTGTGTATAGCAGTCCATCTTTATTAGCTCCTCAGTGTCCTGTGCTTTAAACAACACGGTTGCATCATGGAGAGACCACCATTACAGCTGGCCCTGAATTATGGTGACAATCGGCCCCTTTATCAGCTCATACTGTGCTAATGAGCTGTGGTTCCACCAGAACCTTCACATGCCATTCATCAATAACCATAATTATTGCTCCTTGTTGTTTACTGTAACAGTGGTTAACCACAGGAAAAATCAAAGAGAAATGGGAATAAAATCACAGAGAAAAAATGCAGTATTTGTCATAATGCTGTAGATTCCTGGGTCAATATCAGTCCTTTGCGTAACACCATTTCTTTCTTTTTCTGAGTGCCGACTCAGGTTACATTTCCCAAGACAAAACACCGCATCTCACCAACAAGATTTGGTTTGAAAAAAATAACGTACATTGTTCGGTAATGCCTGAACCAGCTGTCCTTATGATCAGTACTCGTAGCAGTATGGCTTTAGATACGTGACAGGGAAGCTTTGTGTAAAAAACAAAGAAGGATTCCAGAACAGAGTGTCAGAGAGCAGGTATGAAATGCTGGATCTGTGTTGGAGTGAAGCAGCATGACAGAGGACAGAATCAGAGGGTCTCGGTGGCAGCAGAATGGGTTTGAGACACTGTCTCCCGGCTGTGGCATGGACTCTAAAGATCAATAGAGGTCCTGGGTTCACATTCCATGCCTGGGGGTCAGGGTCCTGTCTGGAGACAGCCCTGATCTGGAGGTCAGCTTCCCTTGTGGAGGGGTGAGTGTTCGCCCATGGGGACGGAGGATAGACTGGCCCTTGATCAAGAACAGACCTTACCAAGCCAACCGAAAACAACAATGAAGTGGCTATCTGTTACCCAGTGGCTTGGAGAAGATGGCATTCAATGGCCAGTGTTTGAATTCGAAACCACATGTACACACTTGCAGCAATGATACATTTAAAAATAAACTGACAACCAGTAAAACAGAGACTTCACATGCTTTATGGATTGACAAGACCCTGTGTTGCCGGGCCTTTTTAAAGAAGGTGAAAACTACCTTGTAGAAGAGTCCTCTACTACAGTCATCGGATTTTCCTGAAAAAAAATAAGAGGCAGTGTTTCTCACAGATATTACACACTGTCAGATTCAAAGTGATTATGAGAGCAGGAGTTAGGAGGCTTATCTAAAGATTATGGTGTATAAATAAGGTAACAGATGAGCTGGGAACAGGCCCGCCCAGTTTGGGTCTGTGTCTACCATTTGGATACTGAAAAATATTTTCATAACAGATTAGTCCCTAATGCTCAATGCCTGCTATCAATATTAAATATTACACGACCACTGGTTAGAGCGTGACAGAGATAGCATTTAAATTACTCTACAGGCTGCCTAGCAGGCTAAATCTGATGGCTGTAATATCAACACTTTCCATACATAGCGTGATCAATCATTCTTTAATACTGTATTAGACTGAAATTGGCTACATACAGATGCACCAATAAATCTCGACTGTTCTGGACATGTGATTTTGTTACTGCTGAGGTAGGAGGTATGCAAGGCTCTCTCTCCATCAGGTTAATCTGGTTGCTGGCAGGGAGGCAATTGTCTGAGGAAGGCAATAGATAGCATGTGATCTGTGGTGTTTTTGAAGGGGGTGAAATTAACACGGACCACTCTAACCTGGCCGTCTGGAATTAGTGGAGAAGACGCAGAGATGCTGCTCTTTGGTGTATCTAAGCAGGTAGAACTTGGGTTGTCGGAATTGGACCACAGTTATGTCTCCGTTGTCATTGCACCTGCAAAGGATATGGACGGCAATACATTCCTGATTGGCATGACCCTGATCCTGTCATCCTTGTGACAAGGAACATAATGACCAATCATTTTGTTATGTCCGTAAATAATGCATGTATTTTGATATACCTCATGTGGATAAAGAGTCCTTCTAAATTAAGTCTTGTCCTCTTGCTTACACAGAGGGCAAAGCTTATTGCCAAATTGGCCTCTTTGAGTATAATGCATTGACAAACTGAGCCGTCATCCAAGAGCGAGCTGGCCAGGGTTCAGTGGATGTTCCTGCTGTCACCTGATACTTCTCAAGCCTCTTGAGCAAGAATTCAAGTCAATGGAGCGTGCGGCAGAAAAACGGCTGGCCTAATGGGGCCAGATGCATCCCCGTGTTGTGCATCAGACCTCATTAGCTCCCATCCCTGTTATGGACATACTAGAAGAATGCCTTGTCTGGTGTCGAGGTTCCTGAAGATGCTGGAGCTTTCTGTCAGTGTCATTAACACAACGACAATTTTACTGGGCCACCTGGGGCCTCAAGTAGCTCGTTGGTTTAGGAACTGAATTGTAAGCTTACATAGGTTTGAGCTGTGTATTTCAACTCAAATTAAAAAGCACATACATGCATATATCCCAAAAAGGTCTGGGTGACAGAACTCCAAAGAATATTCAGTCATAGCTCTATTATTCATTTTTAATTCCAGTATGCTTAAAAACTGGATCAGATTGGAGACCACAAGTAAAAGAGTGGGTGTGCATTTAGCAAATTAAAAGGATATCTCATTAGAGAAAGTTAATAGACTTTTTAAAATCAGTGTGATACAATGTCTGTTGCGCTTTAATTTGAAATATTAAAATACCACTTTAAGGAGCTGAATACATTGAAAACCGAGCTAACAAATTTTATTCCTGAGGAAGAGGGGTGCAGGTTGCCTGGAAAGCAGTGCTCCCACCAACAACACAAGAGCATGTCCTCCTGATTCCGCTTTAACTGTCTGCCTCTCAAGAGCAAGTGCAGCGTCTGCGTTCAGGCCGTGATTTACTGCGCCCCTCTGGCTCTCTGCTGGTCGGCCACTATGCTAAAGGCAGCACTCACCGCTGGCCTGGAGTGAGAGGGCAATCAGCCGCCATCATAAATCTGAACACTTCCTTCCACTGTCTCCCACTTCAAGGAAAGTCTCGGCCAAGGCAGACGCCAGTAAGGTCCTCAGCCCCTCTCCCAGCCCCCAAACCACAGAGGAGACTGTGACCAGCCCACCACCTATACACATGGCCCTATTAATTGCAGTCCACTCTGAAGTTTTTCCAGGAAGGCCACTTCCTTACTGCTGCTTATTGTTTCCACCATTGAGTACTCTCATGTGTGGTTACTTTGTCCTAAGGGTTTCATTCAGCATACATCAATTTATTAAGTTGAGATACGGATCACTTAACATAAATACAGGCAAGTTAAAGGGTAATTTCTATGTAAGAGCAGAGCAGTTGTGTGTGCTTGGGATGAGAGAAGCTCCTGAGTAGCCTTCCGTAGACCGTGGCATACATACACACGTCAGATAAGTTTTACATCATGAGACAACGGAAGCTCAACATCATGCTGAGTTCAGAGAGGATCCTCTGGGGGATGAGCAGAGGTCCTGTGTACCTCACTGGCAGCACTCTCCTAGGGCAATTTGCACAAAAAACACATCTCCATGGAATTTTGATGTTTTCCTCTTTATAGTTTGCTTGCATCTTTATATTGCAGTGCTATATATTGAGATTTTCTGTATAAAATGCAGCACATGTATCGAAAAACTATCAGAAATTCTTCGCAGCAATTCTTAAGAAAAGGAGAAAGAAGCTGAGAAAAAGTCATATTGAAAACATGAAAATATAGCTGAAAATGTGTGGTTAGGATTGCATGACAATCCATAAAATAAAAAAGTCACATGTTTACATGAAGGTGTAATTGGCATTGCACAAATTTGTCGCTCAATCGAGGGGCTCGCATGCTCACTGCTGCTGGGCTTTACACAGATGGTTGTCTAAACAGACTAACGGAGCAGAATCAGCAGTGGAACTCCAGCAGCACATTATTCACCAACAAGCATGATATTAGGGCACGTTGAAAGATGGAGGATGGCCCACTGATGATCCAAGCCGGTCTGGGGGTGGGGTGAGGACACAGATACACTCAGCGGGTCCTAACAGAGTTACCCCTTAATGCCACATCTGTTCTTGATTAGCATCACTCCTTCTTCCCGCCGTGATCACCGGGCTGCTTACAAAGTCCTCGACAGGCAGGACGGGCCTTCAAAAGCAGAGGACACAGAGCAGCACCATATGGCCCAGAATCTGAGGGCCGCCACCTGGCAAACCACTGTGTTTTGATGCGAATCAAACTCTCCTATTAGCCGTGCCAACCTTCACAGAGGCAAATGAAAGAAAAAAGTTCAATAAAAAAACAAAGGAACATCACAATAAAAATGATCCATTAATCTTCTAAGAGCAAGCATGTGAAAACAGTATTTGTTTAACACAAAGCAGAATTCTGATTTCATCTTTGTTGCATTATGAATCACACCGGGTACTGAAAACACTATGTAATGATGTATAAAATAAATCAGACACCATTTTAATTCATGTGGTGATGGCAGAGAGGTTATTTTCACAGGTGATAATTGTTTTGTCCGGTGGAGCTATATGTGGACTGGAAGCTGTCAAGCCTGTTTAATCTGTAACCTGAATTAAGACGTTGTGTAGAGTTAAAGGGAAAATTAGTAATTCGCTCCATTCTGTTCATTTTCTTTGAAGGTGTTTTGCTTTTGCTGTGATTCCTGAAATGTTTCTTATACAAAAGCTAATTATGCCCCTGATCATATAACCCATCCATCTTCTAATCACTTAACCTGTTCAGGGTCAAAGGGAGGCTGCAGCTTGACCCAGGCAGCATAGGACACAGTGCTGGGGTTTACACTAGATTAGATGGATGCTGGTCCATCACAGGGAACATACACACACAATGGCTAATTTTGAGACAGAGATTAGCCTGCATTTCTTTGTAGTGGAGGATAGAACTGGGGTACCGGGAGGAGAACATACAAACTCCATAGAGCTTAGACGGGATTTTAATCCACTGAGCCACCATGCTGCATCATGTAACCTGCTTAGTATATAATTAAAAGTCAGTTCTTACTCTGCTATTGTTTATGGGACTTATCTTGTGCAAAATGGCATTAAGAGGCAGTTTAAATAGTTGCAACAATCAAGGGATTATTCTCCTTTTAAGCATTAATTAACCACCAATAAACTGTGAAAATGAATACATTAAATGATGTTTTATTGCTTTGAAAAAAGAATAAACTCAATCTTATTGCAAACAAAAAAAAGCCAATCATCTGACATGGGAAAATATATTTTCACAGGCGATCAGATCAGTGAGATAACATCAAAGGGGCTGTTCATGCATCACAACACTGGAATGAAATCTTAATTCAAAGGCACTACTGTCTTTACATAACACATAGGAGAAAAATCAAGGAGAAAACTTCAAAAGCGGTCATTGCAAATTGCAAAGTTTTTTTTTGGTATTTAATTCCATTTAATTTCACATCTCTCTTCATTCCACCTTGGGTACTGCTGCTGAACAGCTGATCAGCAGCCAGGGAGAATTATTTTTATTGGATGTATGAGTCTCCCTCAAAGGGGCCCCCTTCTAGGGATCTACCATTTTGTCCCACTGTGGAGAAGTCAGTGGCAGGCTAACTTCATCGCCGAATAGGTCAGAGGCAGGTCAGCTCTCAGGAACCCCACAGTTGTCAAAGCAGGAGCCCCTGTCCCCCCCTTCCCCACCCCCCTTTCCCCTCTTATCCCTCCCTTCAGGCCCAACGACGCTATGGGATGCAGCCGGTTTATCGTAGTGCCAGGGAGACACATGGACTTGTGAAAAGGGTGGGCTGTCTTTTACACACAGCCCTGTCGGCCTCTTGAGTGATGAGTGCCTGTGAGGCAAGGGTGCGCGAAACAGGCCACCAAATTTAATAAGTTGCCCATCTCCCCCAGCTCCCCCGACTCACTAATACGGTTTGAGAGGCAGGGCGATGGGCAGAGCTTCAGGCAAAGTGATCTGTCTTTCCCGTGCGGCTGAAACGAAACGCACAATGGAGCTGGCCGATGGCATCCCCCCTTTCAAGTGTTCCCACAGCTCCTGTGAGACGGACACAAAAGATCCCGTTGAATGGGCAAATTTCTTCTAATAAAACATTAACAAGATAGCATCTATCCTTAGCAATCAAAGGATTCCCGCAGAAGTTGTCGAGGGTCATTGTTCCCCAACTGATGAACTGATCGGGATCAATACGTACCCTAATTCATCTTTCAGACAGACTCGTGCAACACCTTGGCGGCAAGATCCATGGCAGTTCATCTTCCCCGACTTCCTCTCAGCAGAAAGCCTGCATATTGTGAGAACAAAAAAATGCAGATTTAATTCTGTGTAAGTTCTGCAACGCAAAGTGCCAAACGGAACATGTTCTTTGTGTTTCAGATGATTTGTAAAGGACTGAAGTGCTGGACTCATCTTGTTAAATATTTTTCATATTTAGCACCCTGTGTTTGGCGGACATGCTGGCTTACATGTTAGTACCGTTACCTCTGCAGGGTTTGGGGCTTCAGTCCCACTTTCCTTACTGCTTGTGTGGACTTTGCAGGTTCTCCCCATGTCACGTGAGTTTCGGTGGGTTTGGCGAAATGGTGTCTCCAATTTACCCATGGCACGTGATTGTGTGGGTGTGTGCCCTACAATGGGTTGGCAGCTTGGCCGGGGTGTTCCCTTCCCGGCTTCTTAGTAAACCTTTTTGTATGTGAATTTAATTCAAGTGAACTGTGAGTTTATCTTGTTTCATGCGCAAAAGGTCTTAATGAGGAATGGTGGATGACAGGCCTTTAAAACCCATATCCAGCATTTGCAAAGTACGTACTTAGCAGAGAAGTTTACAATCTAATGGAGACCCTGGTAGCTTTTTCACAGTGAGACACCAACCCTGGTTTGCTCATATTATCCATACTTATTTATGTTCGAATTTTCCCTTTTGTCAGTAACAGACAACAGTGTGACAGAATTCCTCTCCTTTTTTTGGTCTGTGGGAAACTGAGATGATAAATCAGACCATTGATCTCCCAGTGAATTAAAATGAGCATGTTTTCATGGTTATCAGTGCAAGGGACCCCATTAATCTCTTGTGTGAGGGACAGCTGAGTGACCAAACTGCACACGACACTTGGACCTGGACTACAGACACTGATATGCACGGAAAGACTATCTATAATATAAATATAAAAATATATTATATATATAGTTTTATTTTATCCGACTTCAGCAATGATTTGCTGAAATGTAGCTGAAAATATCTGTTTTCAGTCAGCTTAAAGAGTAATATACCAAAACAAAGTGGTTATTTTTAAACACCAAAGGAACCGTCGTTAACAATAGCTGGAGAATCTGATGATGATGATGAAGACGACAACCCAGTGCAATAACTCAAATATTCACAAAGAACAAGCTGTAATTTAATCTTCTGGAAAGAGTTCCCAGTGTAAATATTTCAACATGTTTGGGCTGTCTTTCCTCACATCCATTTTCCAGTTTTGAATTCTTTATTTTTTTATGTATTTGATTTATAGAGGAGAATTCAGCTTTTTTCACGGTTTCATCCTGTAGTCATGGGCTTTTTACGCAACCATTTGCTTTATATTTTATGGCATATATACAAGATATACGTGGACTTTGCAGAAAAAAATGGGTGACACTTCACGCCCCCTACTCCAAATCACTGCAAGCAGAATGGTTCTGTGCCAATGATGAGAGAGAACACTGAATCTCATGAGGATTACAGCAAAAAATATTGTGTATTTCTACAAGTAGCCTGCAAGCCAGGTATACACTTGGATCACTCTCTCCAATAATAAAATGCTCAATGGAAGGTTCATGGTTTCAACTTTTACTCATGTCCATAGATACTATGGTTTGGAATGCATACTATTGAAAGGTTTCATAAGATAAACATTAGATATACCTTAATTGATCTGAGGGGGAAATTCTAGGAAAGGGTACTTAAACTATTCAATACAAAACATGCCACATAAAGATTGTGACTTTTTACTGAAGATGGAATACGCCCATTCTCCTCTGTCTACTGATAGTGTTTGACATTGAATTGACCAATGAAAAGATGTTCTATGAAGTCATCTATTTGACTAGTATTCATATTTGTACTAGTTAGCGTTTGTATTCATGATGGTATGGATTACGTTGTATTTCACAGGCATATTTTATCTCACTAACATATTTGTCTCACTGACAACAATCCACAGTAGTCTATTAAAAACATTTGTTATAAGTGCGTTTCATTATGTTGTTTTTCGTATGTAGTTTCTGAGAAAATGTGTTATATATATATATATATATATATATATATATATATATATATAATCTTTCCAAATACCACACACTGACAGTCATCTTTCAAAGGCCTTACTTATTCTCAATCCATCCATCCATCAATCCATCCTTCCATCCATCCATCCACCCATCCATCCATCCATCTCCCTACTATTAAGTCTATCCACATGTTTGCTGTCCATTCTCAGGGTCACGTTGACTCAGAGTTTGGGATTATTAGGAACCATGGGAGGCCAGTCCGCGGTACGGTGCTCACGCACTCACATGGTATTCACCTGTTCAGCATGGGGGATATAGAACACCTGGAGCACCCCGAATGGGTGTGTTGACCTGACAACCCTGGAAACAAAATACCACCCCCACCCCCCATAGAAATATAATACAGTCACATTTTAGTCTTCATGGTGTTCTTAGAAGGCAACTGGGGTCTTTTTATCTTTATAAAAATATTTTTTCCCGACAATTAAATTTTAATGTACTTGTTGAATAGTTCCCAGCTTACATCGCTGTCCATTAATAATATCTTGAGAAAATAGCAGGAGCTAATGCAAAAGGCTTAGGTATACGCAAAGAATAATATTGTATGCATGAAGGTTTTAACACTAAGGTAATCTTGTTTTCCACAGTGGGATAAAGAGCAAAACAGAAACATTTTCTATATCGTTTCTCTAGAGCCTCAATCAGTGTGACTTACCAAGAGCAGAGCATATCAGATTGCCCTATTTAGAATCTACAGTTTGTTCAATGTGATCTGGACTATTTTTCTATTTTCATCTATTTATTATGTCTTACTAGAGGTTAATAGCAGTCCCTTCTAATCAGCCATGGAATCAAAGGAGTATAATTCAAAGTGGGGAGAGGGAGCTAGTTGAAAGCCTCTCAATCTGGACAAATAGTTTTCCAGATGGCAATTATGAGGTTACGTTTCATTAGTGAGGTGACCCAGCACAAAATAACCTTGGGCCTACTAAACTTTGCATTGATGGATGACAAACTCTGTCTCAGTCTCACTCACTGCAAGGCCTGTCCAAGTGAGACTTGCGCTCCATGAACAACAGGGTTGTGAAAACAAGACCTGTTAATAACAGGACTGCCACTCTTCCTATAATAGAAGATCGGTCAGTATACTTATTTTCTGTTGACAGTGATGAGTGGAATGCTTGTCAAAATTAAGAAAAGCTCTAGTGCTAAAAAAAAAATGGACAGGTGTGAGTTTGACATTTTTTACATTGTAATCATGACAGTAAACTTGTTGTTTTTTTCCCCCTCTGACACGGGAAAGGGATTTTTCCGTAGCTGACTTTGATGAGTGCAGGAACCAAAGTTTTTTATAGACGGCAAGAAAGGGAAAAGTTTTCAGCTCCGAAGTTTGATACCTTGAGAGAGATTCTCAAAGGAAGTGAGATTGATGTTTTGGTGGGAAATTGTCCAGCCTTTTCTCTCTAAATCCCCAATTATATAGTGTTAGTTATAGCAAACATACCGCATGCTGAAACTTTAGTGCCTCGTTAGATTTTATTTCTTTTATAGCTTGATTTGTAGGATTTTAATGTGGGACAGTCTTTCAGTTAAGTTTAATTTTCCAGATTATGTGTTTTGAATACAATATTTAGCGTTAGTACTTATAAATGAGGGAGAATGAGGTAAGGTACAACAAATAAAAAACAGAATACAATATTCATCCTCTGCTCCATTTTCATCCATTCATTTTTCCTTGTAATAGAATGTTTAATCTTAGCCTAAATTTGACACAGCCTAATTTGATTGGAAAAATTGCAATTACAGGAGTGAATTACGATCGATGTTTTGAATATAGCTGGCTAATTAATGAGTAGACCAAATTCAAACATAATTTATCCGAGCGTCCTGCGCACTTGTGCTGGATTGGACTGAGGTAACGGCTGTAAGGTGTGTCTGTTCCTGCATGCATAATCGCTGAGAGATGGATGAAGGAGCCGATCTGTTCTCCTCACTGCAGCGCTCATATGCATTTTTCTTTGTGATGAATGACCCGGAAGACAGACACTGTGATTGAGGGCATGCCTGAGACCCCCCCCCCCTCCAAGGAACTGTGGTAAATCTTCCTCTCAAAGTCACCCCAGATTTACATAACATCCATGCAGCGACTCTGGCACCCCGGGCTGTGGAAATCCGGCCCGCCACTCCCTGCTTGGGCCCGCGTCCTCCTCGCTGAGTTATGATGTGTGCAGAGTGGAGATTAAAAGGTACTGGCGGAGGAACTTCACAGAGGCACCTTGATCACAGAAAATCATGCGGAAGGGAACAAAGAAGCAGGAGCAGATGATCCCACCTGTTTTTGGTCAAATTACCTTACCCATCCGTCTCCCCTGCGTATCCCCTGTCAAAACTATTTGTGCTGTTCGCCTTTGTCATTCTTATAAGCCACGTCCCCACATTTGGGGCAGCAGCTCTGATTTCTAGAACGAGGAGCCCTAAGGTCTGTGCTGCTTGCTTCCAAACAAATACTGTATGTCACCATGCAGATCTCTTTTCCAATTTCAACAATGAATAGTAGAGCATTCCTTCCATCGACTACTGAAGACAGCAGAGGTAGGTACCCAGGTAACATTGATGTTAGATTATTTACATGCATGATATTTGTGTTATTCTTTCAATTATTGTCACGGGCAATTTGTGCAACTTCATATGCATGTTTCTCATGCACAGCCTAAACACTATGCTCCATTATAAACATACATCTGGAATTTAACTGCAAGTTAAGTATAGTGTGCTTGAACGTGAATATCAAGGCAAGTCATCTTGCAGAATCAAGATCAAAAACTATCAGTCACCGTAAGCCCTCATGGGCCCAGAATATAAACCATGGCATTTCAGTAGAAGCTGATTCAACTCAAACCCCAGAGTGGACCAGCAGGACTCTATCCTTCAAGGCTGAGCTCAGAATCCACGATTAAGTGCCTGTCAGAAAAAGACAGCCCTAGTCACAGAATCTCAGTGGGCAGGTGCTCTCCTCACCTTAGAGCCAATTGGTCAGTCTGGGAGGATGGGATAACAGTTCCCAGATGCCCAGTGAATACCTCTGAACTGTTTCGAAATGTCTTTTCTTTAAATATAGTTGTCTACTTGGGCACAGGAGACAACCAACGTCAATCCACAGTAAAGAACCCAGATAATTTTGCGGAAGGACCATGGTTACCCGAGATCAGATGGGCCTCATAATTTGGTCTATTCAGTTATGTGGCTGCCGAAGCGTCCTTTCCTTTGGGGAAGGCGAAGATGTGAAAAATCCCAGTGACTGAAGTCTGGCTGACTTATTCAAACAGCAGCATGACGCTGGCTCAGATATGACTTACCCACGCGTCGGGGGGTCAATATGGCTCAGCCAATGAAGGCTGCTGTTTGTTTAGACTTATCTACTGCTGTCATCTTTACCCTACACAGCATGTGGATTTCAAAAAACAAACTCCTTTCACTAACCACACAGATCTGATAATGTCCAGTGGAGGAGATAAGTGCTACTCAAACATTACTTAACCATTTACCATGATGCTCAAGGCAAGCAAAGCATTAATAACAAAATTTTTGATTTTCTCACCATGTTAAGTACTGTGGAAAACAACAAAGAAAAAACATTATTTTGACTACATAATTCCTTTTTTAACAAGAGTGGTCAGATCAGAAGTAGACTGAAGGTCACAAATGAAAATGATGACCAAATTTTTAGCGCAAATGGAAAGAGAAATCCGTGGACAGAAATGCTCTCTGACATACTCTACTGAACTCTACTTGATGGAACAGTGACATCATCATTGGAGGCTTGCCAAAAAAAAAAGTCCTGTGACAGCTTTCTCTCACTGTCACTCTATCTTTTGCTGAGCGCATCCTCTAGACAGTTACCATCTATTGTGTTCATCCCAGACAGAAACATCAGCTATAAGCTCTTTCCTGTCACATTCCAAACACAATCATTACTTCCTGTCAAAACAGGACTTTGCCTGGAAACTGACAATTATTTTAATGTCAAAATATACACTGTGCAATAAATATACTCCATTCTCATTTCATACAACTAAATCAATCCAATAAATGACATTTTCTTCCCTAAGGTTGAAAGTTTAGCTATAGGGTTTGGTGCTGAGACTCCCATTACGCTGAGAGCAGATTTAAACCTTGAACATTTTTACAGTCCGCTTGGATGTTGTATGTACACATGAGTATTGATCCAGCTGAAGATACTCAAAGAAATGAAAAAATATATACTCTTGCCAATACGCAGTAGAAACACTTGGGGATTAATGAACGCGATGAGCAGCGTGAAATGCTGTTCTTGAATGCCTTATTTGGACTTCAGTGGTTTTTCTTTTGGCTGGTTTTCTGTGTGACCTCTGATCCCCTCCAACACCCTATAGGTGTCCAGCAAATGAACCAGGAAAAAATAAACATCTAACATCCAGCTTTACCAAGGCATGGCAAAGTGGACCTTTCATAACCTCATTCATTAAAAAAAATATATGTTCCGAATCCCCCGCTGCCTCGTTGGACGTCCTGGGTGGAACATTCTAGAAGGCTGTAGAGACTGAAGCTTCTGACAGGCATTATGCCGGTCCCAGGGGCTGAAGGGTGTTGCAGCTTTTAAAAAAACGCTTTTAGGACCCCGGCAGGAGTCTCACATGATTCAAGCTGCACCGTAAAAAAGAACCTAATAATTTCTTAGCAAACATTAGGATGCCTCCCCTTACAAGAATAAAACCGAATGGTTACACGGGGTAATGAAAAGAGGTTTATGGTGTTCACTTGTCTTTTTTGGCTTCTATGGAGAAAACAAGAGGGTCTACTTAAATCTGTCCTGCCATGAATTATGGTTTTTCTAGGCATAAACAGTGTGTTCTCCTGTTCTCCAGTGTGGGAACTATACACAGCTGGATGGAAACAGAGGCACTCCAGCAGGCCTGTGGTATGCAGGAAGCAACAGTAGCCCAGAAATGGCTGAGATGGTCTAATGGACACTGTGGCTGAAACTCTGTCATTAGGTAAAACCTATAAAACTGCAGTCCACACTCAACTTTGAGATCTTGGTTTAACTTGAACCTTATTTAAAAGAATAACATTATTATGCCTGTTATTTTTATGTTTCTTAAAATGAGCTTTCTTAATATTAACACTAAGATTATCTCATTGTTTCAGCAATTTTATATTAGGTGGATTATACTGTGGAGGTCATCCATCCATCCATCCATCCATCCATCCATCCATCCATCCATCCATCCATCAAACTGCATATAAAGATGATGACTGGTCATTCTGAGTAAAAGAGATTGTGTCTGTAGCAAAAGGAGAGTGTAAGTGTTTCTTCATTGGCCCGTAGTCCCCTTGCTGGCTGGATCTCCTTACCACTAACCTTAAAAATTGTTCCTGCTAGTCCATGAATCAGAGTTAAGGGACAAGGCAGACTAAGTATGGCAGCTGTCGGCATATTGGATGGAGCTGGATGGAGGGCAGAAGTGAGGTTTTACACTGTTTATTATCCTTTGAGCGGTGGCCCCTCCAAATGCGAGAGAATTAGCATAATGACATCGTCAGCTGCCGCCTCGTGTGGGAGTGGGCTGATGTGGTAAGTGTCAGCACAGCCGCGTGCTTACAGGCGTCATCCCCGGTGATGAAATCTCTGCTGAAAACAGCATTTTCACTTCAGTCCAGCCCGTGGAGAAGCACCAGCTGGCTGACTCACCCCCCTCCTGAGCCAAGGAGTTTTGCAAATATCAGGAGATTGTCTGGTCATGATGCTCACATGAGAGGACACTCACTCATCCAACCTCATTTTCCTTCGTTTCTAAGATTTTTAAAAAGTAAATGATGAATGGTTGTTTTCCAAATGCTATAGGTTTCCAGTTACTAATAGAGGACCAAAAGAAATGAACTGCTGAGGTTTAGGCTTATATTAGTATTACAGAATCTTTCTAACCATTAGAACAGGGACTGGTAAACCAATTAGCTGGCAATCAAATGAAATAAATCCCTCCTATGTGCAGAGCTTAATGTGCCAGTGTTTGATAGTTTCACATATAAGCACTACAGACCACACTGATGTGATCTCGTCTTCTCTGGTGGCCTGTTCTTAGCCCCAAAGACCTCGCAGCTGAGGAATGTGTATGGACTGGAGGTCTGTCCCTATGAATTCTACTTCAGTCCCTCCAGCCTGCAGGTGGATTGCCTCATCTAGTAGACATAAGTCTGTAAAATTCACTGTCAAAATAACGCACTGTGTGACCCACTTCCTTCACAGATCGCATCACAGGGGGATACAAAATTCACATCAATTAAGGAAGGGAACTACTGTAATATTAGCAGATCAAGATTAAACAGAACAAGCTCTAAATTACGAGGATTAAAGTTTTTTTTTTTTCACCACAAGAGAAACTAGTATTAGAAGCCTGCTGAGACTAATCCCTGATTTTATATGCTTTTATATTATTATATGTACAGGGTTGTTATTCTGTTTTTTAGAATTTCTTTAAACTGTCCCAGTCATGTTAAAGCTTTTCACTTTTCCCAGTAATAATTTAAACTTGATATTTCCTTATACATCTCAAAGTGTACAATGTAAGAACCCTCTTGAGACTCAAACCTGGGGATTTTTGAATTACTTGTGAACTTCACTAACCAATATGCTACTATTATATTTATATATATGTATATATAGACACATAGGTTGTGTTAAGTGCTCATTCAGTATAATATGCAGCCTTCTCTATATATTTAAAGATTACATGGGGAATCACACATGGACATGATACATTATACATATTTAATCACATGACCCCATGCATTTAAATTTTTAATCTAGACACTGTTCAGATTGTGAAAAAGACTTCGGGCCTCTGAGGACCCTGGAGGCGTGGCTTTACTAAGATTAGTATTGCAACATGCCTACATTTGAAAGGAAAAATGCTACTAACACAAAACATACAGGCAAGAAAATGCCATTTGTTCACTAAAGCTATTTAATAATTAATCTGACCTGCCTCACTCTCATTGCTATGCCTCACAGACATATGCTCACAGAAACACACACGTACCACAAAAACCGTACACTGACAAGGAACTTCAAACACGACATTGCCGAACACACATTGAGTATGGTTATAGAAGTGAAGATGTGCCACGTTTAAGACAATTCCTCATGGATGTATCTGACGCAGCCCATGTATCCCACACAAACCCTGACAGAAAGAGGACATGGAATCCAGCTCAGCTACATGCCAGCTCCAGTTGCTACCCAGTGCACTGAAACCGTGCTAATGCAATGTAGCTGGTGTGATCGCCACCGCTCTCATTACCTGGATGTGGCATTCAGTGTAGCTGCGGGCAACCAAAAGGCTCGCATAAGGTACCTCAGAGCTGCATTAGGCCAATAAAAAGCATTAAAGACGGAAATGATTCTAAAATTAGATTGCTCGATGCCTTCCAGAGTAGCTATGTGAAAATATGCCTTGATATTTTTAGTTCCCTTGTCTCTGTCTGCCTTGAATCCTCAATGAAATGAGTATGCCATCTGTCGACTGAATATTTGGATTATTACAGTAATCTCTCTTACTCACACACGCAACCTTTCTCTCTTTTAGTCACACACACACACACACACACACTCACACACAACGGATACATTGTAGTTTAGTACTGTAGTTTAATGCTTGTTAATAACAAAGTTGGTCAGTGTAAAAAAGAATTTGGGAGATGGTGGGGCCGCCTCGGTGTTAAAAACAATCCATTTTAAATCTGGAGTATATTGCCCTCCCAAATAATGTTTGGCTTATGGAGACTGCTTCAGATGTCTAGCAAACTGGGAAAAGGGGTCTTCTGTGAATGTACTACTGAGAACAAAAAAACCTGAACGTCTCCACTGACATCTAGTAAGAGAATTTGAGACACTTCCTAGACAAATCGGCATGGGAAATGTCTTACCAGGAGTGTAAGCCACACTGTCTCACCGCAGAAGACAATGATAAAAATAGGAAGTGCCGTGACTTGAGTCACAATGAAGGGAACGCATTAGCACGTCATCAGATAAGTGGAATCACAGTAGCAATAGTGGAACCAGTGCACACCATTTCCTAGTTCGCTGCTGCTCATTTTCTCTCTAACGTACCACCTGCGAGTGCAGTCATAGGAAGCAAACATGTTTGGCCGCATCAACTGCGCAGCTGGGGTGCAGGGCTTCCTCAGTCAGTTTGTTTCAAAGACGTCGACGATCTTGGGAAATGTGAACCAGATGATGTGCGTTAACCTCAGCCAGATGGCAGAGATGCAGACAGCTTGGAATCTGGAGTGTGGCCTTGCCCGAGCCCCAAGGCAAATCCTTGGCATATACCATAGATCCTGGCATCCTCCATCAATGCCCTCTCTGAGGACTGTATGCTTGCACATACTTGCAATATAATAAAAACAGCAGGTGCTATAATAGTTATTTTATTGATTAATTTCAGTACAACACCAATTAAAATTTTCATTGTAACATTTTACTACATGATAAACCACCTAGTATTTGATATATTTCAAAAATAGTGTATATTCCTTCACAGATAAACATGCTATTTGTCCGAGTTTAAAGGGATATAATAGTTTATGTACTCTAAAGATTGAACATATCTTACTGCAGTACTATTGCAGTGCTCTAATACTACTGCAAACAGTGCAGAAATGTCACTGGCCTCCAATCTGTGTGCTTAGTGGGCAGGAAATTCCTGTTTTTATCTGAACCTCCATAAACACACCAGCAAAGAAGAGGGTGGGTCTTCTTCAATATTCATTCTGATTGGTTTGCAGCAGTGACATGACTGGGCATGGTGCTGGGTATAACCGCCAGAAAATTTGAAGAAATTAATCATTAACTATTTAATCTCACTACTGTATCTGTGTGAATCTTTTAGTGCATCACAATAAAACTTATAGTAGAAGGCAGAGACATTGCATTTATTTAGGACACAGAGGGAAAGAATCAAATGTTTTGTACTTTGTACTAAAAGTACTTTCAAATTCACAAAAAAAACTGCATTGTTTTTATGAATTCATATGCATATTGTGAATAAGAATTTCTTGCCATTGTAGTGACAAACAGAAAATCAGAGAGCAGTTGCAGATTGATAGGGTCACTTAAGTATTTCTGTATTTAACCAGTGGATTACCTGTACTATAGGCAAACCTCCACAGAAAAATGCTCTCTGTCACACAAATGATGTAAAACTTCAGTTGCATCCTGGATGTGGTGGACTGAAGGTTTGCTATCAGTTGCTGTAGACCAGTGATAAATTTGTCAACTGCTCTTGGTCAGAGTAAATGACAACTAAGGTCATAGTGAATATTATCGTATGTTTGCTACGGTCTTTATGAAGACGTGATGGGACGGGTAAAGTTAACTTGAATGTAACATAATACTGAAGCACTGAAGAACTATGACCTTCCATCTGTGCTTGGACTCTAAGAAAGTGCCTTCAGATGATTTGTTTACTGAGGGAACATTATCAGGATTTGAAGTTTTGACTTACAGGAAGACAACCTTAACCAGTCCAGAGAGGTTCAAAGGTTGGCCTGAATCTACACCTGATTTAATTTTGAGTTTAAGTTTGAGATGTTCTGCTTCCCTTATCCTTTCCACTGCAAAATGATCAATAGTACAAGATTTTTTTAATGTAAACGCTTCACTGACAGTGACTCTGCCAGAATTCACCTGCTTGATACTTTTGTGCTGCAGGAGAAAGGAGCATAAGGATCAGTCACCCCACACTATCAGCCTTACTCCATAAAGGAGCATAAGGATCAGTCACCCCACAC
>JAAGVU020000040.1:18680551-18716108 GCA_011763525.2 Mormyrus iriodes
GCATAAGGATCAGTCACCCCACACTATCAGCCTTACTCCATAAAGGAGCATAAGGATCAGTCACCCCACACTATCAGGCTTACTCCATAAAGGAGCATAAGGAGTCACCCCACACTATCAGCCTTACTCCATAAAGGAGCATAATGATCAGTCACCCCACACTATCAGCCTTACTCAATAAAGGAGCATAAGGGTGCTTTTATAATCAAGCGTCATCAATTAATTTCCTGTAATGGCAACAATCTGGAAAACCTGCTAAATCAGACACATACCATTAAATGCCCAACTGTTCTGATGGTGCGGGCTACTTCAATGCTGAACTTTGTGTTTGTTATGGAGCAGGATTCTTTTTCTACGTCCATGTGTCCAAAGCATGCTGTCAGATTACATCTATGCCAATTCTGCCTGACTGCTCTGGAGGGTGGCACAATCAATGGGCTATTTGACTAGTTCCCTTAGCCTCATTCACTCACCATAATAACTCCTCTCTCTGCTCCTCTAACAATGGGTCTTTCTTTCCCCAAATTCTCTACTTCTTGGGCAAGTCAATGTCAAGGATGGGGTGCCCCAGTTCCACAGGCGAGATAAAGATGGGAAAATACATTAGTCCATATGTCTCATATGCTTGATGAAAGCAGTCGGTCTGGTCCTGAAGATTCAGGCACTCACTAGCTATCTAATGACATCAGAGAGGTCTGTAAGGAATGTATGTTATAACTAGGGTGGTATGGTGGTGCAGTGGTTAGCACTGTTGCCTCCCACCTTTAGGATCAGGGTTCACGTCTCTGCCCGAGTTCCATGTGTGTGGAGTTTACATATTCTCCCTGTGTCGTTGTGGGGTTTCCTCTGGGTACTCTGGTTTCCCCCCACAGTCCAAAAACATGCTGAGGCTGATTGGAGTTGCCAAATTGCCTGTAGGTATGTGTGTGTGAATGGTGTGTGAGTGTGCCCAGTGATGGGTTGGCGCCCCATCCTGGGTTGTTCCCTGCCTAGTGCCTGCAGCCTCTGGGATGGGCTCTGGATCCCCTGCGACCCATATGGGATAAGTGGTTATAGAAAATGGATGGATGGATGTTATAACTATAACATGTTGTAACTAAAGTCTGAAATTTATGCAAAAGAAATTATTTTGCTAAATATTTTAACAATATTGTAGAATGATGCTTAGAAAATTGAAAATAAAGAGAATTTGGATTCCTATGTAAAGTCATGTGCCAAAATAACCCTGCTGATTTTAGTGGCATGGGCTGGACACTGAGTAAGACAGTCCACCAAAGGACTCGTAAGTCCTTCATACTCACCTGCAGGCCTGGCAGGACTGGGGTGAGAGAGGGCCCCCTCAGTCGATTTTGTTGACTCAGTAGATTTTCCTCACTGGCTAAATGTTTGATCGGTACCAAACAAATTTTGAGGGATGGGGTGGGAGTCAAATGCATTATTTTAGTGCATGGCTACGTGCCCGCTTACCTGTGAGGTGCCACCACAGCCTTGCTGCGACTTAGCTTCAACCACAAAACTTAGGGGAGAAAAATAACATTTGACACGTTTGTTTGTCTAGATGATTCTTGTTGAAGCAATTCAGATTACCATTCTACAGCATGCAGCAGCAATTCCTCTGTGGAATTTTCCAACGTGAAAAACAACTTTGAAAACTGAGCTGAAACCTCCCTCTTCACCAAATGTACAAAAGACCATAATAAATTAAGTTCACCATTATTATTACTGAAACCTCATACCACTGTATGATTTAATGTGTTGACGAACTTATTGAGAGGTAGCTATTTGCTTCTGTGTTAGATATTAAGTAACAGTTTTTTGTAAAGGTACAAAATTAACTATTTCTGCCTGACATCTGGCTCATCCCTGAACTTATAATTCTTCTGAGTATATATTTTATGTATAGAACCTTGGGCTAATCACCTAGCATGTAGACAGAGACATTGGAGAGGCATGGATACCCTCACAGAATTAGGGGTCTCAGCACTTTACAGGGGCTCTTGAATATGTAAAATTTTACGTAAAATTTGGCAGGTGGGCCCAAGGTGACACTTTAGCAGGAAGCCGAGAATTTCCATGTAAGCCATTATATGTAGCTATGCAGTAGATGACAAACTGATCAGATATGTAAGTTAAGCTTTTTGTGCCCACAGGATTCTGGATTAAGATTATTAGTGGTGTGGGGAGAGTCTGAAGCTCATTGCTAAAAACTCTGCTGAAAAATTCATGACATATGTAGAGTCAAACAGGAACAATGCTGGAATGGCCACATGTTCACATTCTTTAATGCTCAAATTCTCTCATTTTGAAAAATAATTTTAGAATACAAGAAGAGTTAAAGAAGACTTAACACAAAATCACAATAAAACCTTATTAACTGTAGCTCCAAAGAGGTGGTTAATCCTCCCATAACATCTTAATTTAATTAGTATACATTTAATTCCACCAATGGCAAGAAATATGTGAATAACTGAACAAAGGAAATTATTTACAAGCACAATTGAAAAATTGCTTCCACATGCAAAATACTGCAGTTTTTTCAATCACATTTTTCTTCTGCAAGCATCCATTTAGGAAAGAAAAAAAGAAAAACAAATACAAATCTTGTTTTGATTGAACAAATTCCCAATTTTTTAAATGCAAAAATATTCTAAATTAAAAAAATAACTGGAAATGTTGCATGGGATTTTAATGCTTGATTTCATTATGGTTTGCAACGCTCCCTCATGCATTCAAGGACCACCCCCCTCCCCCCCGTACCTCTGCAATCAGGAATTTGTTGGCATTTATGTACCTGCCTGTTCTATTTGTCATTCAGTCACTGTGCAGTAAACAATGGCACGGAGCTTTTCTTATAAGCTGATATGCCAGCCATATGACATGCAGGTAGGCTATTTACCCATCATTTTATTAAGTACAAGGTAATTTGCAGTCAGGCAAGATTTGATATATTAGTTAGGTATACCAGTTCATCATGCTACGACAGATTAATTAGACTTAAAAAAGCTCTTTGACCTAGCTATCCTTAACTAACATAACCATGACCCCGGGATGCCAACATTACAATATGGGAAAAAATGCCCTTTATTTATTTTAGGCAAATTCACTGTGGTTCTCTCCGACCAGGAGGATGGCCTGTGAACAAAGCCTTTAGAGGCTCAGCAATGCCATTCATCTTCATATACAGTCCCTACCATTATCATCCCAACCCTCACGCGGACTGAGCCCAGCCAGTCTCACAGCGCTACCTGTCAGAGGACACGAGTCAGGCCAGAGGAGACCCATAAATCTCCATAAACTTCACGGCCACCGAGGTCCTCCTTGCAACTTTAAAGCAGCAGATTTCCCTGTGTGTATCTTCAGATCATCAGAAAACATGTAGAAGGGCTACACATGGCCAGTTAGCATCATCATACTGAGGGGATGTGGTTTTTTTATAGACCTCTGTCTGCTACTGAACCAGAAGTGGCTGAGAGGCAAGGGATGAGTACAGATGAAGAACGAATGAAGGGAACAAGGGAAGAAAGCAAGGGGAATGAAAAGATGAGAAAGAAGGAATTGGGCCAGGGAAAGAATTATTTTTTTCACTGAACATACCAACACTTTTCAATGGGTAAAAAGTTGGCCATATATACAGGTATGCAGGAAGTTTGAAGGTTCATCTTCAGTTTACTGGAATGCACACTGGCAAGAGATTAAAATTCAGGACAAATCCACAACCTCTTTATTTACATTATTCCTTATTAATTTCTGTACAGAGAAATTAATGAGAATAACTTGCAAAGGATTTTTTGTTTACTGTTCTTGAGAAGCAAGACAGAAATTGATCAAAGGCATTCCACAAGCCCAAAGCTTAAATGATTCATTATTTAAAAAGTTTGATGATGTATAATTTATGAAGATATGTGGAGTCCAAAAAAACAATTGTGGTGGTCCAGACATTTAACAAAATGTATACTCCAACACTAAAGCACATTTGTAAACATGGATTAAAACCTTCTGGAATGTTCTTTGGAGTACAGTGGAAAATTGATTGCATTAATGCATCAAAAGAATTTATGTACACATCAAAAGAAAAGGACTATAAGCAAATTAAAATGTTTTCAGCTTTTTAAAAAATTAACTCAGAGTAGCTTGGCACATGAGGTAGGAGCAACACTGTATTACATGTTTGCTATCAGCACCATCATTACACCACGTCACAGTTAAGAACTCTGCCCTCATAAAGCCTTGAAGAAAGCTGCGGGTGCTACATGGTCTCTCTTCTTTATCTCTGTTGTTTAACCACATGTTGAGGTGTAGGTTGCCCAGCTGCACCCCCTCCCATCTACACCAGGGGCCTCATACTACCACTTAACTGGGTCAACAGATTTCTCAGCCACAGAAGGGGGCTCTACCATCACCTCTTGACTTCTTTACCTTTTGAACCTAGTGAGGATTTCCCCTGATACTTCCCCAGACTGTCAGCTTTCACACCCACCCTCCCCCCTTCCCAAGACTTTACTACCCCCAACCATACATGTACCCACAAACTTCTTCAGTGGCATGCATGTTGTTTGATACATACTTTATAATATCCCTGACAGAAGTGTTGACTCAGACCAAATTATACTGAGTGATGCACACATACACACTCACGCACGCATAATAAAGAGATATAAACAAGTCTGAAAGTAAATGGGGAGCACGGCAACCAGATAAGGATCTTTACATGTCTCTAGTACCCTTCATCAATATTTAACAACACAGCAATTGGTTTGTAGCTGTAATACTTACCAGGCCATTAATAATGAGGATCGGATCTTGTATTGAATTACATTCAACGTACCTAAATGACTGTAGTTAATTTACAGAGACAGAATTAGTTTAACTGGGTAGCAGTTATAGTTAAGAAACATTTGAAGCAGATGAAATTACAATGGACTAGATTATAGGTTTATATTACTGGTCAAAATTAGTAATTAACTAAAAGCCACTTGGGACTGAATATATTATTCTAATTGAGTTTTATGTATTATATGAGTAATTCATTTTGCTAATGTAATGTATACATAAATTTTTATTTTTACAGCAACCCTATGGCTTCTATATATTTCAGACACGAAATCCTTCTGATGAGACGTAATAAATAAGCTAGAAGGCGGGATGCTGTGGTTCTCGACGAGACTGCACAGGGAGATGAAATCAGAGCCCCAAAATGGCCTGAAAAAAGTTGCATTCACACTCTTTTTAACTTTGACGTTTGCAGTTTTATCTCAATGGTCTGATCATCTCTCCCACTTTCAACTCATACTGGAGTATCTCAAGGTTTTCTAAGGTCTAGAGAAAACAAGGAACTTCAGAAAACAGGAAGAGTAAAACACGATCTAAAATTTCGCATGGATGTCTAAAGTAATAAGGGCAAAGGAAGACCTGAAAGAGCTCACAAACCACACAGTAACACAATTTCACTCTATATTTTGGCTTGACAGACCAAACAAAGAAAATGATTTATTCAAAATGCTCAGGGAACGTCATGTGACACAATGAGCTCCGCTGAGCTTCTTTGTAGTCCCCCTCCTGTTGGAGAGTAATGGAAAGGTCAAAGTAGAGCTTATTAGTTTAGGAATATGTGAGGACATTGCTTATGAAAGGCAGGGGGGTCTGGGAGTTTGTAAAAATCAGCCTTGGACTGTGATTGATAACAAGGCCCAAATTAGACCCTTTGCAGCATACCTGGAAAGCCGCAGGTTCTCTTCTTGAACCTTCTGACAGATGGGCTGTGTTGGTAACTGTAGCCTAATACAGAGCTGAATTTTCAAAGATGCAAATGCATCCACCCAGCTGGTGCAGGTAAGCAGATCCATAGGGAACATCACCTGAGTGTAGCATGGCTTGAACTCAATAGCTAATCTCAAATGTCCTCCTCTCCCTCGACCTTGGTCACAGAGAGCCTGCAGAAGGGGGGCGTGTGATTTTTGTGGGTGCTATAACTTGTGGGGGTGTTAAGTAAAGTGTTGATGGAGGACCACCAGCAAGTAATAGTGTAGGGGCCACAGAGAAGCAGGATATTAATCATGCTACCAATATAACAATACAATATATCCATATTGAAATGGATGAATAAAAATATACATTGACTGTAGCTTAAAACAATAAAAATTTTTAGATGCTTATCCAAAGTTATGTACATGTCAGCCAACATCCCTGAAGGGCCTTGTTCAAGGGCCTAATGGTGATATGGTTATTCTGCCTACCATGAAGTTCAAACCCACAACCCTTTGGACTCAGGCATAGGTCCCAAACCTAGAAAGCCACACACTGCTACTTAATATTTATCTTCCACAAACTGCTGCAATCGCTTAACCTATAAAATAAAGCTGCAATTTATCTGTGTGAAATGCTACTCTCTGTCTGGACACCTACCCTTTAGACAGTCTAGTTGGGGCCCATTTCCGATGTTACAGAGGCGTGTCTCTCTCAGGGAGTTGTGAATGTGGACGGGGGCGGGACCTTTAGTTAAATGACGTTGCACAGAGTCGGAATCTCTTCCTCAGTTAATAACTTCCTGTATCAGCAGCCGGGGCCTTTGATCACACTAATGAAAAACAGAGAGGGGAGATTACGGCTGTAAAGCTTCAGAAAACAATTAGTCCCCCGAATTTAAAAACTTAAAATATATGTTTATGAAGAAATCCATCTGAACAATAATTTAAAAAACATGTCAAAAGTTAGTAGTTGTTTGAACTGCAGATCAATAAACACACCAAAAAAATTATGCACAATCTGGATCACTGCTTCTTTTACTCTCTGGAAAACAAGCATTGTGTATCGCAATATTTCCCAACCCGGTCTGCAGGGACCTCCAGACAGTCCACATTTTTGCTTCCTCCCAGCCCCCGGTAAAAAGGTGGACTGTCTGGGGGTGTCCAAGGACAGGGTTAGGAAACACAGGTATGTAGGATAACTAAAACTTTTTTATCAGGGGAGGAGTAATAAAATAAAAATCAAATCAAACTTGTACTACTAGACTTGGTGGAGTACATGAATACTTTATTAAAGCAGATCCTGTAAGTAATATATGCTAATCCTAATACGGAAAATGGTAAAATCAGAAGTTTCTCACAATATTATAATTAATGCTTGACCTCCTCAGCTCCATTTAAAAAGGGGTTTGAGAACTGCCCGCATCATTAAATGTCTGACTAACAACTGACAGAATGTCCTTAAATTCTCTTCAGCTATGGTATAAATTAATCCCTGTGAACATTTTTAATTTAGGAATTTTTATTTTAAAAAGTGTATACATTTGTTCAAGAAAACATTTCACCAGTATTTAGTTTAATTTTTTTTTACTTTTATAAAATATGAGTCAATCAAGCTTTAGTAGTTTAAAGGCACACTTCAAATCTCTTGTGGTTAATGAATGTAGTCACTGCACATTGCCTGTCTTACCCTCTTGCCTGAGGTAACGTCCCCGGATTAGAGGTCTTAACCTCATCAGGTTAGGAGTCATTTAATACTTTGACAGACTCCTGACAGTGATTAACCCTGTCATGTGATTAACCCTGTCATGTGACCTACTCTGAGGACTACAGTCCCTTTTTGGGGAAACAGTGGGTGCTCTGCTGCAGGGCATTAGATCATTTGGGGCAAAAGAGCAAAGGACAATCATAGAGGAACCCAACTGCATGCTGAGCAGGATGGCCAAATACATCTGTCATTTATAATTCCTACCTTTGCAACTTGCGAAGAGGGGTTTATATTTAGATATCTCACCTAGAATGGCCTGTAGTTGTCAAGTGGTGAGTACAGGCAAAGAAACAAAGGATTCCAAAAGCTACATCCACTACCAAGCGTGAGAAGTTTTGCCAAAGTGACACCGAAGACGTGCCAAGCCGCACCTCACTTCTAGTTGACCAGACTCGCTGTAGAATTTCGATCATTTTCATTGCAGTTCTTGAACCCAAACAAGATTGTTTACTGTGATACCCAGTGACCTCTAGCATCAGTGTTTTCTGGCCTCAGTGCCCTGTTCTGGCTTGTGTGTAGCATCCTTGTCACAGTCTCTCTCTGATGCCGCCTTCCTGCTGTGGTACTGGCACTAAATCTAGCATGTAAACATGTTTTTATTTTTGGGACAGTTATAACTTCTCTCTCTGTCAGGCAGCTTGGCCTGACATCGGAAAGTCCACCATCAGAAGAGGCTTAGTGGACCAACTGCAGATAGAATCACATTGCTAAAGATGCTTTCATTTTGTGACGTGGGGTCAAAGTGCCAATGTCCAGTGAAACCCGCTAAATATTTTAAAACACATCTCTTGTTAATCTAGTGGTGCCTAAGGGATTAATAATATATTGCATAATTCATGATGATTTATGGAAAATGGCAAAATACAAGAGGTCAGGATTGCTAGCTAGGTCAAAGATGTGACATGAAATGGATAAACCAAGCATAGCACAACTGAGCTAAACGCATGCAATGGTGCTATGTATTTTTCAATACAAGTCATGAAGTGACTGGTTAGTGCCTCATCATAAACTATAAATTGGTAATGCATAAGGGTTAAACCACGACTAACCGTGCAGTTATACGAAAATAATCAATGACAACTTCATGTAATGTGGTCTGATGCGAAGTGGAGGGCCACCAGCCAAGTTGTCATGGATTATTTTCGTATAACTGCACACCTCGAAGTGGTTTATCCCGTTTACAGCTAACTAACAAAAATAATAATACAATAAACGAATCACTCGTCAGTTTTTCAGAAGCACATTATTTCAGTTAGAATTTAATAATAATCCAGTGTGCTCCTGCATATATTCCCTATAATGACTGAACGTCCGGTCAGGATGCTCACTGGAAGTGGCAAGTCTGTTAAGCCAACATAGAAACCATCAACAGACAGGCACTTGCATTTTGAAAACCAAGGAAAATTATGCTGACTGCTTATTTATGAGTAAACAATTATACCGGTTTTATATGATCATATTTCATAAAACACAAATATTAATATAGTGAACTAAGGAAACTTCTGGTTGCACATTAATATAGAAGTGTCATTAGGCTGCCGGAACTACCTGTACGCCACGAAAGTAATTAACACCTGTCCTCCAAATGGAGACAAAAGCAATATAACTGGATACTGGAGGAGTACACTGGGTACCCTAGTGTAAATGTAACAGTAAAACATCCTTTATGAAATTTCAGGCAATTTATATATATATGTATTTCTGGTGTTTCATACTGATTAAATTACAGATAAACTTCAGATCACTTTGACTGTCTTCCTGCCTAAACCTTATTGTTTTACACACTAACCTACTGCAAAATGCCTGATATCCCAGGCAGACAGGATACAGAAAGTACCCACTAATCTCTCATATAAATCAGTGTTACCTGGGGAACACAGACAGAATAACATTAAAGCCTGATATGGATGGGAGTCCATCTGCTGCCAAACTTTGTAACTATTGAAAATCATGCAAATTATTCCAAAACCTTTTGTCCTTTATAAGTTATGGACTTTTTGAAATTGTTAAGTGAATGTTTATCCATGTAGGTGGAAAGATGTGTTGGAAAAGAGTACCGATTGAAATGTTGGTATTCATTTATTTTTGCTACTTTCGGTGTGCTGTCACTTGGCAAAGGTTCCCGCTGACTCCTGTGGGAATCTCTCCTTGTGGTCAGGACTGAATAATGCTTGTGGTAATTAAATGATGGAGTCAATGTGACAATGTATTTCTGCAAATAAAGCATGTTCGTTTGTTTTAGTGTGTGTCCTTTGACTGTGGCAGAGGACTGTAACACCCAGAGGATCGTGTGAAAGATTGTGCTAACTTTATGCAGGCTGTGCTAACCATTCCAACCAGAGCCCCGAGCTTTGGTGACAGTGATATCTATGGTCCACCGTAGCTAAGCCTCTGGCAGCAGTCATTAAAATAATCTCTGGCTTGATGTGGTTTTTCTGCTCTAATCAGCACCTACAGCAGCTTTTTAAACAGTTCTGGCTTAACAACTCAATTATGAGCTATTTGTGCTTGTGTTATTTTTGATGATAAGAGCTACTCGTGAGCCTAATACTTATGAAAGCAACCCACCCACTGGTAGTTACCACTATATAATTTGCAATTAAACATGTTTTGTTTTAATTGAGATATGTTGAAATTCAGGGCCAGACCCTGATCCTGCAACACAAAGCTATTCTCAGGCTGAATATTAACAATCGCAAACAAACCGAAGAGATATCATAAATTGCTTGTAAAAATCCAATTAGTGTTAATCTAACATAACAAGATCACATAATTCTTGTGCTTCTGTAGTAAACATAAATCCTTGACAATTTGGCACTGGTGTATTCATTACATTACAGAGAAGAGAATATCCAGTGTCAAAAATCTGGACAATGTCACACAGCATTGTGCTTGGTTGGCTGAACATTTATATATAATAATTAGGCACAGCTTAGATAAATTCTCCAATGAAAACATCTAATGTCAACATAAAGCAGGGTAATACTGTAATGCGCACTGGCCAGGAAGGATCACAACCACTGGACCGCAGAGGATGAGTTTGGGAAGCAGTCACTTTTGGCCATATGAAGCAGGCTTGATAAAAAAGGACAGAACCCAAAGTCACTACAACCATGCACTTTAATCATGGCATATAAGCCTTCCCTCTCACAGCAGCTGGCTCTCACAACCAGGTGGGTGTAGTTTAAAGACGCTTTCGCTTTGGTCTGGCAATGCTATATGGAGCCTGTTTTCAACAAACAACTAAAATGATGCACAATGACAAACTGTTCAGTTTTCCGCCATGTTGCTAATTTGTTTGTCGCTCGTTGATTCGCAACTTTTTGCCGTTCATGAGATGGTTGTGGGCTCAAATCCTGTGGACAGCAGAGTGATGTTCATTGCCCATGAACAAGGCCCCTAATCCTAGTTCTTCTAGGGGTGCTGCCTAATCCTGAACTGTATATTGCTTTGGACAAAAGTGTCAAGTAAATAAATGTAATGTATTATATTTCAATATATTTCAAGGTGTTTTTCAAATACCTAAACTGAGCCCTTTTTAGACTTTAACTGAGCTGAGTAATTTGTTCACTTTGACACTGAGATTAGCTGGGCAGTACGCAGCTCCGCAAAAGCCGACGCCATGACGTGAACAGTTAAGAGCACGGCTGGCTTTTGTAAACATCGCGTAACACGCCTGCCCTTCCCTGCAGTGCAGGACAGCAGGGGGGGGGGGGGGGAGCTCGGCCACGGATGTGATGTGACAGGCAAGCGGCACCCCTGGCTAGCCTGTGTCATGGCTGCTAAGCATACTGCAACTCTGACGTCCACATCAACCCCCCCCGCCTTGGGCTGCTGCGGACTGCTTCCAGACTCTCCGTTGACTGGAATGCGGTTGCTGTTTCTGGAAAGGCTAAACCTAACCAATGCCAAATGGTCAAACTCGCAACTGCCTTTGTTTTCAATGAAAGCCATTATGGGCAATGAAAATGAAACGTATGAGAATGCTTAATAACAATTTCAATTAATGGCTTTGTTAGTGGAACTACAGCTTTGCCTTCAGCTGAAGGGTTCCTACTGATTATTCGCAATCATAAATCATCTAACAATTGGGAATGGGGTAGCATAAAAGTAGTCACCAATGACTGAAATATTGTACCTGAGTTACTACTATTTGTGCCCCCTCAAGTAAAGTGTTACCACGGTAACTCCTTGGCAACAAAAAGAGGTAAGAATACATTTATAAAAAGCAGATATGAAATGTTTCTACACAATATTATAGAATAAAAGTTTATTCCCATTAAAGTGCATCATTAAATTAGAGTGAAATTAAATATATAGTAAAATTTCAGACAGCTTAAGAGAAAAAAACATGATGTAGTTATATATAAATGTTTGTATACCAAATGGAGCAGAGCATTGTCCTTGCTATTTAATCACCATGCCACACTATTCTCAGAGAGCCATAGATAAACATGAAGCTGTGGATGGATCCCTTGTGAAAGATCACACTGAGGTAATGTGTCTATTCTGAAAGCTGATACAAGCGACCCTCACACAATAGCACTGAAGGAATCCGGGAGTAACTTCTGTGGGGCAACCGCAAGAACCACACGGCTGGGGGGCCAGGCAGGCAGGCAGGCAGGCAGGCAGGCAGGCAGGCAACAGTGCATTGCCTTCGTCACTGGCAGAGTGTTCAGGACAAGATGGAACAAGCAGAGACGGCAAGGAAGCAAACGTGGCCACCGAACGAACTGAGCTACAGTGTGTGTGTGTATATGTATGTGTATAAGCGCGTGCGTATGTATGTGTGTATTCGTGTGTGTGTGTTTTAGTATGTATATGTATGTGGGGGGCATGTACAGAATCACACACATAACTTACTGGATTTTTGTCTGGGGCTGAATATTTGCCAAAAGGAGTTAATTACTGGAATGGAAGCATAGATGATTGTAAATAATTGTGAATTCCACATAAACCCCTCAGTATTCATGCTTCCCCCCCACACACACACTCACACAGAGCATACTGGAAATATGATTACTTTTTGCTACTGTGGAAATCCCAATATGCTTGGTGCGATTGTTGTTTTATGCTGGTGTTCATATCTTCAGCATCATAAATAATAATGCTGCATTTTCACATGGTTACCAATTTCACTTAAATAAACGGTGCCAAGCCGCATTTTTGATACAGCATCGACAGTCTGACACTTTGAATAACCTTTGTTTATTGCAAGTCTGATTCAATAGAATCTTTAAAACATATTTTTACGTACTTATGCTTAAATTACTATAGATGCACGAACAACTTATCAGTGACATTTTGCTTGAGGGGGCACAATTACTCAGTAGTAACTCACTTACTAAAGTACAAATTATGAGGAAGCATAGTTGCTACTTGAGATAAAAGATGAGTTATGATTCATTAATGATAAACAAATATGAGATCAGTATTTCACTTGTGTTATTCATTACTTTTTCCTTCAGTAGTTCCTTCAGTAGTTCACAAAGGTTTACAAAGTTAACAGATATAGTAACAAATATAGAAATTGTTTGAAATAAAAGATCTGTCATGATTCATTAATGATGAACAAGCAGGAGATCAGTATGTAACAAAGACTTAGTTTGTGGTTAATTAATACATAAGTAATACCATAATACTACATTGTTTGTGCCCCCTCAAGTAAAGTGTTACCAAATTGTCTTTATGTGTTTATTAAATTACCTGTAAATGTAACCTACATGATGTTTGGTGTAGGCAATGTGATGATTAAGTTCAAGCCCTCAAACAGTAAATCTACATTTTCTGCTTTAGGCCCCACATGGGTCCTTGTTGTACCTTCTGTGTTTTTAACTCTGCAGTGTGCTTACTCTAATTTGATCCACTTAAATATCTCAGTGTAAATAATCAATGCAGACAAACATGTCTGCTTAGAAACATAATTTCTTCCAGATATGTCTATTGTGGTATATAAATGACCCATAAGCCACATTTTATCATTGTTGTAGGCAAGATCGAGAAGAGAGGAAAAGTGGTCAGATGTAGCATTTTAAGAGCATGATGTGTGGCTACCTCTGGTAACACGAGATTTGTCGATTCAAGCAAAGAGGAGGAGTAACTATGAGACAAGGTGGGAGCTTCATGGGATTCATGGGGATGAGAAGCTGGTTTTACATGCAGTGATTCTCCAGGGTTCACAGTGTGCTGGCATCACACCATTCCGTTATTTTGAAAAGTCAGTGAGTCAGTTATTTACCTCCCAGAAGCTCTCATCCACTGCAGTCACAGGGCACGGGGCACCGGGCAGGGTGGCTGCTGAATAGAGGCTTTCACACACACACACACACACACACACACACACACACACGCGCACACATACCCACACACACACACACACACACACACCCACGCACACACACCCACACACACCTACCCATCCCCACATACACATGCCCCCCCCCCCCCCACACACACACACACTCCCTGGAAGCAAAGGGCCACAATGTCACTCAGAAAGCCACCACACAACACCCTGAAAAGTCAGTTAGGGATTTCTTTGTCTTTATAAATTTAGTGAAATGGTTTAAAACTGCCAGGCAGGAACATGAATAACACCAGTTACATAATGGTTTAGTTGGAGAAACACAATGAGACCCCTATCCTTGACTTTACAGAAATTCTATCAAAGAAATACTTAGGTGTTCCACAAAGTGTGGCCCCTTTCATCTGATTGTCAGATAAATAATTCTGTTAAATCTTCAAGGCCCCTTTTATAGCTATAAGGACTTTTAAGTTTGGAAAAAGAACTGCTTTAGGTGAGACAGCTTCGTGGGTTTGAACTTTGAAAAGCGTCAGCAGAGTACCTTTAAAATTACAATTAGCTTAGGAACTGCCCTTCACCATAACCACATATTTATGAGGAAAATATGTATTTTCGTTTTTTAATAATAAAGACATATTTCACTTTCACCAATATATTGCATTAATAATCCTGTCCTAAGTAATAAGAGTGTTTTGGTATGATGGCCTGAAGTTTAGGTTTTGATCCTAGGAAGGAAATTTCCTTTATATCTTTCAATGACTGCTGATGTGATTAAATATATTGTATCTCATTATATACTATAAATGAACAGTATCTGTCTGTAGTATGTATAAACCTCTGATGAAGCACAGACAGAGGGAGCTTTATTTGTCTTGGACCTCATGGTCCATGTTATGTAGATACATTAAATCTGTCACGCATAGCACATCATCTGCTTGGCATATCCCTTGCCAACATATCGGATGGAAGGCTGATTCACCTCTTGTTTTGTGAGCCGTGGAGAGTGGGCTGTCAAAGCTCGTTAGTGTTGTGAACTTAGAAAATCAATAACAGAGTGCCAGGGCTGGAATCCAGCAGAGGTGCACTGAGAGAATGAAGATTGAAATGTCTTTCCCTCATGGAATTTTGTCTTACAAACTTCTTTAATTACGTAGCCCACAGAGATGGATCACTTCTTCTCTGCAATGTACCATGCAGAAAACAAGCTAAATGAAAAGGCAAAAATAAAATGTGATGAAGAAAAGAAAAACAACAAAATAACATTTGGAATGAAGAACTTATTTGAACATTTTAATATTGAGCTAAGACCAGGTGCATGAGAAACAGCAGAAAGAAACTGAGCTCAAAAGCAGCTAAATACTTCAGAAGAGAAGGAGGAACAGCCGGGTGCATTACTACAGTAAAGTGATTAGAATTCAGCAGGCATGGAAGGACAGCTGACTTTGCATGGACAAGCACCCTAATGATATAAAACAGCTGTATTTAGCTAGTAGGGGGCCCTTAAAGGGGGGGTGGGGGTTACAACGATTGCAAGGGCCTCTGAGTGACAGGGCCATAAAAAATTTAGAATATAATTGGATTGGTCTGGGTTGGGGGCCCAAAATCTCTAGCAGCACCATTCCTAGCTAGCATGCTCAGTGTAAGAGTATAACTCAGCATGAACTCGAAGGAAGTTTTGGTTTTGCTTTTGCTTTTGTCATGGTTATGCTCAGCTTCATAAGGACTGACTCTGTGCAGGAGCAGAAGCAGAAGCTCTGTGGAGAAGCACAAGCGTTAATTGTCTGTGCAGGAAGAGAAGTAGGGGGGGGATTCTGCTCCTGCGCAGAGATTAATATTCGCCCTATAGCACAACACATAATGCTGACTTGGTGTGATACAGAAGACGAAACAGCAAGCTGGGGGGGGCATGTAGGTATGCATGTGTGTGTCTTTATGGGCCCACTGTGCACGCGGAGCTGCTCATGAGTTGCAAAAGCAGAGGATCACCGTCCAAGACCCATCTTCTTGCAAAATCAATACTCCAGACTCCCGCTTAGCAAACACACACATGTGTCCCAGTGGAGTCAGACCCCCCATTGCTAAACTCTGTCTGGCCTTTATTCATGGAACAATTCAAAACTTTTTTTCTCCTTGTTTCCTTTTTTTATGTTTCAAACCGTTGCCTTAAGCTTTAAACTCAGCCAGCCTCAAGTAAAACCATAGATCAGTGTGTTCTTAGCTGAAATGAAACATTTCATCCTATTTACAGCAAACCATGCTTTCCATGGTAATTCTATATCTATATATTCTAGATCAAACACAGAACCATCCAAATAAAACCAAAATACTGAGATACTACATTTCCCAAACATACAAACCAAGCCAAACCAAACCTAACCAAAACCCTTTGTGAACATGCAAAACCTCACATTATGTTTAACACTGTATTAAGACTAGTTAAAAAAAATACATGCTTGACTAAAACAGCTGAAAAAGTCAATTTAGCATATTTCAATTATAAAAATGGAAAAAGGTGTATAATGACAGCACTATCCCATTTTGAAATATTTGTTTGGAAATTATCCCAATATTAATTATTATTATGATTAATAAATAATAAATTTCATTTCTCTGTGACTGTGGCTTTCGTTAAAACAGCAGCCCAGCAAACCTGACGATGTTTCCCTTTAATCACACTTTAAGATGTGCTTTCATGGCACCTTCGGAAATCCCACGTGTCTGCAAAGAAAATCATGGTCTGTGAGCTGCACACGCATGTCTGGTGCTACTGAAGGGACGAGCTGGGCCAGCATCCTCTCAATGAGAGGGAAGGACACCAGGGGGCACAATTCACGGAACAGATTTCGAGGGAGAGATAAGAGGAAGACATTGGTTTGTAATGAACACAAACCTTGTCATGCTAACCTTACCTGTTGGATTGTGTATCTGTGGCTATTGTATATCATTTTCACTAGCATACGACTTTGGGTGAATTTCTCTAAGCAGTATGTGTCCTGGAACATTTTTTTATTGCAAATGTCAGTGATTATGCTTGAACTGAGCAGTCAAATTGTCCCAAAAGCGATTAAAAACATGCAGATATTGGACACATACAGCAACAGAAGTGTAGATTTTATACAGTAATGTTGACAGAGGACATTCATGGGGGATCCGGAGTTGGGGGTTGTGGGAAGGGTAGGTGCATTTAATTTACTACCAATAGGTCTGCCCCTATCGCTTTAGACCCTGTTAATGTTCCTTTCTTTCTCATGGCATCTCCAGCATCACGCCACACTTTTCAATGACCCCGCTTTCAAAATGACAAGACTGTCCCCTGTCATCCATAAATCTGTTAAGAACTCCCTATTCTCTGAATTAGGAAATCCTGCCTTTCTTACAGCAGAAAATAATAGTGAAAGCCCCCAAGGCCACTGCAAAAGCGTCTGGGCATGTGGCAAGCCCAAGGACAATGGCATTCCTTCGTGCTCTCACGTCCTCCAACATCACGCTGTTGCCTCACTAAGTTCAGGACTGGTTCAAGTAGAATCTACATTTATTTCATTTGATTTCAGCATTTAAAACATGGCCCAGTGAGAGAAAACAAAATGTTGTTGATTACTTTCTTACTTTATAGAACATGAACACAAAGTAGAACAATAACAGATAAATACAGGGTTTCTGTAATTCACCACAAACATGAACTCATAGAATCTGCAGTAAGATGGAATAGAATTCAGAGCACAAAGTTTATCTAATTTAAGGTTGTAATACATTGTGGGGGATCTATCGTTGTATGTATCCTGACAAAATAGTGTATAATCATTCTGAAGTATAAATATCTATTAAATCACTGCAGAATATGTATTAAATATGACAAGCTACTTTTAAGCTCTTGTAAATTATAACATTTACTCATTTCAAATAAATGTATCCATCCATCCATCCATCCATCCATATTGTACACCACTTATCCAGTACAGATTTTATGAATATATTTATAAAATGTCTTTTTTCTTTTTTTTTAATACATAGTTAATGGTGATCACACGACACACTATGTGGTCATTACAACAATTTTAAGTGTTTGATGTAAAAATGAAGTGACAGGGAAAATGCCACTTGACGCTCATCATTCAAAAATGAAAGAGCTATTTAAAGGAACATAAGTGCTGTAACTTCCAAGTCAAAATGTGTGGAGACATCTGACCTGCCGGTTTAGTTAAAAATATAAAGATCATGCTTTCAAACAAGGCAACCATCAGATTATATATAATGACAACTTCCTGTTTTATTTTATTTCTCCAAAAAAATCATAACGTGATGCCAATACATCATCACATTGCAATAAGGGATCGTCTGTGATGTTCTGATGGGTTAAAAATAATTAGTCACAAATATGTGAATGATATTAATAAATACAAATTTTAAGCCCAGTATTGTATTTATAGCAAGACGTTGCTATCGCTCGATGCGTGACACCAATTACCTAAATTCCAACAGAGTATCATTTGAATAATAGTATGACTGATTAGGCTTGGCTACTTCAGCAGGCAATTGCAAACATCTGAAATTTCTGCATTTCAACCTCCAACAGAGCGGTGGGGGAGTAAAGATATGGGGAAAAGAGCAGTTCAGCAAATTATAATAAATGTGCAAAAGAGTTTTTAATTCCTGGTACAAGTGGGGTGCATATTATTCTAATCAATAATTGATGATATTAACTCAATTGGCTTGCGGTGGTGATCTGCGCAGACAAGTAGGACCTGTTCCCAGACTGCCTTCTGATGCTTTATTCTGGGTAGTATGGAAAACAGGAAACAGGATATTGAGCGTTCATAATAAAGTGAAGTTCTACTGTCACATACATTTTTCACTATATCTTTGTGAGTGAAGTGAATCATGCAGATCGATACATCTCCAAAGCCATATATCACCACACCAGGAAACATTGCAGAAGTAGATATTTTGCTGAGTGGTGAAGCTCCGGCGTCGTGGTGCGGCCTGTGATCTTCGGCTCGGATCGGATGGTTCGTTTGCTGCGTGTGGCTCTGATTTTCTCAGCTGTCCTCCACATGCAGACATGCCACAGCCCTCCGAAACGGGCAGAGGGCATGCAGAGGTATTGCACAAGGACCTTAGCACCCATGCACAGGTGAGTCTTCCCCCTTACAAATAAAAATTTAAATACAAACTATGTACAGACTGAAAAATATAGTCAAAATGTATTGTTTTTAAACTCAGGTAGCTGAACTAAAAATATATATTCATCTGGTCTCTAAATATCCCATGAGAATGATTGTGTGTGTATGTGTGTGAGTATTTGTCCTGTGATGACGGACTGGCGTCCCATCCAGGGTGTCTCCCAGTCGTGTATCCTATGATTCCTGGGAAAGGCTCCAGCCCACCCACTGCACTGCCATAGCCCTGACCAGGATAAATGGTTTGAGGGTTGACAGATGAATGGATATTTTTATCCTGTTTTATTTCAAATAAAATTTCACAAATTAATTCAAGCAGAGTCTGTACCATATTTACTGCAGATTTTAAATGCCATGATAATTTAAAAAGAATCTAGACCCAAAAAGAAAAAATCTCTTTTCCCCTATATTATTAAAAAAGTAAAGGCCAGTTATGGTACATAAATATACATATATTTGACCAGTAAAAACCCTATGAATGATAAACATAGTTTTTTCAAGAAGTTGATAAGAATTTTGAAAACAATCAGGATTCTTCCCCTTATACAGTTTATGTCCTTCCAGTCTGGCCCCCACTATTCGATATTTTCATGTTAGCGGGAAGGTCTGACCATTACCATTTCTTGGTAATGCTCTTGCTGGAATGTGGGCTTGCTGACATCATAGAACTTTTAAGGCATAATTTAGTGTTGGCTATTTAACCATTAATAACATAATGACAATCGCAGTGTGAATGGTAACCATGGGAAACCACTACCTCCATCCTGTTCCCTTATGGTTCTGCGAAGTAGTACTGATGTAATCTTGATGGATGGGAATGAGATGTGCCATGTGGTTTTCAGACGTGAGCACCTAGCATGTTATTATTGCCTGCTTTAAAGGTTTGTGTGATCTTCTGTGTTCCTCTGGGAAACATGTTTGATCAGACAGAAATGATTTAAAGTTTGCTCTGTAGCTTCTTAGGTTGATGCCAGTAAGTCTGACAACCAGTATGTTAAATGCAGGAGCCCTGCCAATAAATCCCATGGGATGGTTTAACCAGAAATGTTAGGAACATCATACACACATTCACTCAGCCTGCAATCTTTGACGTTTCCAGCATACAAGCTAGAAAGTAATTTTTTTCAGCCTTTCTTTGCATTGCAGTGAGATTTGATGAGGAACACTGTGGTCCCACACACACACACACACACACACACACACACACACACAACACACACTTGTGTGGGTTTTCTGCAGTCTCCTGCAGCTCTTGTAAGACATACTTTAGGTGTTTGCAAAGTGCCCTTATTGTGTACCTGTGCATTTACATTTGCCCTGTGATGGGCTGCCCCCCTGCCCAGGGTATCCCTGAGACCATGCTCTGGGTAAGTCGCTATGGAAAGAGGACAGATATAAATAAAATGAGTATTTAAGAGTGTATTTGTGATTCAGAGTGAGTATGACTTTATTAGAGTCAGGGTTTGTGAAGGAAGCTCTTGTGGAATACAGACATGGACATTACTACACAGGCCAGCCCAAGCAAGGCCTCCCTCTGCACTAACAGTATATACCTTTATATTTCACACTGAACAAAAATAGCACGATTCTCTTGTGCTGTTTATGGCAATTGAGCCAGTGTGTATCACAACATCTCCGCTGCACGTTTCCCGCTGTGCTCTCCTTCATTATGCTTCCTTTCCAAAAATTTTCTCCCTGCCACATTCAGAGTGTCGGTAATATGTCTTTCAACATGGTGCTGTTGTCAGTCACAAGGAAGAGATAAGGAGTAACGGCTAGGTGTTAGCTGTGTATTTACTGTATCTGCCTGGAAGCTGTTATCATCTGAAACAGCATGAAAGTTTTAAATATTTGTAAAACGAAATCATTTTCTAAAGGAATTCAAATTATTGGGCACAACAGCAGTTACCTCCTTGTTATTGACAGCACCTTTGAGCACAGCCACTTCACTGATTATGTGATTCCTTGCCTGTCTGAAAGGAGGACTGCAACAGTCTCTTTACACGGTGCAATTACACCATCTAAACCCTGAATGATGCTGAAAAACAGGAACGTCATTTTCATGTACATTGGTGTAATTTGCTTGTTCTACCAAAGATCAAACAGGGACAATGAAGTTGCATTTTGAGTGTTATTCCACAGATCCTGACCTGGCACATCTGCCCCCACCCCAATAAACTTACCCCACACTACTGAATTAGAGTTTCTTCTGTAATAATGCCAGCAGGCCCAGGGGGACTTGGGCAGCAAGTTGGCTTTGGACCCCCCACTGGTTTGTCTCTCCCCTTTAGGAGGGGAGTTTTTTTCCTGCCTTCTCATGTCTTTTGGTTTTTTCACTGTGATGTTTACTATGGTTTAACATTAACTGTAATAATGCGGCTCTTGTTAAATCTTCATTAAACGCTTCAGGCCAACTATGCTGGAAAGGATACTGTATGAAAACAAACCGAGTTGAAATGAATTCGCTCTTTGAAGCCTGTTTAACGTATCATGGCAAAGGGACAAACAACAGCTGTAGGAACAATCTGGACAAAACAAGTCATGAGTCTTGAGTGGAGCGAGCATTCAGCTGAACGCAGGCTGACACCATAACAGGAAATCGCTGGCGTGCTTTTTAGAAATACAGTTCATTTTCACTACTTTACTATACCAGTATCTGTTTCCATTAAACTGTACATTGCTTTAAAAAGTTCAAAGTTAAGCAGAGAAGCAGGCAGATGAAGTTACAGTTCAATTGTTTCAACATACCGTGCCTAATTAATACCATTCATTATTGATGCCACATTCAAACAAACAAAGGGCTATATTGTCTTTTGCAAATTAGCCGAGAGACAGCATCACGAAGCACATTATTTGGGTACAGAAAAGGTATATTTCTCAGAATGAGATGGCCAACGCAGACAAGTATGTATTGTTTATCATATGATGGACAAAGGACCACAAAGATGCACAAAGGATAGTATTAGAAGGTACTAAAATTCTCCATATATTAAACAGGCTGGAAATCATTCTCACAGCTAGCTTCAGACTGGTAAATAAATCCAGAAATGCCTGCTCAGCTGCTGTACAAAACTGAATAATTTACTTTCTCTCTGATTAGAGGATCCGGCCAAATAGTCTAATGAGTGCAGGAAGCATCTGCTTGTGCGTAATGGTGTACTGCTGAAATGCACACTGTTTTCTATTTCCATGGCTATTAACATCAAAACTATCCATTTGCAACACAAAAAAAAGCAGTTTTATATAAGGAATAATTGTTGTTTCAAGCTTTGTAACACACACACGCACACATATATATGTATATATGTATATACGTGTATATATATATACATACATACATATATATATATATATATATATATACATAAAGCTTGATTCAGAATAAGAAGAAAAAAGGCAGCCGGGAAAAGCGTGTCTCTAAACAGCTTTAAAGCCTGAGTACGTGCGAGGAAATCATACGGAGAAAGCGATACAGCCCAGGCCTTGAAAGTGAGAAGAGGAGCATGAAATTTCACCGTGCAACAGTACTGTGAGGTAAGCGGAGCAGCCTGAGCTAACTTTCCCTCTGCTCTCCCTACACTCTTCCCGCTGGCTTCTTCTCCAAAGGGGCCTCCATTATAAGCGCGAGAGTAATTTGTGTTTGTGCTGTCACATTAATGAAATAAAGATGTCGCCATGATTTTTGTGCACTTTGTTTCTCTGGCAGGGAATGAAAGGCACCCTCCAGATGGCTGGCTGGCTGCCGGTTTGCGGCACGGGCAGGTGAAGCAGGTGGTGAAACGCTCAAGGCCGCTCTTGGTGTCAGTGACAGTTCAGCTCTCGGAAAGTAACTTTGGTTGAATCGCCACGGCGATTAGCGTGGACCGGCGCATTGCTACAGGCACAGCTCCGTTAATGCAAAGTGGCCTCTCTGGCTTGTCCCCATGCTGCTCGGATCTGCAATCATCTTAATCTGACAGAGTGCTTCCTCTGGAAGGGGAGGACATGTGCTGTCAACTCATGTGAGAGGAAATGGGCTGGAAGACACGGCATACACATTTCTCTGTCGGATACCAAACAACAATTACAGGATTGTGTGTGTCTATTATATAGTCCGATCTCCCATAACCACTTATGTATCCTTGATATGGGTTTATGTTACATATCAGGGCCAGTCAGAACCCATGTGGCACCCTAGATGCGCTTTGCCCCCCCATTGTTGCGAACTACAGAAAAAATAAAGATAGTTCATTATGTAATATAATACAATAAATAAGTTATTTTAGCATAAAACAATAACTATGAATAATAACAACAATAATAGCTATAATAATAGGTGTTTTTAATAACATTGAATTGATGCATCTTTCATATACCATATCCACATTAAGAGGCCTGTAGGACTTTATGAATAAATCCAAGAAACTAGGATGTTAAAGTTAACGCAGTAACATGTCAGCTTTCATCCTGTGGCCATAAAGTATTATAATTTCTTTGATTGTTATTGCTTATTTGAACTTAGAGAATTTAATTTCTATACTGAATATATCAACTAGATTTTTATGGTATTGCAACATGACTGTACATGTAATTAATCAGTAAGGTGTGTGATTAATCGTTATTAATTCGCAGTGCATGAACCCGTTTATACCATAGTTATTACACAAAGACATTATTTTCATGTTTTATGAGCTGGAAACACATTTATTAGCAGAACTACATTCTTCTGCCAGTGATTAAACATTTTGCTTTGCAAGCTAAGACCGTTAACTTTATAAGTGTCTGTCACTAAGACTATGACTGCCCGTTATGTTGCTTTTCTTGTGTTTAATTCTTGTTTCTCTCGTTCAGTTAAATGGGGCACAGGCTCGGATTCAATACGGGAATACAAAGACGTTTTAAAACCTTCCTCTTAAGAAGGTTGAGATACATTACAGTGCAACTTTCACACTGTGACTTTTCTGTAATCTCGATGAAATGATAGCCATTATACCCAGCTACTTGCGATTAAAATTATTGCTTAAAAAAGCACCCCTGTTGCCTCTCTTTTCTCAGTGCCTCTGCACGTCCCGCTGTTCTCCATGTGTCTGAATTTCTTTGCTTCAGGCCGTCTTGATTGTAGAGAAGGGGGCAATTTGAGCGCTGATTGCAGACACCTGTGCCACTTTTTGCCCGCAAAGTGCCTTGGAAGTCAGGCTGACCTTTAGCGGCTCCCTCCCTCTCTCCGTGTCTCCGGCTGGAGAGCCCGCTCTCTGCCCCGGCTTTCTTTTAAGTGCACTCTCTTTTCGGTAGTAACCTTAGTGCTGCAGCTGATTCAGCTGGAGACGACTTTCATTTACTGTGGTAGACATCTTGTTTCCACAATCAGTTATTTTGGTTTACCAATCCTGTGTAATGTTTATTCTTTTCAGCCAGACAAGTTTATTACTAGACTACAGAAACCATTTGGTCTCTCTTTTCTCACTTTGTGGGTCTGAGCTACTGCTGTGTGTTAGACATGTGAGAATGAGTTAAGAAAGGTGTTTGCATTTTATTCCCCTACAAAGTGTAACTGAGACTCCTGAGTGGGAATAAACAGTGGACGATTTTTTTAAGTGTTTGATTGTGTTTGGCTTGTGTATCTGTCCCATTCCCTGGGTGTTGACTTCACTGAATCTTTACGAATAATTGTGTACGAAAAGTAAGAATTGGGTCCAAATCAAGGGTTGTATGACTGTGAGAGTCTGAAAGGTTGAGTGTCTTGCCAGATGTGTGTGAGATGGCAGTCCTGTGAATCCAGTACTTCATGAATGTTGCCCCAGATAGATTGATTGCTTGATTATTTTGTTTTGTATTCCAGGGGGCATGACAACGGAGTGGGTGTGCATATTTTTATACGAGCAGACTGTAGATGTCTACCCTGCTTGTGCCACCTTATTCTGGAACAGGGGGCCATTTTGCTGTGTTGGGTCCTACACACATATGAAGTCGCAAGCCTGTCTACTTCTCACAGACTTTCAGTCAACCTCAGCGTCGCCTGTCTGGCTTTCTGCCTGCTGGTTATCTAGGACTTTCTGACTTTCCTCACTGTCTGTGGACATAATTCGTCAGTCAGTAAGGATGGCATTAAAGTGGATGTTCGTATTTTATCCACCATGTCTCATCCTCATCAAACGGTAGATACAGAATGTCTTCATCCAGCGGCATCTTTTAATGTGGTGGATTGCCATCCAAATCGCTTAATCCCTCACCGGTTACCTGCATCCCCAAAATGCCTCCTGGCCATCTCTAAAGTGATTCAGGAGGATCTGTGGTGGTGTCTAAAGACCAGATAAGCCAGCTGGTGATGAGAACAGGACAAACTGTTCTGGAGCCATTCAGGCCTGGAAATGACATTGTACAGAACATCTTTTTCAGATGGGCGTGGAGTGGGATACTCTTATAGTTTCAATCATTGCGATTATCGATCTCAGCTTTTGGGCTGAAGTAGGACCAAGGACAAGCCCAAGCAGAACATGTTTTACTTCAAGTGGAAGTGTGAAGGCTGCCAAAAACAGCCCCTACTTATCAAACCACACCTGCTCCCCCACCCATGGCCATAACCTCAACATGAAGACACTTGCTTAAGTATCTGATCTAATATTGTCCCTCTTGCCCACATACCTTTCTGGAAGATTTGACAAGTGCACATCCATTTATTCTAAGTGAATCAGTGCTTTTCCCCTTTTAATTAAAATAAAAAAACTAGTTACTCCTTCTCATAGTATTCTATTACATAGTTTAAACTAAGATCTGTATAAAACCTTCAATATCATTTTTCCTTCTTACAAATGATCAAACGTGATTAGTTATTTTCAAGGGTGTTTCCCAAGAGTCTTATGTTTTTTTTTTCCTTTTTTTTTTTTTTAATAATCCATTACATCGTACATTAAAATGCTAAAGATTTCTTACCTTTAAAGTGTGGACATGTTGTAAAGTCTAACATCTTCTGTAAAGATGGCCTAACAGCACATAAAAAGCAATGCTATGCTCTTTGTGGAACTGTCCCTGAAGGAGACCATTTAATCAAGCTGAAATGTCCTACTCTTGCAGGAAGGCCACATACCGCTGATGTTGTAAGTGCTGTTATAAACTAAAGTAATAGTCATACTAACCGCTTGAACGTCTTGCATTATCATTAGGTTTCTGCTAGACGACTAGATTGTCTGGGAATGTTCATAAATCTTCATGTTCATAAATACTTGGCACGACAGCTTCGTGGTGTTTGAGTCTAAATAATGTATCATGATAGCGTAAAAGGTATCTATTTTAAAAATTTGATTAAAAGGTATTTATTACAATAGATATAAATTTATATATTTCTAAATATAAAAATACATTTTTTGGAGTTTAAATGTAACATTGTGCCAACCTGAAACTATATATACACCACATAACACAAACACAAAGTTAAAATTGGTCATTGTTGTCAATTCGCAAACTGTATTGCCTCAGTGAATTTACAGACATTTAAGTTCTGTCAGCGTGCCCTTAAAATATTTATGCTACCCTTCAAACTCTGCAATGCGTCTCAAATATTATTTTCGGGCTCCACAGTGAAAATGTTTAAGTATCAATAATTTATATCATTAAAGGATTGGAAAACTATTTTAAAATTATGCTTTTCTTTCAAAAAATCTGGTAGTAGCAAATTATAAAAATTTTTCATATATAGTCATGTACTCACTGGCCACTTTATTAGGTACAGCTTGCTAGCACCAGGTTGGACCCCAGTTTGCATTCAGAACTGCCTTAATTCTTTGTGGGACAGATTCAACAAGGTGTTCGAAACATTCCTCAGAGAATCAGTGACATCTTCATGATGCAAATCTCCTGATCCGTCACATCCCATAGGGGCTTTACTGGATTGAGATCTGGTGACTGTGGAAGCCACTTTAATACAGTGAACCCATTGGCATGTTCAAGAAACCAGTCTGAGATGATATGAGTTTTGTGACATGGGGTGTTATCCTGCTGGAAGTAGCCACTGGAAGCTGGGTATACTGTGGTCATAAAGAGATGGACGTGATCAGCAACAATACTCGGGTAGGCTGTGACATTTAAATGATGCTCCGTTGGTACTAAAGGGCCCAAAATGTACCAAGAAACCTTCTCCCATGCCATCACACAACCACTGCTAGCCTGAATTATTGATACAAGGCAGGATGGATCCATGCTTTCATGTTGTTCACGCCAAATTCTGACCCTACCATCTGAATGTTGCCGTAGAAATTGAGACTCATCTGACCAGGCATCGTTTTTCTAGTCTTCCATTGTCCAGTTTTGGTGAGCCGGTGCCCACTGTAGTCTCAGTTTCACAGTTCACATTAAATCAATCACCGTTCTTCCCCATTCTGGTGTTTAATGTGAACATTAAGTGAAGCTCCTGACCTGTATCTGCATGATGTTATACACTCTGCTGCTGCCATATGATTAGCTGCTTAGATATTTGCTTCAACGAGCAGCTGAACTAGTGTACCTAATAAAGTGGCCAGTGACAGTGACTGACTACTTTCGTGTTTTAGCCTTAATCCACTGAGACTATTAGAATAATGTACATTTATGTAATGTATAAAAATAAAACATACCCCTCAAATTTTCTTGTAAAGATGTTCCAGATTACGTCTGTGTTTACAAATAGACTATAAAAACCATGGGAAAAAAACATTAACACATCCTGAATTTGCTATATGCATTCTTAGACTCATAAAAATCATGCAGTTCTAATATATATTTACAAAAGCTTATTAAATATATTTTCAGAATAGGGCAGGTTTCACTTTACAAAGCTTAAAGTTTTGGTACATGATGATTTATTTTCCACTCAGAAAAAAAGTATTCCAGTACATTCCATTGGTTCCTATAGACTTCATTACTGAGAAAGCCTGCCCTGCTCTGCTCCCTTCTGTGGTGCTGTTACTTTTTAGTCCAACTAAATTAATAAGTGGTTTCATAAAACAGAGAGGACTTCTTTTTGTTTGTTATTTCCAGCCTTCTGAGGTTTATTTAATCATTTTCAAGTGTAATTACATGAGTGCTCAGGCAGAGCACGAACAGCTGGCGTGAAGCGGCAACTCCTCTCAGATCAAAAGAAGCGAGGGCTTTGGAAAAAGATGTCAGGGAGCGACAGCAGCGGAGAGGTCCCTGTGGGGCGGGCGCACTGTGTGCCGATACCGCGAAAAAACACACCGTTAGCCTGCAAAATTACCATCTCAACGCATAAAGTGACACACACTCAGGCACACTCACTCAAATACACTGAGAAACACGTAGGCTGCTGCCCTCCCCACAAAAAGCTTTAATAAAGATTCAAAAGTCCTGTCACTTTTTTCTTTCCTTTTTTTTTTTACCTAGCCGCCCCCAAACACCTTATTCTGAATTTTGAATTGAGTGTTGAACTGAAATGCTCACCTGAAGTTTGGATTGAGTGTTGAACTAAAATGACTCTGATTCTGGCCTGTTATATGCATCCTGGGACAGATAAAGTCTGCAGGCCCCCAAACTTCGGTGTGGGGCTTTGGTTGACCACAATTTATTGAAAACTTAGAACATCTTTTACAAACACGCTAGTCGAATAGCCCTCCCAAGGAATGGCTGTGATCTGTCGAGGTTTTGGGGAGCTATCTGCCTGTTGAATGTTCATTTCGGCATAGTTAACTGCGGCTCTAACGTCTCCTTTAATGATGCCACAATTTAATTCGAAGGCATCCCGCTCTGCAGTCCAAATGTTTGTTCTGCTTGTGCTTATTTTCGGTACAGATAAAACAGACAGCCTGGCCCGCTGTGCTTCCTGCGGTTTGACTTTATTATGATGCTCTTTAATAATGTATTATTTATATAACGCAAGCTGAGTTGCGCGGGGAGGAGAATGGAGCTGTTTTCTTTGGCTGGTCTCGGCCGCGGTCGTCGCTGCAGTGAGGGTCAGTGGAAAAGCGTGGGCTCAGCACGAAGCCGCAGTGCCAGTCTGAGCGATAGACCAGATGGGGGCTGTACGGGCTCCTTCTTACAGTTAACCTGTAGACGAGGTGGCCGCGTATGCACTGTAGAAGACAAACAACAAAACGAAACTGTCCCTCAGTATTGCTCCATGTAGCTAAAGTGAAATTAGGAATATTTTACATATGCATGCATAGACACACGTTTGTGTTCTGCACATGTCTGCTGGGTGATGTCAGTCTATTAATTGTACAATTTCCTCTCTGAATGCAGTGGGAAAATAAAAATACACAGAACATCAATAAAAGCTGAATGGAAGACGCTCCAACTTTTGTTGGAGGATATCTGGAAATAATTTGAAAAAAAAAATCAGTAACACTTTGCTTCAGGGGGCACAAGTAACTTAGTTACTCACTTACTACCCTAGTACAAATCATGAACAAATATAGTAACTGCATGAAATACATGAACCGCTAAGATCGATGAATGATGAAAGAACATGGGATCATACATAACTATCACTTAATTTCTGTTTAATTTATACATTAAGTAAGAATGTACTACTCCATTATTTGTACCCCTTCAAGTAATGTGTTTCCAAAAAGTCTATAAAGAGAGCTTTTTAAAGTGTTATTTCTGTGTTTGGTTGGATCCCATTGTAAATGTTTACTGGGAAACTAATCTGGTTGGCCATGTCTATTTGCCTTACTGACTGTGTGAAACACTCTCGATGTGAGGCACTAAAGTTTCGGGTCTTCTGCTGTTTGTTGGCTTTTACTGCAAAGTAGCTGCAAATGGAACTGAACACGAGGGCTGTTATTCCAAGCTCAGGTGAAGAGGAACCCTTTTTCCCTGTCAAGAAACACTGCGCTTTCAGGATGATTTGGATTTCAGTGAGCCCACGAAGTCTACACCTCATTTCACGTCTTCATTAGGTGGGAGCTACACATGCAGCCAGTGCTGAAACAGATCTTGGGTATTCATTGGGCCTTTGTAAATAAATGTGTTTCTCTATTCAAAGACAAATTAAAGTTTGGTCAAAATAAACCGCCTCCCATGTTTTTAGACTGATTAAAGTGTGTGCACGCTTTGCTGTCTGGCAGAGTGGGCCTGCACGTGAAATACACAGGACCCTGGACACATGTGAAGATGTTATACCTTCATGTGTGGTCTTCTGCTTGCTGAGAAGGTGACGAGCAAACTCTCAGATGCTCAGGGATGTGAGTGCCAGGCCCCTTGGCCCTGGAACCCATGGATGGGAGGATAGACGCTGCGTCCAATGACAGACTTATGAAGGCGGGGCCTATGATGGATGGTTGGATGTAGTGGCCAGTAGCAGTTGGATGGAGGAATGCCCTGGCCGAGGCGACGTGTGTGGCAAGGAGGTGCTAAGCCTCATTAATCAGTGACCGTGATGTTGAAGGAGATCCTTGCTCCAACGTGTCACCCCCCGGCTTTTCAGATTTATAAACACACAGATCTGTTTGTGGAAAGACTATCAATTACAGCCCTCCCACCCCCCATGTGCTGAAATTCATCTAGACAATCTGATTTGTCAAAACCAAGAAATGAAAATGCAGTGGGAGTTTAGCAGCTGGAAGTGATGTTCTACTGGGTTTTTCGCTTCTGATCGTTAATTGGCTGGCCTGGCAACTGCAACTGTTTCATGATTTATGTTAATATTTGTATTTATTTTGAAGCAGCAGATTTTCCGGTAATATGACAAAAATGTTGGATTATACTTGAGAACCTGCCAGTTTACTTCTGCTTGCTCATTAAAAAGGCAAAACATCTAAACTAAACATAATAAAAAACCTGGAACTGTTTTCACGTTAATCTTTCTCTTAACTGTAAAAATAAAATGCCATTCACTGCCAAATCCAGCTGTACTGCAGTGAACTTGCGGCTTCCTTTTCTCCGTTAATGATGATTAATTGGATGTGGGAGGGTATAGGGGGAGGGCACTCAAAGGGCTGACAGCTGGAGAGAAAAGCTCTGGATGTTGTTTGGGGGTGTGAAAGGTGACACAGCTCACGTGTGACGGGTAGCGATGAAGCAGACGAGCTGCAGACCAGAACTGTGTGTTTCACTCTGAATATAGGCCACAGCCCTGTGCGTTATGCTCCAAACACCAATATTCAATTCAATTCAATTTATTTTTATATAGCGCCTTTCACAACAGAGTCACCCCAAAGCGCTTTACATGATATTGAGAGAGTAATACAAAATAGGGAAAAGGAAAAACAAAGGAAGGAAGAAAGAAGGAAGGTCAGATGACAATGGAGGAGAGGAACCAAAAACTCCAAAGTAAGGAGAAAAAAAACCTTTGGGGGTTCAAGGGAAAAAAAATAATAATATAAAATGGAATCTACTGGGAAGGTTAATAAGTAAACTGGACTGGGGAAAATGATCATTATATTTTTGGCTTTGGTGTGCTACATTATGGAAGGCCACATCTTAAACATATGGGACAGACAAATCGCAGGGAAAGCACCCTGTTACTACGGCACCAATGAGAGAGAGGATGTGGGGGCACACACACGTTTTTCCATCAGTTTTGTTAGCGTGTAGAAGCAAGACAGGCCTCCTTTGAGTAAAACAGGAAGGGGACGCAGAGCTGCCACTAACCGAGGGTGGGGACCTCACCGAGCCGCCATGTGTGACAGCGGACTGTCTGGTGGGGCGGGAGCCGCAGGAAAGAGGTGTAAGATCAGCTCACTCTAATTAACATGCCACGTGTGAGCGAGACTCCGCTCATTACAGACCGTCTTGGCGACGACGTGATGTCACTCGCAGAGCCAAAGTTCACGCCCCTGACATTTCCATCGGTGGAAATAAGGAGAGAGGCAGAAAACCGAGAAGTCAATGAAAAAGGGGCCTATTATTAAATAAAATAAGAGCACAGGGCACATGTTGGCGTCCAACCAAACAGAAATGAGGAAGAGAAAACATGGGATTTTCGAATATGGCAGCACTCAGAAAATAGGACCTTAGTCAGTATACACATGCTGGGAGGCGGAGACAGGAAAGTCACAGGAAGGAGCCGCAGCCGACCTTTTCTTGAGGAAATGCAAGGTGTACCTGCATCAATAATGACGGAAAGGGCAGGACTCGTCCACTCATATCTATACGGTTCCTACTTGGCTCCTTGTAGGTACACCACAGTCAGAAGGGTCCTTTAATTTATATTGACAGCTTGAAACTGACAGGTGGCTCAGAGTGATTCAGTATGATCCCGTCCTCACTGCAAAGTTAATGAGAAGCTCACAAAATACATATTTGGTTAGACAGGAAATGCCCAACAGCCTGCTTTACTCATCCTAATGCTGCAATAAACTTTGTGTTAAGCACTGCCATAATGATCCAAGCACCTTGGAACTGATGCACACTGTCTTGTGACAGATCTAAAATTATTTTGCTGCCAGAGGCAAAAATAAACCACCGTCTCTTCTGATTTGCTAATCATTTTCCTTCCCTTTCTTTGCCCGCTCCGGCTTGGTACCCCCCCACCCCACCAGCCAAGGCTATCTCAGGAGCGGCGCACTTTTAGAAATTACTGGTGGAGATGAAGTTAATGGCTTGATAGTGTGCAGGCCTCCTTTTGTGCTCGAGAGGCCCAGCATGGCTAGGGTCAGCTTAAATAACCAAATAATCAGAATTTTTAAAAACAATGGATCACTGCCTTCTCCCTGACCTCACGCATTTCCATTCTGGGGTCAGCGAGCCTAAACTTGAACCCTCGGCATGCCACGCCTGCTACCAACCCCTGTTTGACCCAACGTCCTGCCAAAGAACCCGCTGAGGAGAGAGCTTAACCAGTTGCAGCTGTGGAGTGGATCAGGGAGGCCTTCCAAAATGGTGTTCTGCCTCCACAGACGCTTGTCGGCCAGAGGAGAAGGAGAGAGCAGTAGGTCTGTGGAGGCAAAGAAGGGTCTATCTTTTGGACTTTGTCAGAATTCCTCGTTTTCCATATAGAGCATTGTCTCCTTGGAGGCATTGACAGGACATTAAAGAGAAGGCCTTCCTGGTGGACAGTTCATAGTACAGAATACTCTTCAGGATACCCTTATTTGCAAAGACCATCATAGACTTATTCAGTAGGGAAGATTCTCTTAAGGGACTCTCTTAAAGGACTCTCATCTGATCCGACATGATATAGATCCTTCTGTCAAAGGGATGGATTTGGGGCTAGAATTTTTACTTTAATATTTAAAGTTAGTCATTTTTATTTGGTGTACTGTACGTCAAGTTATATTAGGAGTTTTTTCTGATGAAGTAAGTACAGGCAGTCCCCAGGTTACTAACGATATCTGTTCCCTAAGTCTGTCTTTAAGTCAAATTTGTAGGTAAGCATATTATTACCATCTAGGTAATAATATATAGTAATAATATAGGTGACTATATACAGTACTGTACTTTACCTCAAGCTGACGATCCTCTGAAGCCACACAATGTTTTCTCAAATGTCACAAAGTAGTGTGTGCGTTTGTTATCAGGAACCACTGTATTTAACCTGAATTTTTAATATAATAGGCTTGATGGCAGTCCGTATATATGCTTGCCTGTAAGTTGGACTTCCTTAACCCTGGGGTAGGCCTCTTCTCAGTCATATTTCTCTGTACATGAATTTAATAACATATTTTTGCTATATCCAAAAAAATCTGGACGAACATTAAACTAAATAATAATAATAAATAAATGCAGCTTACATAACTAATGGACATTTTTTCTTAGAGTTGATTACTAACCACGCAGAAATGGTTATTTCAGCACAGTGCATTGCAATAATTAAAGTACATTACCACAGAAAATTCTGAATGTATTATAAAATCTGAGTGAGTTATAAAAAGAAAACAGATCGCTCTGTGCAGCATTCTGTTGTCGTGGTTTGTGAAATATTTGTGTTGCTAAGCTTTTTCCACTTCAATATAATATTTTCCAGCTGATTTACAAACTGCCTTTCTCATCTACCCTCTCTTAGGTTTATTGATAGCAGTCTTGATGGGCACTAATTACATACTGAGTCATAGTAAAATAAGACAGAGTTTCGCAAACCTCAGGAAAGTCTGTACAAAGTGTACAAGTGAACAATCAGCACCAAACCAAATAGTTACACCTTCCTGAGACCTTCAGTACACAGCTGGGTTTTTGCTGCTCCTGTTTGAATTTGAGCAAAAAGACAGCGAGAAAGATGTACTTTGTGAATCATGCTGCAGGACAGTGTACGAGTGAAAATATCAGTTGAGAACCTCAAAAGTCCATAAATTAAAGGCTTGCTATGGAAGCTGACAGCTTTGATCTATTACAGAAAGTCTCTAGCGCAGGGTGAATCCTTGACAGGCGCCAAGGCTGCCAAGCCTGATGAGATGTCTGTGGGGACCATTTAGAGGTACAGTGCACACCAGTTAAACCCAGAGGCGTTTTTAAAAGGGTTCCTGTTTGTTTACCAGAAGCCTCCCAGAGGGGACGGGCAGGCAGAAGAAACAATGGCATTGCTCAAGATCTACCTTTCGAAAGATCAGAATTAGTCTTGTTCAGATCTGCATGTCTCTGACTGCAGCCCAAGTGTCAAGAGCCTTGGCAAGTGACAGACCTGAGCAAGCGCCTACCTGGATGCAGCAAGAGCAGATCCTCTCCACCTTCATGATATATATGTGTTACATTTTACCTACCAAAATATAATCGAACCCAGCTGAAGCAAAAACAGAGCGCCATATAAATATAAAGCCCTTAAAAACTTAAAACATCTTGTTTGTATTTTTGTAGGAGGTAAGACCTTAAGAATTCCACAAAACATTTGCATATTGATATTCATTTGGACATTACAACATCATCGCTGTACACACCCATATTATTATAAATAAAGAAAAAAGCAGACATTTATAAAAATAAATCCAAAGCTAAAATCTAAAAACATTTTGCTATGACATTGTTTATGTACAGTGATACTCTATTAGTGAATGATGTTTAATTTGTGTCACGCCTGCACGGGCGGGACGTAACAGCTGGGGCTGATCGCCTCTAAATTAGTGCCGCGTCTTAAGCAGAGCTACCTCGTCCAGTCGACGCGAAGTATTGTTGCCATGTACTGGAACCTTACCGAGCGTTTTCTTGTCTCTCGTCTCCCCTGTATCCCTTGCCTGCTCTATCCGACCCACTTGTCTTGCCTGCCCTGCCTTCCTGCCCTCTCTCTCCTGCCCCGCCTGCCGACCTGCCTGCCCTGCCTGCCTCGCCCGTTCCGCCTGACCTGCCTCCGTTGTCCCCGCTTCCCTGCCTTCTTCTCGTCCCGTGCGCTCCGTAGGACTGACCTCACCAGCTACCGACCTCTGGCGATCCACCCGACCATGACTCTTGTGCACTGCTCTGGCTCTTGCTGTTCTCCGCTCCTATATAAACCTGCGGGCCTCCCGCAGCCAGAGATCCGTCTCCTCCTCGCTGTCTGGTTATTACAGAATACTTTGCCGACACAGCATGGATCCCGCGGAGACCCAGCAATTGCAGCAGCAGGTAACCCAGCTGACCACCCTGGTGTCCCAGCTACTAGAGGGATAAGCCCTCTAATCAATGTTGGGCATTCCTGATGCAGTGTGGGCTGTTTTTGAGGAACACCCAGATCGCTTTGTTGATGACGCCG
>JAAGVU020000040.1:18727915-18747441 GCA_011763525.2 Mormyrus iriodes
CCGCAGCCTCCGGGATAGGCTCCGGACCCCCCGCGACCCGAAATGGAATAAGCGGTTCTGGAACATGGATGGATGGAAGATTGTACCTCGGCCAGAATATTACATTAAATCATTTATATTTATTTATTTAGCAGATACTTTTGTCCAAAGCGACTTCAGTGCCCCTTGAGCTTTTGGGGTTAAAGGATGCCATCCTGCCAGCCAAGGGATTTGAACCCAAGACCATCTGCATACAGACACCGGAATTGTAATCCAAAGAGCCACACACCTCCCAAAAACTTTCTTTTAGCGCAATATATTATTTTAAAACTATTACTTTAAAGCTAGCTCACAAACTGTGTGAAGGAGTGTTATGTACTGAATGTAGTTACTCCTCAAATGGGTAAGGGAGATCAGAATTCAGGGTGGTTTCTAAACTAATTAAATGTAAAAACAAAATATTTAATATGGGGAAATTAAAATGCTGCCAACCCATTGTTTTTTCAGTGTTTTTTATATTTTCCCAAGAAGTTGTTCTTCATGAGTCCGTTTTCATTTTCCCAGGGATCTTGGGGTCCTCTGGGGATTGGGCTGCCCAGTGAAATGCCATCTGGCATCTGTCTGCTGACTGGCTCATGCTGGATCCTTTACACACAGGGAGGCAGAGCTGGCGTGATTCTCCTCGAGGCAAAAGCGGAGTGACATGAAACGCCCCTCTGTTTGTTATAGTGGTGTTTTCAGCACCGATAAGACATCCAGATTTCCCAAATAACAAACAGGAACCCAGAGCTGGGCGGATTGTAGGGCATTACGAGCATTAGTGACCAGCCAGTAAACGGGGCCCCTGAAAGATGACTCTGCATAAAGAAAAACACCGCAGGAAGGTTGTTTCGTGCCCAGTTCAAAAAGCTTGGATCCCTTCTCTGAAGCTAAGTGTTGAATGGTAAACCTAAATAGCTGAGGTCATGAGTTGGTCCTGCAGCTGCTTGTAGCATTCAGCAGTCAACTATTCCTCTCATTGAAATGGCCACAGTCATACCAGGCAGGGCATTCTTGCCTAACCTCAGCTCACATTGTACAGGGTGTTCTCAGCTAATTTCATTCATTTTTATCATCCTAGCTGTTTTTTTGATATAGTAACTCTCCACAGAACCATCGATGTGCTTGCCCATATGCTCCAAATGGGGGTTTGGTGACTTTCACACCAACTGTGCCATGTCGAGTGCCATCTTTCTGCAAAACAGTTCAGTTACGGCTCTGTAACAAATTTGTCTAGCCAAGATGCTTGATTGGCCAAAATCCTTTCCAGTCGTGGTGGATTTCCCAAGGGGTAACTTCCAGATGACATACCTCCTACTCTTAGTTATAGCACTAAATATTCAGGTCAGGTGCATAAATCTTTAGAAATATGTTGCAATAAACCTGATCCTTTTTTTCGGAGATTATTATATAAATACCTGGGGAAATTTGCACTTATCAAAATAGTGATGCTGACTGCTTTTTAGCATTCATTAGCACACTTTTAGCTACTAAAATTTCTATGAAAAACCATCAAAACGTTAATGATGAACTTCATTAGTCATTCAGGATCATGAAACAGGCAGCGTTAGTGATTTGCGAGTCCTCTGGGCCTCTACTGCCATATTAATGACCCACAGAACTAGTCTGGGACACAGGTTGAGAGTCATGGACAAAGAATTTGTAAGAAGGATATAAGTCACTGAGGACAACTTTATATTGTACATAAATGAAACGGTATTATAGCTAATGATACTGCACAGGTAATTTACAGAACCAAAATCATTTACCTGGCATACAATTTGACTTAAAATTGATGTTGAAAAATTAAGTGATGTAAACATTTATTATTTATGAGTTAACAGTGTTCTTGTTGGGACATTAATATACTCTGCATATGTCACGTAGGTTCATTATTAATGATGCTTAAAATAGTAATATAATTTACATCCATCTATCATATTACCGATGCAGTCTAGGATCACCATCATTATTTTGATATAAAATAATAATCCATTTGCCACAATTAAATAATAGAATTAAAATGGCAGTTTTTAAGACAGGAAGGGAAACTGATTTTATTTTCAAAATTGCCCACATTTTTAGTGATCATTGCCAAGCAAACCTGGCACTAACAGAGGATTGAGAAGAGTCACATAGAGAAAAGTGAGATGGAAGCATCGATGTTTAAAGTTTTTTAGATACCTAACTAAAGATTTGTAAGAAACATTTCTTGTTATCAAACCTATGAAATAAAAATGACATGGGTGTGTGTTCTTGATCATATTACAAAGGGCATTTTGTCTCCAAACTACATGGCACTGCTCTGTGAATGAATAAAATGAATGTATCCAAACTCAGTGTCTTTATAAAGATCGTTAGCGTCCCTGTATTGTATAATCTCAGTGCTTTAGTGTCCTGGAATTCTGTATGTTTGAGGTTCTTCGTATGGTTTTTATGATCCATGAACTTATTTAATCATTTGAATGATTGGTGTGATGTTCTATACATTGCTTAGAAAACTGAATTAATAACACTAGTACGATTAAAATAGTACAAAAAAACAATAGCCATTGTTCAACCAAGATCAATATATCATGAGTATAATAAAATATTGAACAGAACTTAGTAAGCACTGCTGATAATTAACATGTCACTCTACACTAAAATAATGTCGCTAAATTCATACCTTTATGTGGACACACCCATACATATAAATGAAGAAATAATCATTGTTGTCAGAAATTTTTCTACTGTAAGTATTATCCTTCACATAATTATTGTTAATATTGCAGAAGGTTGAATATTGTGTTTTAAGAGCAAATCAGCAGTTTTGGCAGCCAGCATGTATTCAGACAATGTCTGTGTTAGTCTTCACTTATGAATTGCTCCATATTTCATATGGAGAATAACATGAGCAGTTTTTAAAAAGCTATCCTGGATCTCTGATATTCTGTTTTATTCAGTACTATTTTGGAGTTATTCATGAACTGACTGAAAAGCCTCCAGCAAACAGTAAAGTCATATTCAGTGTTGTCTCTTCTTCTTCTTCTTCTAAATATGTTGAACTGGACCCACAGTGACGTGCTGACTGAGGACAGACAGGAAGTCCCATGTTCGGGAGGACCCGTCTCCGTATTCACACCTGCCACCACAGGAGCAGCACACTGGACAGTGTGCAGAAGCTCGTTGGCCACTGGGGGGCGCTGTTGCACAGGTCAGAGTCACAGCAGTGGATGCGCACTCCCGGCAGTTCTTTTTGGTGACAGTGCTGTGCGGTGGCGCAGCCGCTGGTCAGCAGGATGCCAAGGGCCGCTGCGGGAGTGGAGACAGCAAAGAGGCGAGGCGGGTCACCGGAGGTTGGGGGTGGAAAGTTCTTTCAGGCCTGCGTATGTGTCTTAAATGACACAAACACATTCAAATTCTTTTAACGTGCTCTAGGCATGAGTTTAGCAGTGGCTTCCCCTCACACCAAAGGGCTTATATGCACATGCACACTCAAATATATACACTCTTGTTTTTCAAATCAGCAGACGCTTATGACAGCAGAAAGGCAGTGCTGTCATAAAATAGTCACCTGTTTGCACTAAAGCTGGATTTTCTGGACACTACTCAAATGTAAATGCATACAGCTATTAACATATATTTCATTATCGCCCCTAGATGCACGGTATATAAATCCTACTTGCTGCTTTACAAAAGGACTTCCAACCAACCAAAACGTTTTAAATTGCCAGAGCTGCGGTTTAAATCAAAACTGACTTTTTTCCATTTTCCTAGCATTTTCTTGAGTAGTTAGGAGCAGAAAAGAAGCTTCGATCACCCAGATGCGGGTTTCTCCATGTGCAAAGGCATTGATCAGGCAGGCCAGCTTATGGCGAGTATAGTCACGGGTGACTGGCTTGCTGTGTCGTTATGTGTTTCATGTACAGTGAATCCACTCAGTGTTTAATTGCATTAATAGGATAAAATTCACGGGTGTTTTAACTGAAGCCCAACCAGCTGGGCAGCCTAACCAGCAGACATAGACTGGACTGATGACTGAACTTAAGCCTAGGGTCAGTTGTGTGGCTTAGGAGAGTTGAAGGAGTATAAGGCCCGGTTACATCCTGGGTTTCTTTCTCTTGATAGTTTCTCTGTCCTTTTCCTACGATGGAATTTTAAAGAGGCCACGGCCTCATTTTACATTTTACTTGTGGTTCAACCTGGTGTCATGCATCTCAGCCACCATTCTGATACCATCAACCCCAAAATATGCCACACTTTGAAGACCATATTTGGGTAGATTTACTCTTTGCTTTAACACGGCTTTTTGGCCGTACCAAAAGTGCACAATAATTAATCCCATGGATACTGTATTCCTAAAATATGTCTTTTAATGAAGACAGTGTATTGGCTTTATTCTAAAGAGTTATTGAGCTGGCAAGACTCTCAGTAAAGATTAATCTCTGATACTGCGTTACAGGCTGCATGAAACAAAAGAAATGTAATCCAGAGTATTTAGTGGATCAGAAACATTGGCTGGGTCCACTGATAGCAATGTAAATTTCCAGAGCAAATCCTTAATTCGTACCTCTCACATAAATATGCCAGAGAATTTCCCAGGGCCAGATGCTGGACTTCAAGAATGGTTTTATGCTCTGAATGAAAAGGGGACAGAAGTCCTTTCCAGAAAAAAATCAGACCAGTACTTTCTCAAGCCCTGCTCAGTGTGCATACCTTATCCCCAACTCAAGACCTGCAGGGTTCTCTGGAAACCCTGAAAAGATCCTAGATAGTTTTCCAGAAAGAAACAATCCAAACCAAGATTTTGTTTCAAACAACCAGTTGAGTACTCTGTGAACATGACTCTTTATACTTAAATGGTTGGTTGAAACAAAATCTTGGTCTGGATTTTTACTTTGTGGATCTGAAGAACTCCTCCATCCATTTTCTGAAACCGCTTATCCTGTTCAGGGTTGCAGGGGTTCCAGAACCTATCCTGGAGACTATGGGCGCAAGGCAGGGAACAGCCCAGGATGGGGTGCCAATGCATCGCAGAGCACAGTCTTACATCATTCGTTCACACATGAACATCTATGGTCAACTTGGTAACTCCAATTAATCTCACTGTGTTTTTGGACTGTGTTGGGGGGGGGGGGAGCATGGAGTACCCAAAGGAAACCCCATGATAACAACACGCAAACCCCAAACACACAGAGCCATGTCATAAATTCAGACTGTGGTCTCAGAGGTGTAAGGCAATAGTACAACCACTGCGCTGCCTGAACAAGCCACCTCTGTACTATTCTGCATAAATATGATGTGTTTGAGAAGCACGGGTACACAGGAAGACAACTCACTGCTCTCCGTCTTGATGCAGAAGCGATGCTTAAATCCTTTGTAGGCATGAGAGCATGTGATGATCTCCGGCTTGGAGCAGCCCACATCCACGTATCTCTGGCCCTGGATGATATTACAGCCATAGCACTGCAATCCTTGAGCTTCAAAACAAAAGGAAAATGCTCAAGCATCCTCTTGGAACAGAGGCTGAGTTACAAGAACATCATACCTTTGTTCACATTTGATGACAATATATATGATACAAACCAAAGAACCATATGAAGTTCCCAGGCTGGAGAGATGAAAGTTATGACCAGAGGCAGGCATAATATGTATTTATGGATTATTGACATTATTGTTGTCCCCAGAGCTACACCTTACATAAGGATCTTGTAGATAAGCTACATGCAGTAAATATCTATTAGTGAGACGACAAGTCCCTGACAAGCCTGTCATTTAATTTTACAACGTCAGTATACAGCTTGGCTCCCAAGGCTGCTAAGCATTTGTTGTCACAGTCGTCATTTGATATTTTTAGATGCATAAAATGATGCAGTGATTATATGCATTTTAATGGTGATCACCGTTTCAGCACATGCTGTATATAAACCATTATTTTATAACAGTCTAGCTAAACAACATGAAACTGAACCTGAACAAAAATAAAGTGTCTTTGATGGGAAAATATGTCAAAATATTCCGTAAAGTATAATATTTCTATCTAAAGTAAGAATATTGCTGTTTTTCTTTGAAGACAAACCATTTGCTTAAAAATGCTATATTAAGGTTTAAGAGAGACAAGTGATTATTTTAGAGAATTTAAAGAACTTCTATTATTCAGAGTGGTCAGGGGCTTCTTGCTAATCATTAACTTTTCTCTTTTAATAGAATATAGAGCCTTGTTGTTAAGGTTATACACTGAGATCAGAAGGATGTTCAGGTACGATATTTACTGTGTGTTCAGTCTGAACCAACCGCTGGTCTGAACTTCTGCCGACCTGCAGATCATCTATGGCATGTCTCATGTAAGTGACTGAGCTGGAGATTAACGATATCCAACCAGGAGACCTTACAAAGCTACTACAAATATAATTCCTCACATAGATTGCAGATTGATTGCAGCAAGGTGAATCAATTTGAGAAACATATACTAAAAACAAGATGGAAGAGGTTCTTATTTATGTATATATTTACTTATTTTCTCAAATTTGCAGGTTCACGAGCAGTCAACCCCACAGCTGTTGTCATTGAAGCAGGAAGAATGTTTTCATAAATAATACATGCATAAATAATACATCATAAATAATACATTCCGATATCTACTGGGAAACAGGGATAGCATTTAATCTGACCTGTGACTTTTTTATTATAAATATCTAGAAACTTGTTTATGGTTTCCATTAAATTCACAGCAATACAAATACATTTTATTATATTTCTTAATCAATGTTTTTGCTTCCAGTAATTTGGGAGTGTTGTAGAAATCTGCTAAGCCCACATAACAGACTCTCTCTTGCCCTTGATACATGAAATAAATGCAGAGGAAGACAATTTGCTGGTTATTCCATTTATAGCTAAAAGGTTTTTGTCGGAGTGCTTATAGCTATCGCTATCACAAGATATGAACGAGGCTGGGTGAGCTGATATCTGTTTCTGCAGACATTTTAATTTACTCGAATCCATTTAGCCATTTATCACTTATGTCTGAAACAACTTCTGCAGCCATTAAGGAAAAAACAAGCTGATCAAGACTAGAAATAACAGCAAAAACGCATCACTGTAGGAACTTGTATCAACAGCCATCTACCCATTTTCTATGACCATGTACCCACTGCAGGGTAGATTAATACATGTAACAATATTTAAGCAAAATGGTGGACAATTGACATATTACAATTTCGTGAGCCAGACAGTTTACATAAGGACCTTAGCTTTTGCTAAAATGTTTAAAATTACATGCAAGAATGAAGAGGAGTAATTCTGTCAGGAACAAGCTTGCAAAGCCTACGGATATGATTTATAGAGGTCACCAATGACAATACACCAGCAAACGTACCTCACAGGGAAATCTCAATGACTGCCAACGAGCATCCATCCATTTATTTCAATTACAACAGGCAGACAAAATCCAATTGTGAAGAAAAATGCTGAATTTAACCATTTTCCTTTTTCTGGGTGACAGTTTGCCAGTCTTATAATAAACACAATTGTCCTGTCTTTATTATGGTCCCATCCATTACTGCAGGAAATGTGTAAAAACAGCATGATAACATCAGCTAGTTTCTCGACTGGAAATATGCCTCATATTCATCATTCATAAGCATAAGCAATGAAAAGCAATAAATAAAACTGAACTATAAATAAAAACTGAATTTTAGAATACGTGCAAATTTTCTTTCTAACACATTGGAGTTTGTGTATGATTTTATTATCTGATTTGTAGAAGTTATAAGTATTTATGTTAAAACAAATGGTGTGTTATAAGGAAAGAGTAATTAGTCTTCCAAATGGCATACACATTGCCAGGGGTGTCATTAGGCCTATTTTAGGAGGGCTTTAGCCCTCTAAAATGTTTTTTAGCCCCCGCAAATGTGTATTTATTGGTGTTAGTCATGAAAAGCTTTTTATATTATATATAAGATTGCTGTCAGCCCCCCTAGTAAAGACCCTTATCCATTCATCTCTAACCAAACCTGCACAGTAACGTAGAGGTTACCCAAATTCCTCTAGAAACTCTTCTTTGGTGAAGGACAAGGCAGGAAATAAGATCAGTGAAGCACAATGAGTTTGCTCAGAAGTGCATTTCCTTCATCGTACACTCGCCTCTGCTTTCTTCCCACACTTAACTACAGACTGAGTGTTTTTTTCCCTTGCCTACCTCATAACAGTCTTAGTGCCATATAACTTACCCAGAAAGACCCTAACATTCGCCTGACACTAATGGTCATACTTAAAGCAGCACCAAAGCCTGTCTGCATCACGCCATCATGTGTTGTGCGTTCCCTGGACACCTGTGGTCCACGATCGACCCACTGCTGGAGACTCAGATGAAGATTAGTGCTTACCCTGGGAGGCAAGGAGTGCTGATGCTAGCATGTAATATAATCCAAGCCCAGTGGTTGGCCAGGTGCGTAGAGTCATGGAGGTAGCGATGGTGGCGGCGGCTGGATGAGGCAGCGTAGTGGGCTACTATCCTGCTCGATCCTTACGGGACTGGGGCTCTCCCGAGCATCCAGCTAGCTCTCAGGCCAAATGCTCATGCTGTCATGCACGCACGGGCACACAAGCGGAATCTCAAGCAGCTGCCACCGGCGGGAGGGGACGGAGGAGAAAATGAGCAAAGAGCTGCAGAGATGAATAACGCTTTCCTCCGGTGGCCGGGTGGCTCTCGACGGGGAACGTTCAATCAGCCACCTCTGTGTCTCACCATAACCCGCCTCACCCCTGACCGCTGTCTAGCAATCAAAGATAATGACTGAACTGGTTCCTCATTGACGATCCATTGCTTCTAATTATAGGTCTAGTACACTACTTTATTGTTCACACCTGGTCATCAAAAATTTCTCCCCCCATCCTGTCCACGGGTAGGTTTGTACTGCTGGCAGCACTAATGGCAGCACTCCCGTCTTAGTGCTTTTGAAATTCCATCTAATCAAGGCTTTGACAGTAAATCCTTTCTTTGAGTCTGTAATGCTGTGGATAAGGCAGGCTTTGTGTTAAGCTCTACTACCCTCCCGACAGAAGGTAACATATGGACTTGCTTGATAGGTCACTGCCAGGGATTTTGTCACTCATATCAAAATACATACACACACACACACACACACACACATATATATATACACATATATAAAATTTATTTAAAAAACTCATTTCAGCATCGCTATTTTGTCTTATCGCTTTAGGCCAGCATATGTTATATGGAGGTTAATTAAATAGGCTGGCGGGGGGGTTGACATTGTTCCCATCAAGACACTGGCTTGTTGAATCATTGTTCCATCACCACTCACTATTTATTCAACTGAAACCACCTCTGGGCCGGATACAATCAGGTCATCTTTATAAAAATCTGTATGTACATTTGCAAAATGCAATATTTCTCAAAACCCTCCCCAAAAAATTATGCAGGCGCAGTGCCATGTATCTTTCAACTGCTTGTCCTGCTAAGTGTCTCAGGACAGATGCAATGACAGAACACTAAGTGTACATGGTTATGTGGTAACACGGCACCTTTCTTTATTGCACAGAATTGAAATTTCCCCTTATGACAGGTTTGATCAATGATTCAATCTGATCTTACTTTGTTTCTGTGGAAATATATATTTTTAAAATACTGTCAAGAGCAACCCAGAAGATGAAAAACTCTTACAATTGCTGGAAAAAAGATAAAAGCAAGTCTGTTTTGGGCTAAAATCAGCTTCTGGCTTATCTATATTTTACACGGTGACAGTGTGACAAGCCTGACATTCCTTTTTCACCTTGAGCGGACCGACAGTGAATGAGAGAAAGATATGAGGACCAGCACTGGCTGTATATATAATGTGCATGATATGTCAGTGAGAGGTGGATGGAAGCCTGCCCCAAAAAAACAGACCACACATGTTAATCCTATTTGAAGGCATCAGACCTGCGCAGCTACTGGTTGCATCCCCCAAGAAGGATGGGGAAGATCGCCTGTGATGTGGTGAGAATATAATGAATGAAACACTGTTTAAAATGTAACCTAATTATCACTAATGTACTTGAACTAAGCGGCCAAGTCACTATACCATCAAGCCTTTCACTGTGCAAGGAATAAATAGATTTATTGAGAACCCTCAAGAGTGACATCTTGCTCAAGCAGGGAGCCAGATGCATGCTGTTCAGTCATGTTGCATGATTATCACCCTAGTTCTGGCCACGTTAGAAAGATTTATAATGGAGCACTCTTATGGAGAAATTGTCTCTTACAGTGGAATGTTCTGGAAGATTTTGAAAGCACCCCCCTCCCCTACAGGAGGTGACATCTGGTCTATATTGGGTTATTCAAGTTCCTTCCGCAGACATGGTCATCCTCCGTCATTACACCCACTTCCAGTCGCTTCCATTCAACAACCTATTAACCCTTTTTGCTTGCTCATTGTTAACCTGGTTAGTCTTGGGTTAGGTCATGTTCCCCTGTTCAGTCTTGGTGGCTGGGTGATTCGCTATAGGTTTGAGCTGTGGAGTATGTCTTGGTGTACCTTCTCGGGTGTGTGGCTCAGCTGACCCTGCTTTCATCAAGAATCTCATCTCTGTTCTCCTTGCTACCAGAGTCAAAACCAGCCGTCTCATCTGTGTAGTTTACAGCCAGTGGTCCATGTCCTGGTCAGCAATGAGTGCTCAGAAAGAGGACTGTCAGTGGGGAACCTCTGACTGGCAGCAGACTGGCCATTGTGCACGTATGAAGCTTAGTGTGTGTCTTACATTCATACAACATAAATACCTTCACAAAAATTCCTTATGAATTCAAACATCCCATTTAAATAAATGTTTGTATTAAGTGAAACAATGTTATCAATCCCTATGCATGTAAACCTGAACAAAAAATATATGTGAAATAATGCGCTATGCATATTGTTCCCAGGACAAAGGTGGTATTAACAGAGAATGGCTTCCATGGAGCGGTTCTATATTTGGTCCATGAAGGAGGGGTGGCAGGATGGCTGCAGGGCCACGTTCTGCATTCCTTGGTCCCTCCTGCTCAGTGGTGGCATTGGGGGCGAGCAGATATGGGCTGACCAGGTGCTGCATTCTTCATGCATCGCTGCAGTTCATCAGAGAAGCCTAGGGTGATTGTTGAGGACCACTTACCATCTGTCCTCAGTGGAGACAGGTCACAGAATCATGCTGACTGTGTCACGCCAGGCACAGGCCTCAGAGCAGCGTTCTCGGGAGTACACAGCCGTAAGACTTTGTTAATATCACAGCTCAATGGACCTTGGCGTCACTGCAAATTGTAAGAAAGACCAAGTCCATTATTTCCGCATTGACATCTTTCACAAATATACTTTAAAATACAGTATTGCTCAATCCTATCCTCAGAAATACAAGCTATGCTTTTATAATATTATAGTCAGTGAATATATTGGGTATTAAATTCCTCATGTAAAACTGTTACTCAAACCCAGGGATCTGCCCCAAGGTAGCAGATGGTCAAAGACGAGCATAGATGCAAAGGCAGCCAAAAGAAAAACACAGACTACAGGGTGTAAAATGGTACCTTTATAGAATAAAGCGTGAAACAAAATAAGTCATGAGAGGTGAAAACTGAAAATAAACCCTATCAAAGAACAACCCAAAAATTCGTGAAACACCTATTCACATCCAACACAGAAGCAAAGAATAAGATACAAAGGGAGGGTGCGGAGAGAACATAACACGGCACAGGTGAGGCAAATGGAACTGTGATCACTCCTGGTTACTTGGAATGTTCTAGATGGGTTGTAAATCCATTGGAGGTGTTTCTTCTGCTGCCCCCTGGTGGTCATTCTAAGTATTTGCACAAACAGTGACAAACTGGGAAATGCTGAAAATGTAGCGTTAATTTTTAATTTATTATAATACAGGAGACTAAAATCAAGTTCACTTGGTGTATTTTACCTAGGGGGATAGCTCTGTAATATTACAAATTTACAATATAGCAATAAAAGAAGTGTTTGTCGCTCAGGACCAATAGTTATCTCCTATGAACTCCAAGCATTTGCCAGTCAAAACATCAAATACTTTACAATATATGGTAAATAACATATTGAAGACCCAAATATCCTCTGTTCAACTTTTTTTTTACTTACAATGGTGCAATTTTGATGAAATGGTGAATGAACCAATGTTTAGATGCTCTACATGGTGATAAATTATGAAATTCTAACCATTGGACTTTGGAGACAGGGCAGTAAAAGAGCAGTTCGTATTAGAACTGACAGCCTCCCACACCGCAGGTAGACCTTGTGTCCCAGTAAATGATAAATTCATACGCTGTCAGATTATTGGTCTGCAGCCCATATCAGAGTGTAGACTAACATTAACCATGAAAATAGCTTCTAGATCTGCTTCTGACAAAAATGAGCAGAAAGCTGACCTCTACTTGGTAACCCAGTTTGTCTACTCTATAAAACGGTAAATGCTACTTTTATCCCCACAGGTGCAAAGTACCATGCATTTCCAAACATACAGCAACATCTACTGTAAATCACAGATGGTGCATGTGTATGACTCATATTTGACAATTTGTTAAACTTAGCATAAGAAATGATGGTTGCTTCCAACTGCGGTTAAGCTTATTGGTTCGCTTCTGGAATTTTCAAAAGAAAAACAAAAACAACCTAAATACATAAAGTATTCATATATTTTACAAGCTTTGCAGGGTGACTGTCAAACTTCGGATTTAGCACAAGATAAATTTTAGAAGAAACACCTACCACTGCAACTCTTCAAGAGTAAAATGTTATCTTTTCAAAGACCGCCAAAGGACAAGACGTCCATTTAAATGAAGTTCAATAATTAAAATTAAAATCAAATTAAAGTGAATTTCTGCAGCTGTTGGGAAAGCCATATTAAATATTCACAAACCTGACTGAGCCTAACTCTCAGCAAATGGGAGAAATGCCTCAGAATAATTTCCTTCATTATCTCCTCTCTTTTTGGGCACCCCCTCAATTTGCAACCTGTCACGTTTACATCCTAATCACTGTGGATTATTTGGGGTTACACACCAAAAATCTAATCTTATCAACAGAAAAATATCAACAAATTTTCCTGCAGCTTATAAATAAAGATCCCTGTTATTACAGTTGAAGTGGGCAGCAACAAATTGTTGTGTTAGGACAGCTCTTCACAAGTGTGAGCTGAACGATAGAATCAGATGAAACTCGGAAATGTAGCTGCACCATTTTTCCTTGGTTTCTTAATGCATAAAGGCTGCTTGGATTCATTGGCTTGGGGACTGAAGGTGCAGCTCATTTTGGCCTGCTAGAGTCTGAGAAGATAAGCTGGTATTTTAGCAAACGGGATTTCCCTGTGCTGGAATAACGACACTGTAAAATTTAGCACAGAGTGGATCACATGGTCTTCATCATTACATCATCATCCAAATTGGACACCAGCTTCCATAAAGGGGGTTTGTATCTAGATCACTGGAGAATCCCGACTGATCTCTGTTGGTGGCACACATAATGATCAGGTGTTTCGAGTTGCTGATAGCAACGTCTTAAATGCAACCAAATAACTTGATCATCCATCTATCTTCTAACCACTTGTCTTGGTTAAGGTGGCCTGGAGCCTGGCAGCAAAGGACACAAGGCTGTGGCACAAACACAATCACAGACTAAGAGAAATTTAGAGATGTCAGTGAACCAGATAACTTTGGACTACGGGAGTAAACTGGAATACCCAGAGGAAGCATGGAAACTCCACAAACACAGAGCAGAGGTTTGCTTCAAATCCCCAACCCTGGAAGTGTGAGACAACAGTGAGACCCGCTGAGCAGCCATGACATCCAACCTACATTTATGACAAACAGTTTCTTGGATTAAAGCCAAAGATTTAAATCCTTTGGTCAGAATTCCCCATGAGACCTTTAAAGCCGCACTGCTACGCACTAGTGATGGAGACAAGGGTTGAAGCTCACTGGCTGTGAATTACTAATGTAAAAAAAAACCCATCTGTTTCCCTTCATTTGTAGTATGGAATTGGCTTTAAGTCAGTGCAATTACATATCTCAATATGCATTCAGAAATTAATTTCTACTTTGCATAATTCATTTCTTTATATTATGACTTAATTTTCCCTAGAGCAGCGTTTCCCAATTTGGTCCTTGGGGACCAACAGACAGTCCACGTTTTTGGTTACTGGGAGCTGGGAGGGAGCAAAAATGTGGACTGCCTGTGGGTCCCCAAGAACTGGGTTGGGAAGCATTGCTCTTACTGAGCAAGGTTTCTTCAGGCAATGAGCAAAGCGTCCCAATCTGGTAAGAGCAAAGGTCCCAAGGCATTTCTGACGGCACAAACCGCTGGTGAGCCTTAAGGCTTATTATTAAACCTTGTCCATAAACAGCAACTGACAGCCAAAATTACTGGACATTAATCCGGGACCCCACTAACACAACGGTGATGTCATTCCTCATACCATAAGCCAGACTTTATGCAACGGGGAGAGGTTACTCATAAAAATGAACCACTGAAACACTACCTACTGCTGGGAGGAGATCTGCAGAAGGGCCAACTGGAAGTACAACCAGTTCACACAAAAAAAGTGCAATACATTTTACATCCCAAGAAATTTACTTCAGTCTGAATGAAGCAGTTACTAGTGGTCAAGACGAAATTCAACTATTTTTACAGTTGTACTTTATGGGATCTATTATTTAGATTTAAATCAACGTATTCATGACAGCTTGTGGCAAAACTTAGAGTAATGAAACAGGAATGTTCCCTTTCTTTGGACTGCCTTTAAGAAATTCATTCTGTGATGGACTAAACACGTAGTACACAGTTTTCCTAGCCAGATGTCCTTGGTCTGTGGGAGGAGACTGGAGTTCCCAGAGTAAACAAACAGAAACAGGAGGAGAACATGGAGTCTCCACACAAAGGAATACGAGCTTTCAGTCCTGCATGTGTGATGTTGCAGTGCAATCCATTGTGCCCCTGTAACTTGAATCTTTAAACAAAGGAGCTCAAAAGCATTACAGTAGCACAGTAGACCTTTAAAGTCAATTGTCAATGCTATTAGACAATTTTACATTAATATAACTTTACTGTTATTGGTATAACACTGCTATTACTTTTGACCCAAACGTATCTTCTCTATAAGGCAGACCAGTTCTACCGCATAACCAAAATTCAACAGACATTTCTAGTAGAGGCAGTAAAGCAACATGCTGTTTTTAAAAAATCATTTTGTCCAAATCTTCCACATTAAATATAAATGTGTGGCAGATGGTCCTGACACATATTTTGCACTGATAACTTCTGTCACTTAGTCACTTAAGATGTTATTGTGACCTTTTTGACACATGTGGTACTGTGCTATTTGCCTCCTTTGTGCGTCACTTTGGACAAAAGTGTCTGCTAAGCAAAGTAAATGTAATTCTGATTAAAATTACTTATATGTATAAATAGTATTTCTGTTGACTCAGGTACCATTTAAAATACAAGCACAACAAGGATGGATTTTTACCACGGGGCATCAAAGTGGTATGGAATGCAACATAATGTCAATTCTACTTAAATAGTCTATCCAGTCATTTTTATCTTAGAAACATTAAAAACATAGTTTCATGAAAAGCGAAACACAGATACCAACCGGTATGTATAAAATTGTGTATAGGCTAATGTAAATTCATGAAAGCATGCATGAAATAACGGATGATCAGTATACATCATGTTTTAAGTGTGAAAGTGCATACTAAAATGTAGAAGCCATATATAAGAGGATTAAGAGATTTACAAGAAATCCCTATAGCACTGAAACGATGTTTCTCCACAAGGCTGCCTACATTCCATATGTTGTGAAGGAAATCGAATGAAGATCATTAACGCTTTGTAGTTTAGGCAAAGAGTTTTTCCTGAATTGTTTTTGTAAAAATATAAGTATAAATGATGTGCAAATATTTAAGGCACATTTTCTTGAATGTTATTAATACGTGCATCACTTGAGTAGCATATTGTACAATTAGATGAGAGGAAATAACTAGGCATCTTATCAATGTGGCAAATATTAACATTTTAGCATTAACATATCTTCTGTCCTTAGTGGAACTGTGCATGTTGTTCCAGTATGAAACAGATGTAGCCGAATCTCTGCTGACAGACCATATTTTTATTTAGAAATAAGTACAAAAAGAACTATAAACCACAGATGTGTCTTTGGATTTTGCTTCAGATCAGTCGTCTCTGCTCAGAAATACTTTGTGCAACTCCCTGTGCAGCCACAGGAGGACGTTGGCGTTTCATCATACTTGCTGTCCATTTGGAGAACCGCCCCCCACAACTGCTGCGCATTTGACTGTGTGAAAGATCTACAGTGTTTATGCAGGAGAGCGCAGGGGCCTCATTAACAGAATTGATGACAGTTGGTCTACCATCAGCATCCTCATTGGCTAGCCTCCTGCTCATTACAGGGCTTACTTTCACTGCGCAAAATACATAGCTGTGGGTAATTTAATTCCAAATGTTTCTCCTCATATTTGTTTGTTAAATGTCAATGCATCAGACAATGAGGAACTTGTGGAGCAAATGACCTCATAGTACTCCACGTTTTACTTTGTCTATTACGTATATTGGAGAACAGGAAAAAAATAATACCAAACTATTGTAGTCTGCTATTTTAACCTTTGGTTAGTTACATCTTGTCAATGAATATTCAATTTTATTATATCTCACGAGGCTAAACACCCATGTTATCTGATAAACCTTTGGAACATAAGTAGGAGAGAACAAGACAAAAATCATTCAGGCCAAATGAACTACCAGTCTGTAAGAAATAGCATTTTAATATGGTTATAGTGAAGTAATATTACTCTTTACCTCAAGTATTAGAGAAAGGTTACTGTAAAAGGAACATTGAAATTATTTAACAATAATTAATTAAAATAGCAATACATGTTTAAAAATAATTTGTATGTTATTATTTATAATATAATTATAAATACTGCATAATAAATTTTTATTTTCCTTATTCATCAATCCATCTTCTAACCATTTTGCAGGTCAGGATTTGGATAAAATGTTAATCTTAAATATTATTATTTAATATTCAGTATATATCAAAGAAAGTTAATTGACACAGTACAATCCTCTAACAGAACATGTTTATGCAATGGTCACTTTAACATGGCTAAGCAGGCAGCAAGGACATTTGTTTTTAAATAAGTGTTCATTCATCCCTCAGCAAGAGAGTTTTTATCGTAAGATCTGCAGCACTGATCACATGTGACCGAAGAGGGGTGACTTTATATGCAGTCAGACTTTCTGACTCTCCTGCTGTAATCTACTGGCTTACAGAGAAAGTCACGCTGCCATTCTCTGTATCAGAGTTGCTTTTTGCCATTAAAAAAAATCCTGCTGACTCCAAAAAAAAAAAAAACATCTGGAGGGCAAACAGTATTTAAGAATAAAATGGAACGAAAAAGACCATCTGATTTCACTTTGTGAACACAACTGCATTTCAAAACCTCAGAGGGTTAACTGGTCACTGCAGATTTGAAACAGCCTGCATGATGTCAGTGGGAAAAAATGAGCAGGCAAGACAGCAGAATAAGCACAGATTACAGCAAACTATCTACTACTTATCCACTTTCACCTTCCTCATTTATTCCATTTCTACCTAGTTTTTCACCCTTTCCAACTCTACTCCTCCCCTAAGTCCCCCTATTTATAAATGCATCCATTCTCCATGTGTTGTACTCCATTCCTGTACTTTCTTGTTCAAGCTGTATGGTCTCTTGGGTTCATTTTTCAAATGACTACAATGGCAGGTCCCCTGAAGGATGGCTGTCGTCTTGCTCACCTTACTGACTCATGTGAAGATTTTTGCTGTGGTCTCATGGCCAGTCTGATTCCTCCCCATGCTTCACTTAGATTCCATACATCTGACTATGGCAAAATTAAGTCGGTTTTAATAATTTCAAACAGACCAGAGAAGGATGAGAGTCACATAGAAGAGGAATGAACTTTCTCTCAGCTCATCTGGGCTTCTCTTTAGAACTGTAAAACACTGTAGATTTCTACTTTAAAATGTGACATTATCATAAAGAACAGCCATTGCATGGTCCGAGTTTGCACACAAGGCAAAACCTGAAGTGTTTGTGTTACTTTACTGATAGAAACTTTCAATACTGACCTTGGTCATTGTCCCACTGTCTCAAAAGCCAATGCTAAATGATCATCTATTGTGTCCCACCCAACATTACAGACATTACTTACCTACACTTATATGTTTGCAATTTATCCCATTGTGTAACTGATTATGGAGTAAACTGTTGAGTAACATATGGTAACCTGGTGATTGTACTGGGTAAAATGTATTCTTTCCTATCTGTCTTTTACAGGCTTTATGAAGGAATATTTAAAGTTCTCATAGTTTACCCTTAAAGAAATTATATTAATAATTTCTCTATCTTTGGACTAAGACAGAAATCCCTCCTCTACTGTATGACTCATAAAGGTTCAATAATGAATGTTAAAGAAATGATCACGCTCTTAAATCATGTGACTACACCATGTGACTATAATTAACTAGGTATTATGAATATCACTGTAAAGATAGCACAGTATGTTTTTATTTTTGGATAAAATATTTTAATGTTAGGTAAAGCGTTAGAAGATTGTTTCATTGTAATTTAGATGATAGAAACGGTGAACTGATCAGCTTTGAAACCCAATGGGAGAGTTCATTAGCAAGAGTCGATTCTAATGTTTTTGAGAGGAACAGAACGAGGATGATTGGTAGTTGTGAGAAACATTTGATTCCAGAGACACTGGATACCAGATGTCATCAACATTAAGTCTGCTGCCAGCTTGAACCTTTCCCAGTGCCTCTCTGCCAAAATAATCGCAAATGAACCAAAGAGAAACTGTGAAATGCCTTGCTAAGTTTACTCTTGAAGGATGCACTGTGACAGATCTGTCAGGCAGCAAGGTGGGTGGGGCCTTATATTATTATTTTCCATGTTTTCTGTCAGCTCACACAGACATGACAAAGTAATTTCATGCCCACAGGACTTTCTTGAAAAACATTGTTTTCCCCTCATTTTTCCAGGGCTGTAATATTTGCATATTTTGAAATCATTCCCATTGCTTCTTTAGAGTCAAATTTGGAATTTCATTTCTGTTTATCTTGCATTGGCAAATTTTGTTTTTCCATTGAATTTCCATTCCTGCCTGTGAAAATCCCTCCAAAGTTTTTCAGCAACCTTCTCCAAGAATATTTTATTTGGTAAAACTTAACCCGATTACTGATTTCATGGATTCAAATGTGTATATTATCAGTCAACATTGAAGTGGACCTAGGATTATTTACAGTGCATCCAGAAAGTATTCACAGCACTTCATTTTTTCCCACATTTTGTTATGTTATAGCCATATTCCAAAATGGATTAAATTAATTTTTTTACCTTTTTAGCCTGTGGGACTCCAGAGGCAGCTGACAGCTACCGGCAGGCCAAGCGGGCTGCGGCTTTGGCGGTCGCC
>JAAGVU020000040.1:18754138-18765065 GCA_011763525.2 Mormyrus iriodes
ATCTGTAGCATACATACACACACCCACATATGTGTATGTGTGTGTGTGTGTGTGTATACATCTCTCAAAAATTCAAATCGATTTTTTCTAATAATTTTCTCCGACAATTAGACAATTCAAGAAAGAATTTCTAAGTCATGCCAAAGAGATATTTTTTTAAATAATCTCTTTTTTTCTCTGCTGTATGAGCTTATATTTTTCCTCTTATCAGTAATGGCAAGAGGACAGCATGGCCACTTGAGTGCATGTGTCTGTTCCTCCAGCCTGAGGTTCTCACCAATTGCTGACTTTCATTGTAAGAATGATTAAAATGTGATATCTAATACCTTCTCGTGTTCTCTTGATTCTATTGTCCAGTTTTTCCTGGAGCCATAAAAGTTTTTTCTGGATTTTTGCAAAGATTTTGCTTCATTATTGTGTTACATATTGGTCTCAGAAACATCTCACTCAGAGCTTGCATTGTCTTATTGCCAGTTGCTGATTTAAAGCTAATTACTCTTCCACGATCTGATTCAGATGTTTCTGGAGAAAATGGGAGCTATCCAGGCCCAACTCTTGTCCATGATGACATCATTGCAGCTGACATCTGGAAAAGATTGAGCTTGGACACAGGGAGTGGAGTGAGAGGTGAAAAGCGCTGCTCAGCAGGCCTACATCAGCAACTTTAACACGCAGTGTACCTGCTCTCTGATAGGAGACATGAGCGGAAAATAAACTGTAAGAATAACTGTCGATTTATAGTGCCTTATTTGTGCCTGAGATCTGAAGAAATTATCAGCCGGGGCCATTTTAATGCGCCTTAAAATACACAATAGCTTATTTGTGTCAATAGGAAATATACCCAACTCAAAAAGAGTATATAAAGATTCAGTACGAGAAACTATTCTATAAACACATTTATAAGGGTTCATTGTACTCAGCTTAGGACAACCAACGTTTCTAGAGCTAACATGGGTGTTTGTACGTCAAAATATTTTATTACATAGGATTACCAGTGGATTCTTAACTTATCAAAAAGTCATTAACAGGGCAACATTGCCATTGTTGTTATGAATGTTTATTTTAATTGATTTTTAAATCAAATATTATGAAAAAAAGATAAGTACCAGATATCTGTTTGAACCAATATGTAAGCAACTGTTCCATCCATCCATCCATCCATCCATCAGTTTTCCATAACCAGTTGGGTATAGAGCCCAAGGCAGAAGACGCAGTAAATGAAATGCCTGTCATCACAGGCACACACACACACACACACACACACTGTGGGCAGTTTTGACACACCAGTTAATGCTTTTGGAATTCAGAAGTAGTTGTACGGAAATACCCAGAAGAAAAATCATGCAAACCCAAAGAGACCACAATACACAATGCGCACAATCCCAGCGAACTCTGCACACAGAGAGTAGGTGGTAGGATTTCAGTGGTAATGAAATATAATGATTTTTACCACTAGAGGGTAGTCAATGTAGCCAGATAGCATAGAAGGAGAAAAAACACATTCATCAAGCCTTATTTAGTATAAGTGGGTCTGTGAGGAAACTGTCCCCACAGAAGAAGAGGAGAAATGGGGAGGATCTCAATGGCACAAAAACCCCTACAGAAGCTTGGAGACCAGATGTTCACTTCCAGATGACTTTGTAAGTCCCATAACTTCCCTGGGTAACACATGACACACCCACATCATGTCAGACAAACAACTAATTCAGTAAAGAAGGGCGATTCCAGTTTCCTTCACCATCTTTCTTAAATGCGAAAAAGTCAAAAGTCTGTATTTTTTACCTATTGGACCTTTATACAGAAAACACCGTGAAATAGATTCCCTAGAGTTATCAGTGTTTTTGTTTAATATCCATATCATAAGCAGGACTGATCCTTTTAATGTTTAATCACACAATGGACTACAGTGGAGAGGCTGGACAAGCTGCTGTTATTCGCTTTGATTCATTAATGTGATCTAGAAAGCACAGAGGAACGAAAGTTTCATGGTGGGGGGGAGGGGGGTGCAGAGTGTTAGAGCAATGCTACCTTTTTCATCACCAGTTGACATGCTTATTGAAACACACACCCCGCCCCCATGGCTGCCAGAGCCTTCAATGAATGTCAAACAGCGGATCTACAGACAGGGTTGTACAGGGACACAGCAATTGTTATGCCCAGAGTGCCAATGCCGGCCTGATATTCATTTACTGCTAATCGCTATTACTTAGTCCTCTTGGTAGGTTGTCACCGTCCTCATCCCTGAAATATCCAGTGGTTGGAACTCTGAGTCATGCTGAGCAATTTTGGTACAGAGTGTTCAGAAACTTCAGACATCTAAACACCAGCAGGTAAAATCCTCAGGTCACCTATATTATTATACCTCTACAGTCTACACATTATCTTCATGTTTCATTCACTTTATATGCATTGAAAAGTCAATAAACACTAAAATCACATGTTCGATTATCACCTTGATATGGAACAATTAAAATGTGCTTAACATAATATTTAGAGTTGGTGAAGAGAACGGTGTGGGGGCCAATTAACATTACTTGATTGGTATAATTGCTACAATGCATCCAGAATTGGATATATTAACATTTCTGCTATGTATACTGTAGCAGAGGTGGGCAGAAATCAGAGGCGCGGAAGTCCACTCAAGAGCTTATCTGATATAGACCCAAAAACAACAGTGGCAGGGTTCAGAGTGAATGGGAGCGGTATGTACAAACGTGCTGAAATATTCGCTTGAGGCCCACACATGGCATGTACCCCTTCCTGCAGTAATGTATGTGCTGGCCAAAAGCGGGAGACAGATAACATCTACTGAGGGTTTCCAAAAGTCTGAAGAAGCTTGTTTTTCATTTACGAATGGCTGAGTCCATGTGTGAAATGTACCGTGAACAAGCTGCCAGCTGACAGTTTAAATAATATCAAGGTTTGACACGTATGTGAATTTATTTCCTCGCCATCCTTTCCAGTGCCCCGTATTGTCAGCAGCACTGTCTGACCTGAGCGGTTTTCCTGAAATCATATGCTGTATTATAGATTGCTGAATTAAATTACAGATGGAACCAGCTTCTATAAAATGCAATAATGCTCATTTATGAGAATAACTGCAAGGAATAGTCTGTTCTCATGTGCTACTGTATATATATTTTAAAGGAGAAATAACTTTGTTGATCGTTGCCGCCAATTGCTCAGAAGAGTCATACACATAGCTGGCAGAATGCTTTTTCATATTCATTGACTACATTCCAAACTATTGATCACAATTCATTTGTTAATATGTCATTTTGAAAGTCCCTATCAATTCAGGAATTCATGTAATTTCAAATCACTGTGTTATGCATAGGCCTTAATTTTGCAGATATACTTTTATAGATATGGTCAAGAAAAGTACCTGGACACTGCCCACAGCACATTTATTCTGTAATGGTCATATGCAGACTCCCAGAAGCCCTAGCTGCCTGCTCCTAAGCCTTACAGAAACACGTAATGGAGTCTCTCTCTCTCATTCTCTCTCTCACTGACACACAGACACACACACACACAGACACACACACACACACACACACACACACACACACACACACACACACAGACAGACACATACACACACACGTTTGTATTCATATCTTTGTGGGGACCGTCCATTTCATTTCTATGGGAAAATCCTTAATCCGAACAATGACAACCTTAACCCCTACCCAGCCCTAACCGTAACCATATGTAACCAAACAAAATAAAAGACTTTTCACACTTTTAGTTTTATGATTGCAGACACAGATTTTTACAAAATCGAGTTTCTCCTGTGGGGACCCGAAAAATTTCCCCACAAGGTCAAAATAACAGATTTTTCTCACATTGTGGGAACATTTGGTCCCCACAATGTAGTATATACATGACCACCAACACACACACCCATGCAGAGCAAAATAACACGCCGCGGCATCAATCCATCAGCAGATATTTCTCCAGTCTCTGGTGGTACTGTAAGATGTGAACTAGCCCCACTGCCACTACAGCATGATGAGTATGAAGCTGTTCTTAGAAATGGTTATTCATTTCTGCTGTATTCATCTATCACTATGCATGTGTCCATTTACAACACAAAACTTTAACGCACAACACATTTGTGTTTTTAACTGTGAAAACCAGAACAGGGTAGAGTGTACTTTCTTTACTTTTTGATTTTATTCAAACAAAATGACGGCATACTTGTTCCCCAGGTTTTGCCAAATTGGCTTTCAGGAAAGAATATGCTGCTTACCAGGGATGAGCAGTTATTCCTTATGAAGAGACGCATGTTGTGTTCATGCGCTGAGCTGATTGGTTTAATATGAGAGTAGGGTTACAGCATCACTTAACATTCTATAATGAAAACACAGCTGATAATGGAGAATGTCCAAGGCGTTCTTCCCAACTGTAAACACAAGTGATGTTATTTTTTATTTAAACAATACATCAGAGTAATGTAATGCAATTAAAACCTTTGTACAAATTTCTTGTAGCTAGACCTATCATTTCCCTATACTTTCCTCCAGGCAGGTATGTTTTGCTTAGCTGACATTTCTAAGAGTGTACAGTTTAACATAAACAGAAACGTGTTATAATTCACCAGTTCGTTATTACCACTCTGTTTCCCCTGGTTTAAAGTTCATTTCCTTCACCTCGCTACTGACTACACTGTTCCCTTGTCTTTCCAACTCTAGTTTCTCATATTCTACTTCCTGTCCAATCAGGATTCTGCAGTGCTCAGATTCTTAAGGAGTCCTGTCCACTGGCGTGACAAACAGCACTGACTGAAAATAGATGTCTATTTACGCCCCGATAAGGGTATCTGTGGCAACTTCTCCATGGACTCAGACCAAACGCACACCATGGGGCCTTGGAATACATACACCTGTTCATATCTTTGAGTGGTTCACACTCATATAAAAATAGACAATCTTATGGGTTTTTTAAACAAGCCCAGCTCAAATGACAGCAATGTTTTTTTTTTCCTCTTTAATATATGCTAAACCTCTCTTTCACTCATATAAAAATGTAGGAAAAAAATGCTTGAACTAGTAGTGAATATGTGATGAGACCACAATGGAAAGAATGTGCCCCACAGCCAGTTAACACTATGAAATGGCCTGAGGCGATCAGCTGCTCCTTTCCCTCTCAGCCACACCTCTGCCTGCTTTCCCAACCAACAAGCTCAGCGTGAGGAGCTGACTGGACAGACATCTGCTGTTTTTGCCTGTTTCTATGACTTTTCCACATTCATGGACTGGGATCAAATTGAGGTACCGATTAACAATGTTTCACAAAGCAGCAATAGGAGACTGACGTCCAGTGCTGGCTGTGACCACCAGGAGAACAGAAATGTTTAGGCGTACAACAAGATATATATTTCTCTCCGAACAGAAAGGTGTTTTTCCATGTGCGAACATACGCTTGACTGTGTTTGTTTTCAACACATCTTTTGAATCATTAAATATATAGAACTTAAACTGAATTTGGTTCTTCGATCTTCCAAGCACTTTTCCATCAAGGATCTTATTGCTGGGAACCTAGGATACAAGGCAAGACATTCCTAATTTAGAGTATTCTCCATGCTGATAAAAAAAAGATTAGGTTAGCTGATGACTCATTAGAGAAATGTCAGCATGGCCAGACTAGAAGAATCTTGCTTGGAAAAGGAGATCTTAGAGGTCTCAGTGAATATTGCTATTATTTTAAATTGAATTTGCAACTTTATACTTCAGTATGAATTTCTTTAATTTCTGGCTGAAACTTCCACTCATTGATGAAACATTATTGAGTACCTTTCCCCTATACTATTTATAAACTTTCCATCACAAAAATCCTTTTGGACGGGTGGAAAACTAAAAAAATGATGTTTTCATCTATAAAAGCTATGACATTTTTATCTATTTAGATTTCAGACATTTTTTTTAGTTTTTTTTCTGGGAGAAACAAAAATCTATAGGTCAGTAAAAATCCATAAATTTTCTCTGATGTGGAAGGAATGCATGTGTTTTATTACTACAGTCTTTGCAACCATAGTTACCAAAAGAAGTAAATGCTTGTTACATCTTCACAAATTTAGAAAAAACCTTGCAGAAATATACTTCTCCTCCAGAATGGTGATGTCCCACTTCCTCAGAATCACATAGGGAAAAAAAAGAGTAAAAGTAAAGAAAACTCAAAGTGTTGCAATCTGCAAAGTTGCAGAGGTCTACAGCCTATCTAGCTGAGTGAGATAGTGCTATATCTGGTATGTTGTATACATTTTCTAAGCATCATGCTGGGTGGTCATGAGTGTGCTGTCAAATAAGTGTATATAATTTTGATCGATTGTTTGATACTCGGGGGACCAGATTTAGAACATTTCCTGCAAGAAAACTATTACTTAGCTGTATATACAAAAGACAAAGAAATAGAGTCTTTCTAGTTATGATGTTTTAGTTTAACATCCATTCCTCAAGCAAGCCAACCGTTACCACGAAAATGTGGCTTTACTGTAAATATGAGATTATATTTGTCTGCCAGGATAATCCTTGCCATAACTCTCATCATAATCTTTAATAGGTCTGGAAGTAAATCTCCAATCTAGTCCACGTTAAACTACACACTTCCTTGTTCATGTCAAAACTTTTCTCCTTAAATGAAACAACATGTGTGACATGATTCGGGCTTACGTCTGCATTTGAACTGTTAACATCAGGGTTAGCGATGACGTCTGTGTTATCACATTGCAGCAGATCAAAGATCCGAACAAGAAAAATGGGCTACGTTTTATTTTCATTTTTTTTTTATACAGCTGCCATTGTTCTTGCACTCCTTTATTTGAGAATCATGTTTGAGCACAGTCAGACAGTGAACAGCTCACTTCATTCACAAAGGTAGTATCCTACAAGACCCCATTCTTAAAAAGTAAGTAACTAGCCTTGGGTAGCATGAGGGTAGTTTCACTTACCATTCATGTATGTCTGATGGATGTTATGTGTCAGGGAACTTACACAAAATGTTATCTGCTGCTGAATATGCCTTATGTGCAGAAGAAACAAACACTAATCAATATCTGAGTTTAACAAATTCACAAAATATGAAAAGTAGATCTCATTTTTATTATCTTAGTTGTCACAACTTTAAGAAAATGGTCTAGATTGAGTTATCGTTGTTTATGCTTGTACCATTCTTTATATGCCGCTATCAAACAAATTAGACTATTGAAAACGGTTTACTGTGCTCTTGTCCTTTGGGCACACATCAAGATCTTTCACAGTGAGCCCTTTTTAACTCAAAAAACATTTACCAAAGTTTGACTTTCCTCTGCAATGAGGAGGGAGAGAAATCGATTCACCCATTTTTAAAACTACACAAAAGACAACTGGAATTCTTTATGCTCAAGCAGCTCGGACATCCATGTAAATATCTGAGAAAAAGAAAACAAGTAGGAACTGGTGACACCCGATAAGTGAATGACACACCCAATATCCACTGTTGGTCACATGGAAATGCAGCCACTCCACAACGCATGCCCATACACTGACTCCAGGCCTTTCCATTCATGGGCTTCCCACTTCCCGCGTCTCACTTCCCAGTTTACCACTGTCACCTGCCTTTTTGGGGGCATATCATTCACAAACCCATTTTTCCAGAATTCACTGTTTTCAAATTATGCAAAAGTATCTATCTAAAATGCGTGAAAACGAAACACCACATCTCGTACATGCAAGGGGAAATATTAAACAAAATAGAGGTGTAAACACTGACGGAGGGGATTCTCAGTGCACCATGCATGCCCACCCTCCCACTGGACCCTTCCATTACAACATATTATATAACCATGGCTATGCAGTCCATGGTGGATATGTTCTCAAGACTATAAAAGAGACCGTATATCTGTGCTTGGCGGGGATCTGGGCCTGACAAGACTAAGGGCTTTAATTCCAGGGCAAAGGCTACATCAGTCCTCACCACAGCTGCAGGGTCATAAAATGGCACATTAAAATACCAGCTGAATGCCAGGATGGGGAGTCTTGGTAACCTGCAGCCATCATTGTCAATGCCTAAAGAATCTTACTACGGCATTTTCAAAATGCATGCACTTGCACCATGTTTAAACATGTCAGGTTTGGATGAAGGTAATGAGATGTACATATAGTTTGTATATATATATATATATATATATATATATATATATATAGATTATATATAAGATTTACTATTTAGTCAGTTTTGTTCTATTTGAACAAGCCAGAGCCAGTTATCCAAGGAATTTATTACAGCAACTAGTAAATATATTTCTGTTTTGTTGAGGGAACAGAATTCTTCTTAAATATATGGTATCCGCTTTTACTAATTGCTACTTTAATGCAATGGTGGATGTTTGTTGCAGTGATTAATTAAGTCATGGATGTTTTCAATCGTTTGACTGTAATTGAAGTCAGTTGCTCTTCCTTTGAGTTTGGTCTTGATGTCTGTTCATCCAAAGAATGGTAAGTACACAGACCACACTGAACATTCTCCATGGCACCCCAACATTTTTTTTTTGTTGTGGGATCTGTGCTATTGGACAATTCCATACAACATTAAACCATAGATCGTGGGGAAATAGTAAAAGAAATCTAACACATTTCAAATGCTACATATTGTAATGGCTTTAGTAACCCTATCCATACAAAAAAACTGAGGACTTTGTTTTTGTTTTGCTTTCTGACATTAATTGAAATCCATCCCTTTATTATTTATTTTTCTGCTTTGAATGTAATTTGAAAGGTTTTTAAAGAAATAAAAGCTAAATGTAATTTGAAAGGTTTTTAAAGAAACAAAAGCTTTTTTGTGTGTGTGCAATCAATACTCATACTCTTAAACTTCACCAAAAAGGAAGAATATTTATAAGAATATGTGATTGTGCGTTGTGAATGAATGTGAGTGTGGACTATGCTAAGTTCTTTAACATATGACTGTGCGGTCTTCCATGAAGAATTGAATATTACATAGCTAAATCAAAATGCTGACTTTCTTTTGAATGACTCACCTCTAGAGGTCATAGTCAAGGGGTAAAAAGCGGCTGTTTTGGACGTGACCTAATCATTCCTGGAGGGTGACCATATGTGAGGATTTTCCAGCTACCCTTTATCAATACCATTGTCATATGGCAGTTGCCTTTGAAGCTGATTTAACCTTGCTAACCTTAACTTAACCTAGCTTATCCACTTCTCATACCATGTCACCTTCAACTTTATGAGCGGAAGACGAGTGTAACAAGGTCCTGCATGTGAAAGATAATGGTGAACAGGACTCTTTTGGACAGGCTAACATATTCTAGAAAAGTAGGGTTAGTCCAGGGATATGCTGCCATGTATGTTCACAAGTCATGGAAATCACCAAATAAGCTTACTTGTACAGAGTAGATTGAATAAGAAGGAAGAAGACTGGAAGAAGGATTTTTACATAAAGAACAGCATTTAGAGTAGAATCGAATAGAATAGCGATACTTTATTGATAACCTTTGGAAATTGTCTTTCTGTCTATCCCAGCTTGCTCTCGTCGAGACACACAGACACATACAAAGGTAAAAGAAAGTTGGGGGAGCACAGTCCAGGGCTGGCCAGCATGCAGCACCCTAGAGCGGGTGGGGGTTCAGTGCTTTGCTCATTCATGTCTTTTTTTAGCTTCTTCTCTTGCAATATGTAGGGGAACCTGGTAAAATTCTACCATGTATTTCTTCTTAATGTTTTGCCATGTAACTGCAGTTGCTGTCATCATTGTTTCCTGATACTGTAAAAGCCATAGAAATCTGTAATGTAATCTGTGGATTCGACTCAGCTCTCAATGGCCTGCGTTTCACAACGCAGGATTTCCATGTTCTTCCATGTCTATCCATTACAGGTTAGGCCATGACACCACGGCCAAGCATTCATAGGCTCAGACTTTCCATATAGTTTGTACAGACTCTAATTTCTTCCGTCAGTTGTGACTAACTAGACAGGCTGGGAAGTTTCAGGTGCTAGATTTTAAAGACCAAATTGTGTTTGAAGTTTGTTTTATGGTCTTTATGCCCAGGGCAAAGATACCAACTGGGCAGGATGAAAGACTGTCACACAACGGCTTTTCAGAGACACCATTTGACCTTAAATGTATGTACTGAGGAATTTCTAGCAAACCAAGGGAGCCCGATCAACCTGTACAGGACATGGCAGGAATTAATATCACGAAGATGTGAGGCAATACCACCTATTTTTTATTTTACAATTTAGGTTTTCATATTTTAGGTCATGAGAAAAGACTGCTTCATTACCAGTTAACTGACATATAAGGTGCTTTTCTTCCTTAAATCCTTAAACTGAATGTAAGAACTAAATCATATTGCTGTTGGGTATGAAAGCATCATAAATTATAATAGTTTTAAAATGAAGGCCACCAGAAGAGAATGCTCATTATAAAGTAGAACATCCTGTTGTAAAATCCTGAGACTGGTGTGTACAGCCATGTCAAGGAAATCTATGTGTGGGATATATAAAACAATGCCCATAAAAGTGTATTTGTGTGCACTAATTACACAGGGGTGCTGTTTTGTCTGTACGTACACATCTATGTTCCATAACTATCCCAGCACCCCCATTCCAATTATTAATCAGATAATGCCTATTATTATTATTATTACTGGCAAATAAACAGACTACCTAATATAAAGGGTACACTGTGAGGTAAATGGACAATGTGTGATCATTGAAAGTTTATCTAAATATTTTATTCCAATATAAATGCAGCCAAAATGCCAAAAAGTTTTTCAGTATTTAGTATTTGTGAAGTAGATTTCCACTTCTTTATTGTGACCAGGGGCGCCTGCAGTATTTTATGTCAAGGTACGCCCCCTATTCCAGCACCATACCCCCCCCAACCCCCCACCCCCACCATACACACACACAAGGCAGTGAAGCTT
>JAAGVU020000040.1:18775980-18788773 GCA_011763525.2 Mormyrus iriodes
ATCCTGGGTTGTTCCCTGCCTTGCGCCCGCAGCCTCCGGGATAGGCTCTGGACCCCCCGCGACCCGGAATGGAATAAACGGTTCTGGAAAATGGATGGACTTCCTGAGGCTTGAGTTCGGCTTATTTAATGCAAGTTGTGACTATAAGGAGAATAGGTTACGCTATGTTTATTTAGTAAAAACGACTATATGAATATATGGCAGAAAATATCTGTCATGTAATGTTACGAATGAATTACAATGTATCTGGTTTTAATGTTTGCTGACTATTATCTTGGTTTTGAAAAAAAAAGGTACAAACCTGGACAGGAAACAAAAAGTGTGCCCAGTAAATGTAAAAATTAATAGAGTCTGTAAATATGTATCCAACACCTAATCCAGTTTCCATTAATCCTGTCTTTATTTTACCATCTTATTAGAAAATCGATGTTGCTTGTGCTGGGATCAGCGTTTCTATAATTTTCCTAATGCATTCTGCCAGAATGCGGTAGTGTAGGCTGCTCGTGCGAACATTTTCTTGCAACATCTTTTTGGCCGAAAACTGTATTTATTACGCTTTGTCATTTGCAAGTTTGTTTGCATGCATTACCCTCCATTTGTTTTTATAAACGCCTTCTTCTACACAAAAGATTTTTTGCATAAAATACTTTTTCTAAACTTAGTAAAGGTATTTTCGCGGTAGTGGAGAACACGGGAGCACGTGCAGGAAGCAGAGGCTATTAAAGCAGTTTCCATGCAGTCTTTCTCCGTGCAGTCTTTCTCCATGCAGTCTTTTTCGGAGCCTCATTTCCATGAGGAGGTAATGAGGGATTGGCACTTATGATGTTTTCTGTGCTGTAGCCTTTTTCAGCTTGTGTTACGGCTGAACCTCCTTCTGGTGTCAGCAGGAGCTGGGGGAGTCATTACTGCTGCGGTGGAGTGGATTGAGCAGTTTTTGGTCTTCACAGCAACAGTTTCCCTTAGCTTAACGTCCTGTTTTAAAACATGTACATTTAACACTGCCTTCAGTTTTTCATGTTAGCTAATTGTGGTGTTGTTAGCAATACATGGTTGCCTTCAGTTGTTTTTCGGCTCTATAGTGAGTTTCAAGAGTCTAGAGTAACTGTATGTTTAGGGCTCATCATAACCGATGAGGACATAAAGGAATGGGCAGGGGAACATGTGTCTTCTACATTCAAATCTTTATCATCATCGTTATCATAAAAAAAAAAAACTTAAAATGGTAATGCAAACCCAATGTTGTTATATGTGTTTAGATTACAATTATATAACTTAATAGTTAAGATACAGAACTTAAATCAGAAGTCGCACTTGATCTTTATTTGCACAAATATGCTCATATTCATTTGGCATCTTTATCTCGTTATTTTTAGGGAAGGCGAAAATCTAGGTCTTTATTTAGGTCCTAAAGCATGTGAAACGTAATATGATACGCGCTTTAACAATACTCGTGGTACGAACTTGGCGCTTCTGCCAGTGGTAACGCCTCTTTCGAGGAACATTAACCTGACTGGCCAGGGTAGTGACGGCTTTTACCGGCAGCTTTCTAATAAGGACCGCTGGGGGGGAGAGAGGAACTCGCGCGGAGGCTGAGAACTTCCAGCAAACTCTTCGCATCCACCGGCGCCGGCCAATGAGAAACGCCGCCTGACCGTGTCGACTGCTCTGATTGGCCCCGCTTTCCTGGCAGCTTTCTAAGCTCCACAAAACTTTTCCCCCTATTATTTCCAGGAGCCTCCAGTTGCGGAGACGAAGAAGGGACATCACTGATGATCACAGCCAGAAGAGGAGAGAGGGCGAGTACAGAAAAGGCTGTCCCGTCCGTGAACTGACACAGTAACGGAATCTAGGCTGAAAACTTATGGCTGCATCCAAATAATATTCCCCCCCTTTTTTGGGATTTTGGTTGCGAATTCTTTCATCATCTGAAGTTGTCGCCTAACTTTAAATATACATTATCACCGCCGGGGACATTATCGGTGGTCATGGATACCCATATAAGATGGAAAATAAAACGGTGGAAAGACCTATATGTAATTTTATTAATAGCCATACTTTCTGTAACTTTGCAAGTCAGCTCAGGTAAGTGGTGCCGTGAAAACAACGACTTAATGATCTTCTAAACTTTAAACTTTAAAATGCAATTTGCCAACAGCAGCAAAAGTGTTCCTCTTTGCTGGTCCCGTGTCTGTTCATGGTGCAAATCCTAGTACCAGCAGACCCCGAGGCAACTGAGTTTTAAGTTGGCGTTTCCGATTTTAAAAATGCAAAATTTTGTGTGGGCTGAACAATAAAGATCATTAAAACTTTGCCCTTAAAGCAGATCATACTGAGTTATTCTCAGTTCATGAACAAAGATTATATATCTGATTGGAGGCCTTTGGGTTCATCCTGATTGGCTGTGTTCAACGTCTAAACAACAGATGAAACTATACGTTGATTTTCCTTTATGTTTATTAAGCGTTTGTTTATTTTCTTGTGTGCGATAATAGTCCCGTTTCCTATCTTAGTTTTATGAACGCACAGAAATTAAGAATCCTACATCAGTTAATACATTTAGATGGCATGCTAGAGATCTCATTTTGGAACTTTGTAACTTTATCTGAGATAAATATCACTTTGTCAGAGTTATCACTATCTTATTATGTACATGATATTCTTGCTGTTATTGGTCATTTTTGCCTTAGTTTCTGCAATTTTTATGCACATGATGCACACCTTATAATTTTGTTGCTGAAATGTTATGACAGTGTGCCACTGACAAGAGCATCTTCAGGATCTCTGCACTGTAATTGTGATTTTATTGATTCCCATGCATGCTTATGTCTTGGAAGATTGCTTCCTTTTGCTGTGGTTGTTGTATTTGATAGCTGCTGGTCAGGACTTAGCATTTCAGTGTCTAGTGGCCATATGAAAGACTGCTGAAACAGGGAAGGTGAAATGGACCTTCTACATCTCTCAAAACTTAAAGCTCATTGAACGTGGCCGGATATTTTTAAAGGATTTTACTGGGAAACCTCGCCACTTGTGGTCAGTGATGACCGAGTACTACTTGAATTTAGTGCTAAGATGACAGACAAGCTATCTGAACATGTACTGTGTGGGCAGAGCACACAGGGAAGTGGTCACTGTCTTGCGAGAATGCTTTGTAGTACAGATATCTAATGTTTAAGGAAAACAGTATGGTTATATGCCTAAAGTGCTCTAATGCATTACACTGGCCCAACATAAGAACTTAAGAACTGCTGAAGAGCATGGAGGTTTTATTGACAGTGTATTGAAAAATAATTATTTTCTGTCTTTCAGAGATGTGTACTAGTAAGTGATTTGACATTATTTACTGTGAAACATAATGTGATCTCCTTTTTATCACCAAAGCCCATCAGCCAATATGGCTTCTTCTGCCCAGAGTGTGATAACAAAATGGGAGGAAGAACATAGAGAGATAAGTAATTGATGGGTGGGTTGATAGATGGATGCATGGATGGATAAATAGATAGATAGATAGATAGATAGATAGATAGATAGATAGATAGATAGATAGAACTTCTCTTATCCTAGGGGGAAATTTGTTATGGTCATGACGATGAAGGAGAATCAGTTGTATCAGCTTTATGAGAAGGTAGTACTCTGGAGTAAACATACACTTGGCTAAATGTCTTGCATTTCCAGTTGCCTGTTGGCACTGGCAATAAACATTAAAATGCAAGTTTAATTTTTAATAAAACATAAATCTAGAATCAAGGGACTTGGATGACAAAAATTGCTGTTATGTGTTATTCAAGGAATTTGTTTAAATTGACTAGCAGGAAGCCAGAATGTGTAGAAAAATTATTTGATGATTTTACATGAAAAACATGTCAGAAACCTGAGTCCAGCTATTTTTGATTTGGTAACTATGTGTATCATATTTATAGATTTCACTTCTAAAGATTATATTCCAATAATAAGAATATTCTGTGCGGTCAGTGTGTTACCAATCCCCTTCAATTCAGAATTATTGATTGGTGAAATATCGCCATAGGAGACACTTTAATTATATATGTTGGGTAATTAATGGAAAGCACACATGCAAAACTCAGTACTAGCAAGAGGGGGCACTTTCTCTTTTTACCTTCTTACAGAGCAGATAGTAAGAATAGCAGCCCCTAGGGGATGACACCTGGTATGCTTTAGAGCCATTGCAGAGTGAAGGTCTAACGTCATTAGTATCTCTATCCAGGTCTGACTTTCCCAGTAGTGCTGACACAGTGCTGAAGTCAAAGGGGGTTGAAGCAACCACCTGCAGCACATTAGAGCGTATTCATGCCTGCAACAACAGCATGGCTTCTATTGCAAGGAAGAATTCTTGGAATTTAATTTAAAGGTGCAGAAGGACCGATTTGACAAAATATCCACCCCCCTTAAGATCTGGTACAGGAAAGCATGCTTAATTGCGTTCTATATAAGGTAGATGCTATGATGAAATCAGAGGTGGGGGGTGGGCTGCTTGGAATGTTCAGTTCGCAGATAAAATGCGGCTTCTCCCCATGACTGCTCTTTATTTGCATGCAGTGTAAAATTAATGCAGCTTTTGATGAGTTGCAGAAATCAGGCAGGGGTGCTCGTAGTTCTCTGTTTCCCCAGTGTAACGTAAACCCTTCTCTGTGATGTCCTCCTCACATTATGCGTTAGTGAGGGACCAGCGCTTCACAGTGCTTGCATTGTATGTATTCTCTTGGCCAGGATGAGAATCGGCCGGGGTTAGTTTAGTTTGCATAGCTGACATCTATGACATAGCTAATGAATATTTTATGGGTTTTAGTAAGGTTTTATGGATTATTATTGTGTAAATGTTGTAAATAAAAGAGACCTTCGCGACCCAGCAGTGCCCCTTTCTAACAGAAATGCACTGGAGAGCTCAATGCCAGACTATATCCTTTCGTCAGATAGACTTGGAAAACATTCTTTGAATACCTTGTATAGGAGGGGACGGTCTCTCTGATAGGCTTAGCATCAGTGCATTTGGAGGTATGCGACAGGATGGTCAATTATTCTGCTTTTCTTTTTTTTAAGTAGGGAAACATAACCCAAAGAGGTACTGGCCATCCTCCATGCCACGGTCTAATTTCATACCTCCTTTTCATACACATCTGGATCTGATATGTGCCATTGTGCTGTCTGTTTGTTCCAGAGGAACCCCAGTCCAGATGTTTTTTATTTTGTCTTCTGGCAGAGCATAAATTGTAAAATAAAATGCTCTTTAATTTCAAATTAAAATACAGTTTTGTTTCTTTTTTTGATTAAGAAAGGTTTGGAAGATAGCATTCCCTGTTAATTAATTTTCCGAAGGATTAATGTATTTCTCCTGTTCGTATTTCAGCTGGGCTGTTTCTGAAGATCCTGATCAAAAGTTAATGCTAAATCCAGATATAGGAATAATTCCAGCTCTAGAAGGCTTTTCTTTTCAAACTGGCTGAAACATTGCGGCTATCGTTAAAGGAGAAGTACAGAGTGATTTCATTCACGTCTCGAGTCTGGCCGTGGCCGTGTTTGCCTGGCGTTTTTGGTTTGGCTGTTTTGGTAGATGCGAGTTACTGATGGCGAGGCATTTATTTTATGGTAAAAGACTACAAAAAAACCAAAACAAAACAGGCCAGTGCAGTCTCTTGCGACTTCTAGTACTTCTGGCAATATTTATGGTCAAAAATTGTTTATATATTATAGACAATATTTGTTTATATTTTTCATTATACGTTTGAATACCCCATTTATAAGTATATACACATGTATTGTTTATGTATGTATAAATATGTCAGTTTGACGGGTGAGATCCTTTATGCCTACTCCAATGGCAGAAGACCAGCTTTTCTTATGCATCCACCAATGTTGTTTTACAGCAGAACAAGACAGTCGTGATTTCAAAGACATATTTTTGGCAAGTGCAGGTATCAGCATTGGAACTTCGTTGCCATTGCCATTATTGGTTGCAGGTTCTCTGTTGATTTATGGTTGGGTTTTTAATTGCTCACACTTCCATTGTCTAGTTTCAATAGGCGTCATTGATTGGACAGTGACACTCTTGTTACGTATCTGCTAAGTGGAAAAGGTGAAACTGAAGCTCCATTTCAGCCGGTACATTATAAAGGCAATTTTGTACCCTTATCTCTATAGCAAAAGGCAGTGTTTCCCAATCCGGTCTTCGGGGATCCACAGTCAGTCCACGTTTTTGGTCCCTCCAAGATCCCTGCCAGAAAGTCCACATTTCTGGGGTCCCTGAGGACTGGATTGGAAAACACTGGCATAAGGGAATTAATCTAAGTGAGTCAGACTCTTGAGAGATGCAGTGACTCCAGATAGCACAATTTTACATTGTGAATGGTGCCATTATTGTAGCTGAAGTCGGCATGTGAGATTTGATGTCCAGGATCAGTTCAACTAAGCTATTATCCATCAGATGACAGTCTTTATTTCATGTCTTTCCTTTTCAAGTCCTAAGATTTAGTGCTTTTATATTGTTCCTTTTTGTACTGCCATAAAGGGACACTTTGTGTCATGAACAATAAAATAGCCCAAAGATGCTTGTAGAGTGCACAGATTTATCTCCTGCACCCCCAGCTCAGCTCTATGCTGCTGGCTCAGTCCCTGCTTTCTTTGGTGCTGATGTGCAACATACGCTTATCACACACGTGACAATGTTCCTGTTGGCACGAGGTAATGGATTAAGTCAAGGCAGGGCTTGTAGAAAATTCCACAGATTCTTCCTTTAGTGGCTAAGCCATTTCTCTGAGACATTGGTCTGAATTCATGCTTGAAAGGTCCAGCTTTGACTGAAGATGGAAATGACAATACAGGGATATCATGCTGTTTTTTTGGGTTGAGGTTTCATCATGAGTTTCTGCTTTGCCTGTAAGCACTCTCCTAAGATCAGGAGGCTTTCCCTTTCATATCCATCAGAGAATGTCTGTGGAATTAGACCCCTCACCTATCTATAAATCAGAAAAGACTCAAAGGACTGTTGTTGAGGTGAACCCACATTCTTCCTTCCTGACCTTGAACGTTTTATTCCTGAAACGTGACCGTGGCCATCATATTTTCTAGGGGTGGATGCACATTCTGGTGCTCGGTGAGAGTACAGGGAATTGCTGTTTCAGGCCACTGTCATATTGGGTTGGGATTTTAGGCTGTCTTTTCTACCCCACTTGACAATATGTGAGTTTGGTGAAGGTGTCTGAGCCATATGGCATCCCACAGGCTCTAAATAAACACCCCTCGTGGACTGGTTTACATTGACGCATAGGCTCGAATATTATGATGTCATGGTAAGAAACCCCTGAGGGTTTACGTGTGTATACAGGCAAGAGGATGACATTCCAACTGACTGAATACATTTACATTATTGTATATGCATGTTTCTTTTGTGTTGTACTAATAAACTCTGTAAATGGACAAATTAGCTCTTATAAGAGTTACTTGTAAGAGTACAAATCAAGAGTGAACAGGTTTTAGTTACAGTGAGACCTTCATAAGCGGAGTCACAGGTAAACCCCCAAACCTTAATAACACTAAGGCCCGACTCATTACTCGAAAAGCACCACTTTTGGTTGACAGGTGCATAGAATCTGAACAAAAGAATACATGACACATACAGTCATTGATTTTTATGGTATAAAATAATACTGCTGTGTCATAAAAAGCTGAGTGTAAAACCAATAGAACATGACAGATGTGATGATTGGCTTTGCCAGTTTTTGATGGTACATGGGAATGTAGTTGTAATTGAAAACTCTGTGAGGCAGATGAGCTCATTTGTAGAAATATGATCCTGAAGACACAGGGAAGCTAAATTCAGCATGGAGCAATACAGAGTATTTAGGGCTTTGTCAGTGATAAATGTGCTGTGAGTGTGTCTGCGTGTGGCCTTTTGCAGTGTGAACTGCCTGGCAGCCCGAGGAACCCCACTGGAAACACATATTTATAAATCAGACAAGTCCAACAAAGCAGTTTTGCATATTGTGAAATGGTTCTGTGGAATCTGCAAAATGGGCTAGGCTAGTTATGTTGTAGAAACTTTTTTTGGAAGTTGCACTTTGTAAATTATCTTTGAATATTTGGGTAACACTTTACTGAAGGCCGTGTTTTAGTAATTTATAAACAGATTCATAACAAATAATAATGCATTCATAAAGCATTATAACCATGGCTATAAATATTTATCAAAAGGGCATAACACATTATAGATGTGTATTATGCATTATAAATGCTTTATGAAGCTCTCATCTACAATTCATTGTAGATACCTTTATAATGGTCAGTATAAGCATTAAGGATGCTTTGTACTGCATTATAAAGGTATCTATAGTACATTACAGATGATAGCTTCATAAGGCAATCATAATGTATGAATGAACATGGCTATAATGTGTTACGCCTTTTCATATTTATATCCAGGTTTATAATGCTTCATGAATGCATTATGAATGCGTTTATAAATTACTAAACACATGGCTTTAAGTAAAGTGTTACCAGTATATGTTTAAATGCACACAAAGTCAATTTCTATGTTTAAATGCGCTTGAAACCATCTTTATTGTTTATGAAATGCATTGTATCAGGGAGTAAAGACATGTGAGGGTATACATAATAGTCTGCAACAAAATTATCAGAAAAGATGAGAATAGTTTACTGGGCTATCATATGGAAGCATTATTTGAAGCACGACTGGGTTGGGAAAGAAGTGTATCTAATTCCTAAATCCCTGTAAGCCAGGGAAGAGTTGTGTCTTGATCCTAAATCCCTGTCGGTCTTGGAAGAGGTGTCTCTTAAGTCCTCAGTGCCCCCCTATGCCCACCTCAGTGCTTTGGATTAATGGAAACAGGAATGGTTAGGATGTGTAATGTTGAGGGATATCATCTTGAGGGAGCAACCAACTCAGACCGATGAATCAGTTGTTCCATTCGCAGTTCTAGCCCCAATCTTAAGGCAAAAGCATTTAAATAAAGATTAAGGATTGCACAAGGTTGTTATGGAGCCATCCAGAAAACCACGTTTCTGTTGGAATGTTTCTATTTTTACTCAATAGTGAAACGATTAGAGCTGTGCTTTAAAGCGATATAAATGCAGGGCTGAGGTCAGAGTCTGCTAGCTCAGCTCTAATGCGAAACCACTTCATTATCTCAGCAGTGTGGGCAGACTGGATGTGGACCACTTCTGAGCTGCCTCTGTCATAAAGCTCCCTTGTTCTGAAGAGATTGTTAATTTGTTATGTACATGTAAGTCAGACAGTATGTTTATTGGTCTGTGAGTGAGTGTGACACAACCTTCCCAGATCCCAAGAGACTACTCCCTACATGATTATATGTAAATTGCACCATATTTTCATATAATATTGGTTCAAATTCTTGGCAAAGTGGAAAGTGGCCTTAAGTGGAATTGCTACCAAATATCCAGTGGTATCAAGCTCATAAATAGGTGTATTATTGGTGTAATTGTCCATCCCATGCGATGTGAAGGTCAGTTGGGCCACTACAATAAAAACGTGCTAAAAGTGAGGCAGGACAGGGGTAGTTCAAGTTCTTTTACTCGGGAAGATCTTCTCAGTGATTACCTTCTACAGCCCACTACAGCCTGGCAGGAGGCTTCCTGATTCATGTTCCTTTGGTCTATGTAGACAAGATGAAATAAAAGTTTAAACCCACATAATAAAGAGCTGAAACGTTTTGTTGGCCTATATGTAAATAGTTTATAGCCTTATTGAAGAATAAAATGAGTCAATTAAGGACAGGGTGTATTTCAGGAATATTTCCATTTTCCTTCTCTAAATATTGTTTTCATTGTGTTTATTTACTTGATAAGTCGGTATGGGTGGTGCTCAGAGTACACGCTGTCATACGCTCACAGTGCTGTGCGTGTTATGTGAACTGAGGCTTCACTTGCAGCATCCTCTCTGTTGATGCCAAATTCGCCCCCTTACTGTACGTTGGGGGAATAGCATGCAACTGATTCACAGTTTTTTTTTTAATCACTTTATGCACAATAATACAGTTGGCGCCTTAGTCCTCAGTACATCTGCCTCCATCTGTGTATATAAATCTGAGAAATAGCTCTATTTTGTCACTGCAAAAGGCAGTTTCCCTCTGCAGACCAAAGTCACACAGTTTCATGTGCCTTTGCATCTGCATGTGAAGGCTGTCCTGCCCAGGCTGTATTCTGCCCTATTCTGTCTGGGATACACTACAACCTTCATTGTAATAACAGTTTTAGGGCTTTATAATTTTGAATTTTGATGTCTAGTTATATACAGTTTTATCGCCCATGCCAAGTTCTTTTATTGTCAAAGCATCCAACAAAACAGTGTGTGTTCCAGTTCATACTGGGAGAAATGACATTTGTCCTTTGGATTATTGTACTTGGGATTATGTTTTGATTTTGTGGTATTGTCTTATTAAATTTACCAATAAGTCAAGGCCAAGAACTGGTGGTTAAAACCAGACAGATTGCATTCGTTTCATTGCCAGGAGATGGCTTTTAAATCCTGTATAATACTGTGAATAACAGAGATATCTGCATTTCATGATTTCATATCTGCACTTCATTGAAAGACAACAAAATCTGTTCATTCATACGATGCGTGTATGTGAGATGGGTTCTCAGCGGGATTCAGTTCTGCACGCCAGTTATGCTTGGACTGTACAGTTATGCACTGCTAATAGGTTCCAGTGGCCTGGCTACTTGGCCCTGCACTCCGTGTCTTCTCTGTGGTTTGGATGCTCAGTAGAGTCTGAGTGTCTGAGTCGCACAAATGCCGAAACCTCTAACCGCCGCTGGAAGGAGCTCAGGAGAACAATGCACAGGAGCAGTTAGGCGTAATGAGCCTCAGATGTGCTTAGGCTTGGCAGCGTCCTGCTGTATGGGGTTAGAGATGAAGAGGTGTGATCTCTATGCTGAGACCTTGGGCAGAATGATGCTGATGCACTATGCCAAGCTCCTTTTCAGATATCTTTGTCTTCAGGACCCGAGGTCATCTGGTCATGGTGGTGCTGTGTGAGTGGGTGGTCGTGTAGACACTCACACACCTGTCCTGGTTCTGTACTCTGATGCTGTGTGGGTTCTAGGGAGATGCGAGACGTTGGGCAAATGCCTTTGGGTGGATTGGACCAGCACGGCACGTGGTTGGCCAGAGATTTTGGACCATGTTTCATTTTGGACCCTTGCACTGTTTTGGAGAGTTTGGAGAGGAAAAGGAGAGATCATAAAGGGAGAGAAATGAGAAGAGTGAGGCCATGTTTGTCGGTGTGTTTGGTGGAGAGCGAGAATATTTATTAACTGGCTATATTTTGCTGTTCGCTAAGCACAATAAAATACTCCTAGAACTTACATATGTTATGCTAAGTATGTATCAGTGGATAAATTGGTGTTTTTAGATTTACCTGCTTTTGGACCCTGTATACACTAATAAATAGATGCTGATCAGAGCAGGGCTTCTTTTAGTGGAGGAGCAGTGTTTGATTTGTTAATTTATTCATATCACTCCTAAAGAAATCTGGATATTGAATGCAAATGTTACAGAATCTCAGCATCGTATACAATGCAGAATTGTATGCAATGTCCAGTTTGAACATTTACCCAAGTGAACTGAGCAAATTTGCCTGCAAGTAGATCTGTAGGTAAAACAGTTGTGCAGCTGTTTATGATTAAATTGGGGGGGGGGGGGGGATTCTGAAGGCTGGAAATACAATCATTAAATTTGTCCTGAATATTAACTTAAGTTGTTTGAAACTCTATGGTTTTAACAGTGCCAATAATAATTGGTTGGGCCAGAATATTAAAGGAGATTTGTGTGACATGCCCTTCAGCGACTGTTTGTGACACTATCTGATAAGGGTGTTATGTATGAAGGCATGTGTCACACATGTGGGCTTACACCTTCATTTCATGAGCAATGTTCTTGCTGAGGACTGAAAAAAGAACATGCATCTGTAGAAATGCACAGAGCCAAGGAATGCTGTTAGATAAAGGATATGCTCTGCAGCGCATGGTCATGAGTGTGACCTGCAGAAAAAAAGAGCAAGCATGAGGTTACTTGTACAGTAGTGCTGTACAGTCGTGTCATCTGTTGCTGTGTTCGCAAAGAAATGGCCATTGGGAAAATCACAGCAATGTATCTTCTCAGAGCTGCTTATCAGTGAACATAACTATGGAGACAAAAAGATCTGACTCCGTTTATATGTGCCCTCATTAGCAGACCTCCAGCAACCAGCCAGTGTTTCTACAAAATGCTTTGACCTCAATTTGAGGACAAATATGCACGAAGGGAAGAGGCCCCAAGGATGCAAACCTGTCCAGTGTAAACTCCATTACTGGTCAGCCTGGCATGGGCCGAATGGCGGGCACTGGACGATACCCTTTGATGGGGGCGTGAGGCTGGTACCCCACTGTGGCTGATACCCCATCAGCATCTGGCCAAATGAAATTAATATTCTGCTTCCTTTGATGTTGTGTGGATTGGCCAGGGGAAGGTGAGAAGGCAGAATGGGAGAGCATGTGGTTGAATGTTTACATCCCACAAGGTGCTGCAAATCCCAGGTGACAGGCCACCAACTGCAGTGCTTTGGCTATTTCAAAAACAGCAGTTTTTTTTGTACTGGAACATCAGAGTTCAGAACATCAGTTTCAGAGAGAGAGAGAATATCCATCCATCCATTCATCCATCTATTCCTCTTCTAATCTTGGGTAGGGCATGAGAGAGAGAGAGAGAGAGAGAGAGAGAGAGAGAGAGAGAGAGAGAGAGAGAGAGAGAGAGAGAGAGAGAGAG
>JAAGVU020000040.1:18798129-18849872 GCA_011763525.2 Mormyrus iriodes
TTTTTTTTTCGACTGGCTATTTCTGGCCAAATGTAATGTTATTATAAAGAAGGCAGCAACACTAGAATTACGCTGCAGCCTGAATGTGAGATGAAGGGGATTCTTTCCCATTTGCATCATAAGTGAATGAAATAGATCAAAAAAAGTGGAAAAACTGCTCTATTGCAGCAGGCAAAGCAAGGCCTCCGAGAGGAGATTAGGAATAGTAGCTAGGGTCATCTGGAACCTTCCAGAAAACTCCTGACTTCCTCGGAAACATCTTCACTGTGATTACAGTTCTGTACTCTTTTATATCAGCCCTTTTTCAATAGTACTTATGTAAGCATTTATCTGCCCATATATTTTTGCACATATTCAACCAGTTAGACATTTGTGGTTCCCATTCTTTATAAATTTTGTAAGGGGCTGTTGCAGATTGTTACTTTGCCCAGTCAGAGGGAATGTGGGGTCAGTTGCTGTTCTGCTGAGCAACAGGGCGGCTCTGACATTAAGGGCACTGCCTCACTCTAGGCACTTAACCGACGAGCTGCCCAGCCGTCAGACAGCAGTGGGCGGGCTGCATTCCTCAGAGACCCCTAATGGCATCTGTAATAACAGCGGGGGGGAGCTCAACAGATTCATGTCGGGTGTTAAACACCTTTAATCGCCCTCCTTCAAATCTTTGGAACTAGTGGCATTTGCAGATCTGGATCCTGGCATAGGCAAACTAGGCAGCAGCCCAGGGCCCAATTAGCATTAGGGGGCCTAGACAAATAAGTAATATACATGGCCAGCTCTAGCTATAGGGAGAATAGACAGTTCCCTCTAGCCCCTGAATTACCTGCGTTTCAGAGGAAATAACATGAGCATGAATTTTCTTGGTAGGGGGGCCTCTTAAGTAAAGCTTTACCAGCTACTGAAAGCCCCTGAACAGGTAGAGCCGGCCTTAGGCATTTGGAGTCTACAGGGTAAAGCCCAACCACGAGCCACATTCAGAGGACACTGTCTGCTAACTGCATCGTGCAGTTCAGCCACTATGAGTGAGGCAGCGGAAGCGCTGTGAATGGGGGATATCTATGGGCCAGCTCAAATAATGTCATTGACAGGGGTGGACTGTCCATCTGGCCTACCGTCACCCCCATCCCCCACTCGGAAAATAACATCGTAGGGGAACAATCCCCCACCCCCTTAGGCAAAATGCACTATATGAACATGTCCTACCATATGAACCAGGCCTATTGGGGCAAAAGTCCTGGGCCGATTTTTAATCCCAGTACAGCCCTGGTTGCAGAGAAGAATAATTTAAATAAACTGGATATATGGAATACACAGCCTTGCCGAATGTGTGTTACTATGCCTTCCGAAGATGTGCATTTATTACAGCGAGCATGAAATATGCCAAAAGGTTTCTTGAAATCAAATATTAATCCAAACTGCCCCAGCTTTGTTCACACATTCCTCTGCAGGCAAAATGAACTATATGGAAACAAAACTATTCAGAAAACCTAAGGCTGATGAGAATAGCAACCCCCCCCCCCCCCAAGGGACTTCTTATTCATTCCATCCCTTCCTGTTGGTCTGCTGAAATTGCATAGCTCCAGACATGCACAGCCCCCCCACCCCATATTGTGACCTCGTGTTCCCTCCGGCTGACTAGCAGCTTTTGGAAATCTGTGATCCCGAAAGTGCAGCATTCCTCAGTCTGTACTGAGGGACGGGTGCATGGGGGGGGGGGGGGGGGGGGGGTTGCTTAGAATATCCCACAATGCTCTCGGCTAATGACGTGGCTGCTGGGGGTGTGAATGATTTACCAACTGTCAAAGAGGTCAGACCACACAAAGAGCTTATGCCAGAGGTCATGGGTTAAAAAGAGGCCTTGTATGTCGCCCATGCCGCTAGCCAGCACGTTGTGTGGGTAATGGGATCTAAAGTAGGAATTACACACATACATCCACACTAAGGTATGATATTTATGTCTAGTCCACACAAAGGAAGATAGTCATCTGGCGACTGAATGTATGGTTTAAAAATCAAATGGTTTTCAGTAATAAATTAATTAGCATTATTGGTATCTGTATAAAATCTATCACTGGTTTTTCTTAACATCATATGTGTCCCGATATCTCAACTGCTAAAACCTAAACTGCGTAAGGGTATGGGGTTTAAAATGACATCACGGTTTTGGCTATCTCGAGCTTTCAGTCGTAAGCTATGGATTAATAAGCACATTCAATATTTAAAGAACAAGCCGGCAGAAATTTTCCAGAAAAAAGGAGAATGTTACAGCAGCTACACTCATTCTGACAGACAGAAAGCTTCTGGGAGAGGGATTTCACCCTTTTACAAGTCTGTTTTTGAAAGGGCTGTCTCAGTGGAAACACCTTAAGGCACAGTTAGACAACGGAAAATTGGAGGGAATATTTTCAGCGTCAAGCTGCTCATGTCGCTATTCCTAGCTGCGTCCTCGCAAGGGAATGCCGCCAGAATTCTTCCTGAAGAGAAAAAATAAATAAATAGTTCCTTTTCATTCAAGAACGCTAGTGACATACTTAGTGACATACTTAATCCTTCTTTGCTCTGTGAAGTGGTCATGATCTGTTTCGGAAATGTATTTAATACAGATATTTAACCATTTCAGATGGACATATTTTTAAATCACCCAATTCCATGGAAGAGGCTTTAGTGCTTGATAGTGCTCGATGCTTGCAGTGATTGTATCTCAGTTACACTCCATTTAATTTAATGATGAGCGAATAGAAATGCATTAATGAGTCTCACTCTAACCTGTATTTCCCCACTACTTTCAGCGGCTGCATTTCCTGGAGACTTCTCAATCTTGATGACGGTGAGGCCGAAGAAGAATAGCCAGGCATTCCTGCTGTCCGTCTACAATTCGCAGGGCATCCAGCAGCTTGGAATGGAGGTGGGCCGCTCTCCCGTCTTCCTGTATGAAGACCACATGGGAAAGCCTGGGCCAGAGGACTACCCCCTTTTCCAAGGGGTCAACCTGGCTGACGGAAAGTAAGCCTGTGACTCTGCTCTGCTCTTGCGCTTTCTGAATTGTTTTGACCTCACAGTAAATGAATTAACTATGTGGGTCTTTTTTTCTGTATCTTTATGGAACTACAGATTATTGATATAGTTGTTCTCCTTCCTCCTTAAGGAGGAACTAAATAGTTTTGAAGATGTTCAAATGTCAGAAAGTGGGACCGGTGTTTGGCTGTGCGAATTATGACTGTAACTGTATGCCTGTGCTCAGAAGGTTGCTGGTTCAAATCTTGTGCTTGGCACTGTGATTTCATTGTCAGGCACTTAATCCCAGTTGCTCCAGAGCCTGGCTTACCCTGCTTTCTCAGTTGTGCATAGCTTTAGATGGAAGCATGTACCAAATAAATACATCATAGAACATTAGCCAAGCATCTTCCTTCTTCTTTTGGAGATAAGCCTGTCCGGTTTCTTCCCTCAGGTGGCACCGAGTAGCGATTAGTGTACATCGGCAGACCATCACTATGGTTTTGGATTGTAAGAAGAAGATAACCAAGACCCTCAGCAGAAGTCCTCACCCCATCATCGACACCAAAGGCATTATAGTTTTTGGAACCAGGATACTTGATGAAGAAGTGTTTGAGGTAGGCTGATTATCTCTGTTTTGTCCTGTAGTTATAAAATTATAACTACAGGACAATTATATTATATTATATTAAATTATATTAACTGTAAAATTATATTTATAGACTTCTGTGCCCAATAACATTCTTTTCCCCAGACATTTTTCAGCTGATAGAAAGCAATCAGACATTTCTTTCACAAGCGAATCATTTCCGGTTTCTGGTTTTATCTGTGCAAAAACATGTAGGAAGTGGATATTGCTTGTAGCAGCTTTATTTTTGCTTACTTGCAAAATCAGACATTTCCACAATTTTGCTTATGGAAGAACATTCTTTGAACATGTCAAGGCTGATAGTGGAAAGACATCCACCGAGAGGTGGCGGTTGACTCGCTTAACACTGTTTTGAGCACACAGTCAGAGATTTTCCACGGGGAAGGACAGAGATACGAGGCCATCAACCTGTTCCTTAACATGATATTGGGAGAATGAAAGGATATAAAAGAGCAAATTTCAGTATTTTCATTCTGAGGTCCTGAGTGTGGAGCCACAGAGACCAAAAAAGGCAATCCTGAGTTTGCACAGTTGGTTCAGCTCCAGTATTATCCAGCCAAAAGCAACACGGTGTTTGTACCTGTCAAAGCATTTTAATTATGTGGAGGGGTGAGGCCTGTGGATTTCTCTCCTAATAATCCCTCTTACTGGGAGAGCAGGGAAGGCTGTTAGGATGCGTTCACATCTGGAGTACAGCTTGTTGCCTTGAGTTCTCCATTATCTATATGTGTTTACCCTTACTACTTGCAGTAATTAGATCCTTCCTAAATTTTCTTTTATATTTTGGCACATACTAGGTTTTATTTAAAATGGTCTTAGTAGTGTTTTTTTTATTTGCATTTTGTAAAATGTAATTTGCCTATGTAACCCTGTCGTATACTGGGGAGAGGCTGTACAAAGAATGAGACTCCTATTCGGTTTAACCCTGCTCCATGGAATAACCCTGTGCAATTTTCCAGTTACTGACACTGCATGTGTCATTAACCACTTCTCATTTTAAACATCTTTTTAACTGGAGTGAGGTCATTAAACAAATAAACTTCCAGAGTGGGGACCCAAACCCTTTCCCACCCAATCTGTCTCTATTCCAGTGATCAACACCTTGACCAGTACATTCCCCCGAGCTCTCATCACCTTCAGCTTGTTTTAGCGGGTGCCCCTTCCATTCACGAGCCATTTTCCAAACCGCAGTCATTTCAGTAGCTCATGTGTAAGCGAAGCCTCCCCTTTGATGCTCATTCTTAGACCTTTGTGAAGGTTCTCTGGCAGCTTCGGTCGTTAGTGGTTTTCAGTCATAGCAAGAGTAAACAGCGGCAGACCTTTGTCACGGCCAGAAGGACAGGGGACTTGTGCTATTGACCTTATTTGGCGTGTCCTTATAAAGGAAGCGACCACAGTAGGAGCAAGTAGACGTGCTCTGGAAATCGTCAGGCTCTGCGCCCCTGCGGCTGCTTCTTGGAGGCCGGGAGGAAGCTGGTCAAAACTGCAGAATATTCCACATAGTTTCCACTTTATGTTCTCGGTACTACCGCCCACCCATCCCAGCTCCTTCAGTTATTAATGAATCCGAGGCCCCTTTTTTTCCTGGACTTTTGGTTGGGGCTCATTGCCCAATCAGATGAAAGATTCTAAACCAAGCATATAAGAGGTGAGAACCAATGTGATTTATTAGCCTTGCCTTGTAGGTTTCTGTAATGCCTTGGATTGATTTTTTTTTAATTTACTTAACTTGAAATATGAGGCAGTGTTCAATGCAGCGAAACACTTCAAAGCAACTCACCTGATGTGAATTTAATGGGCTGACCTACAGTTTTTGAAGGCTTTAAATCTTTGGTTATTCAATCCATTCTTACCTGCTGTTGCTGCTGAATTTGAAACTGTAGCCTTGAGAGACGCTTTTACAGATGCGTACAAGTAAAAGCCAAATATCACATTTCAATGCTGTTATAAATCACCTTAAATATGAAAACCTGTGAGTTTCATTAAAAGATCGTGATGATGATGATGATGATGGAATATATAACACTCACTGTTGCTTGCACAGTGATGTTCAAGAATAGGCAGGACAACATTAGAGGCATTGAAGAATAAGTTATATACATATCATCAAATGAGGTAGAAATATCTCAAGCTCCTATGGTTTACAGAGTATCTTCATATGTGAAAAGACTTATGATCTGTAATTCTGGGCAATTTCCCATGACGTATTCCAGGAATAAGCATCGATTAGCAGCTCAGAAGTGCTGTAATGGTTTTCCCTGTGATATGAAGAGCTTGAAATATTTGTGGTTAGTCCATGTTACATCCTGAGCATCTCAGACCTATATATCATTCCCAGGTTAATGACTCTGAGGCTTATAGTTCTGCTGTATTTTTATGCTCGGCTCAAAGGAGAAATGTTGTGGTTTTTAACGGATTTGGTCTGCATTGTCCTGAGCTTACCGCTTGGAAGCGAGTGTGCGCTCACAGTCAGACCATGTCCAATGCATGAGTGGATCTCCAAAATCTCATTTTATTTACCCTCTGCCAACAAAAATCCTAGGCAATTTAGAGATGGGAGAGAACACCAAGACGAATGGAAACAAAGACAGGAGATAATCTCTGAATGGATGTGTCTTGTAGTGCACTTACCTGTCTGCAGGATTTGAGTAGGGCACTATCTTTCTCATCTGCATCTGGGTTTCCATCAACCTTAACAGTGTGACTTGTTGTTGCCATGCAATTTTATTCTCCAACTAGTTGTGCTGTGGTGCCTTTAATTCTTTTATCAGTTCTGTCTAGGAAGGTCTTATCGTTTCATTACTTATTTGTACTTTTAATCCCCATGAGCCTGTGCTGGATAAATGACAGCAGCCAATAAGAGGCTTAGCCCACTGAGCCACACACCTAACATCAGCCTTTCTAACTTAAAACAGTGTCCATTTATATTTCTATATTAATTTAATGTATTAATATGACATTCGTACTGAAGGGGTAGCATGGTGGTGCAGTGGTCAGCACTGTTGCCTCACACCTCTGGGACGAGGGTTTGAGTTGCTGCCATAGCTCCATGTGTGTGGAGTTTGCACGTTCTCCCTGTGTCGTCGTAGGGTTTCCTCCCCCACAGTTCAAAAATATGCTGAGGCTATTTGGTGTTACCAAATTGCTCATAGGTGTGCACGCGTGAGCAACTGGTGTGTGTGAGTTTGCCCTGCAATGGGTTAGCACCCCCTCCTAGGTTGTTCCCTGCATTGAACTCCTAGGCTCCAGGCCTTCCATGACCCTGAATAGAACCAGCAGTTTCTGAAAATGAATGGATTATTATGGAATTTTCATATAATATTTATTTTTTAAATGACAGTATGACTAAATTACTGGAAGAAGGCTAAATGTGTTTTAGTATTTTTCCGATTTAATCTTGACCATGGTACAATGGTACTCATTGGATCATTATTCTCCAAACTGAAGCATTGAAGCATTTAAAAGGTTCCACACAGGGGCTGTTGATAGGAGTCTGAGTCACTGTTTGGAGTTATCTTGCGCTGATCTACTAATGATGTAGCCTCATGCGGTCGCTGATGTGTTATGGTGGGAAAGGCTGTGGCCTTGGGGGCTGCTTCTGCACTGAAAGCCGATGACTAAGAGGCACAGCTGGTGTGCATTAGCATAGCCAGGTTGCCCCAAAGGTGAGAGAGGTGGAGGTGACCAGCGTCTTGGTCCGGGCCTCTGGAAAGAGTGATGTTCTCTCCCAGCAGACACTGACGCAATGCTTGGAGCAGCCCGGTGTGCTGCATGATATTATGCAGAATGTTCTTAGTGGGGGGACCCAGTCCAGGGAGGTGGGGGGGCGGGGGGACTCTGCCGTGGCAGTGGAAAAAAAAAACAGGGGAAAAGCCCCTGGTAGCTTTACATTAAGCAGCCCTCGAGTGTTAAAAATCCCATTTAATATTTCTTGTCTTGGGCTTTGCCAAGATCAACATCCAGTGCCTGTTATCTATCTATTTTCTGATATGAGCTGTACTAGAGCGATGGAAAGGAAAGTCTGAGAATGTGATATGACCATTATGTGCCTGCGTGTAGAGGGGGGATGCCTGATGTCTGGGACCAGGTCCAAGGCCGAAAGGGAAAATCCTCATCTAATGCAGCACATTCCCACAAGCCTGCCTGGCTGGCCGGCCGGCCACCTTGCTGTATCTCCGCAGCTTGAACCTTCTCTAGGCCCCTGTCTGAGAGCAGGTGTGCTTCGCATCAGAGGTGGAATGCGGAAGAGTGGTCCCGATTTGGGCAGATCCTTGCTCTTAGGTCTCACCTTGGGGCATGAATGGCTATTTAAGCAGTTTAAACAAAGCCACCCCCAGAAGCTGTGGATTCAGAGATAGAAGTCAAAGAATAATGTGCATGCGTAGATTAATGCCACAAAGCCAAACTGTGCCGTTAATGCGCTGTAGACTGTTGGACATGCGCGGCATGCATGAAATCTAGGGGGCATGCGGCCATAAATCAGGCAACGGCAGTGCTGTCAATAAACGGTGATCGTTTTAACTCTTCAACAAGGAGTTGTCTCCTTGTTTCAGCAGCGCTTAACTTCCACATTGATGAGCCCCTTTAGGCTATCTCTGATTCCAGAGTTTACAGTAGCCTGCATGATTCATGTATTTATTTTTTTTAATACCATCATTTACCGTTCATTTGAAATACATTGTTAAAAGGACACCTCCCTCTTCCATGGGAACATCCTATGCGCAGGGCATGCTTATTCAGAGAATTATGCTTCTTATCCTTGGTTCCGCTTCTGTACTTATTTGATTTCTGTCATTACTATTTTGTATTTTTGCGATGTACTACAGTGAGTATGTGGTGATGTTTTCTATGAAAATAAAATGAAAAAAAAAAAAAAAGTAATAATACTAATAAAAATAGTACATCCATCGATTTTCTGTAACCGCTCGTCCTATTCAGAGTTGCAGGGGGTCCAGAGCCTATCCTGGAGGGTATGGGTGCAAGGCAGGGCACAATCCAGGGTGGGGTGCCAACCCATCACAGGGTACACTCACACACCATCTACTCACACATGCATATCTATGGACAATTTGGTAACTCCAAATAACCTCAGCTTGTTCTTGGACTGCAAGGGGAAACCGGAGTACCCGGAGGAAACCCCACAACGTCACATGGAGCCATAGACTCAGACCCTGGTTCCACAGGTGTGAGGCAACAGTGCTAATCACTATGCCACCACTGTGCCACCCCCCTAATAACAAAAATGAAACCCATGATGCTAATTTTAAATGAATTGTTTGCATTCACCTCATGGGGAAGCGCTGTTAAGCCTGAAACGTTGCACTGTTAACTGAGTTTCTGGCTGAGGGTCCTCCGTGCTCTTTAAGATGCCATTTGGCTTTGCTGCAGGACCAGCTGGGTTCCTGAGGGCCGGAGGAAGCTGAGCATGACCATGCTGCACTGTACACTGCATATTGCAGACTTTGAAAACTAGATATCTGCGTGCTTTGCTATCTGGACCTGGCCTCAGCACTCGGGGCTTTGTCTGCACGTGTTTTTGTCCTTTGGGTTCAGAGAAAACATCTGGAATAAGCCGTGAGATCCAGGAAAAAGAGGAAGACATCCTCTTTAGCTCAGTCCAGGTGTGGTCCGATAGCCCAAGCTCTGCTGTCCTCTAAGGCTCGCAGGAATGTGAGGTGGAAGCAAGCATACTAGCAAGTGTATCTATGAAACAATCATGACCACTGCCGGTGAATGAGAGATATTTCACCACTGGTATAGTGAGTTATGTATAGGAGGACTATATTATCATTAGTGTTTTGGACTCTAGCAGTACACAAACCATAATTTGTGGAAGTTTGTGCATTTTTATTATGGAATATTTCCAGAAATATTGTTAATGGATTAACTGACCACCTTTAAAGTAAAACGGCAGTGTACTCTTTAATATCTGAGCTTGGAATCCTCTTTTTACATGTCATTAGCCAAGGACCGCGTTTTGTATTTAGTGTATAATTAATATCACACATGAATTACAGCTAATGTGTTTGGCAGACATGAAAGACCATATGTATACGCAATTAATGCATATATTAATATAACAGGTGTGCATCAGTTGAAAACAGCATATGTGTCCCTGCCTGCAAAGATGGAAGGTGTCAGAATGAGGTGGAGAAGCAGGCTGGGCTGCTCTGTCAGCTCTGCAGTGGGCGCTGTATGTGATAGGGTTGGTCCTCTGAGATCCTGAACCAGCACACCTCTGCCTTCAGGGTTATATGAGGAAGGGAGCAAGACAGGCAGCCAGCTGCCGCCGTCTCTGTGGGTAATGGGACGAGCTGAAAAAGCTGGCGAGACTCCTATAGTCTGAGCTCGTGCCCCGGGACGCCTCGGGGCTGTGGGGTGCCAAACGTGCCGCCTTTCAGGGCGCTGGCTGAGCATCCGGCTCCCCACGTCTGGACCTCATTCTGAGGGCCGCCACTGGAAAGTAGGACACCGCTAATAAAAACAGTCTCCGGCTGCGAGGTCTCAGTTAGTGCGTCCCCCCGGAGGCCTGAGGGAGCACTGCATCGCTGGCGGCTGACTCACCGCCTAAGACATGACACATGGCCTTGAAGAGACAATACGCTCTTTCATTCGCCTCTCTCTCGCTCACATTCTCAAAGGCCTCCTGTTTTGTTTTAAGCGCAGGACGGGCAGAGAATACTCCGCGTTAGGTCCCTTTCTAAAAGAGCACCCTTGTGCCTTGCTGAGCTCGCCAGATCCAAACAGTGACCCATCGGAATGGTGATGCTGGTGTGGCTGCAATTCCAGATTCCCGGATGGCCCATAACCATCAGCGACTCTTGCCCCAGTGCTGAGACTCTGGGAAGCATGCCTGCATACAGCTTAACATGTGGGGAGTGCTATAGTGCAACCAGGGAGTTATCAGTAGACATTTCTCACCTGTGTTAATACCATTTTTCACACTACTAAGTCATTAGCTGTCATTAAACCGAGAGACGTTTTGTGCTGTTGCTCTTTTTGTGGCAGGAAGGTCTCTGTAAAGTAGCCTACATGTTTTTGAGTCAGTTTGCATTGTATTGGAGGGACTTTGGACACCTTTGGTAGCCACTGACTGTGAGAAGCATTGTTGTGACAATGGCATAGGAGAGTGTTTAATATCAGGGGCAAGTCACCTTAGCATATTAAATACAAAGGTCTATTTATTCAGGGAATGAATGGAGCCAAATTAAATGCTGGGGAGGCAGACATACCCCCTGGTTGCTATACTCCTGTGTGGTGGTACCATATGTAGGCATTGATGGTTCAAAGGTCAGGTCAAGCGTTAAGTAGTGCATTGGAGTATCTGCATGTTTAACCCTTGTGTATTTTACTTCTTCTGTTCTAAATTTTAGATTTTATAGAATTTATCCTCATTTTGAAAATGGACTGGGGTAACTTCGACTCCAAAAATAACACAGGGGTTAAATGGTACAGTATCAGTTTACTACTGTCTGCAGGAAGAGCTTGGGTGGGGCAGGGGGAGAGAACATGGCTGGGATCTGTTTATACTGAAAAGGACGAAACAGCAGATGTTGGTCGTTAACACAGTTCTTGGGGAAAACCAGAGAGGCATTTTTAACTGTCTCTGCTATATCCTCCGAATTGTGTCAGCTTCAGGGGAAGGGCTTAACGTTTTTGGAGTACTGATATATATCATAGTTTTTGCTGATACCGGATGAATGTGAGCAGGAATATAAAAGGAAGTAGTATTACATAATAAATATGAAAGATTGGAGAACCTGTCTAAGGTATTTTGTTGAACATGTGCTCAGAAGTAGATGATTTTATTAAAAATGATCAAACTTTTACTGTCTTTAGTACAAGGAAAGAAAAAAAATGCAGAAGCTTATCCACAGTTGGAGACATCAAAGCACTTGATCACAAGCTAAAGGTTCTGCAGGGGTGTCTGTGAGATTTCAATAGGGGAAACAGGCATATTTTATAGTAATGAACTTGACTGAACTCGGTACCCTTTCATCAAAATAAATAAATAAAACTGTGTGTCATTTGATATCCTTTGTTGTTACATATCGGAATACTTACTGTTGTTAAGACCAGGGTTACTGATGACCTGTGGTATAAAATGTCATATTTAATAAGTTTTAATTAGCTGGTATAGGCCTGCTTAAAGTAAGTGGCATAAAAGTGGTCCCGGCACCTATTCGCGCAGATCCGGCAGGTCTCTGGTTAGTAAAACAAAACAAAACTTATCATAAAATAAGTATGTATTTTAATTTACAGACCGATTATCAGGCAATTTAACGTCCTTTATTAGTTTAGATTTTTTCTTAAAAATGCATAGCATGTTTTAAACACCGCCTTTTGTATGTGTTCTTGGACCTGCGCCCCCCTCGTTACCCCTCTGCTCTCACATGCCCTTCGCATTCTGGCACCTTCCGATTTACAAATTATGGACTGAGTATAATGCTATTTGGGGTGGCTCAGTGGGTCGCGGCCTTGCCTCACACCTCCAGGGTTGGGGGTTAGAATCCCACCTCGAGTTCTGTGTGTGTGTGCCGTTTGCATGTTCTCCCTGTGTTGTGTGAGTTACCTTCCATAGTCCAGTAACATGTATTTTTAACTTGGCCATTGTGTGTGCCCTGAAATGGACTGCTGTCCTGCCTTGTGCCCTAGGCTGCTTGGGATAATGGTACAGGCTCCAGCACTCCCACGACTCTGTAGTGGGTAAGCAGCAGGAAGATGGAAGGGACATTTTCGTTTTCTAAGAATGTGCAGACCATTAAATAAACATGCTGGTATCAGTGCTAATGCATTTAGGATCAAAAGAAGGAGGATTTGTGACCTTATCCCACCTCATAATTCTTGTTAAATTTGGTCCTAAATCCAGCTAAACTTCGTGACCCCAGATGGATTTCTTTGCTTCACTCCATCTCACTCTAAATAAGCGTGATGCTTCCGATTCTCCATGCCGTTTTGGTGGGACACGCAGAGATGGCCTCCTGACTTTTCCACTGATGCGTTGTGTCTGGCTCAGTGATGCTGCCATTTGGTTTGTATTAAGCGCCGGCTAAGAAATACCAGAGGCCGGAAAGTGGGTCTCTGGGCTGATTTTTCAGTCAGTTCCCCTGTGAAAGGCGCACAGTGTGAAAAGCAGAGTAATTGAATTTCCAGACCTTGTGTTTTAGGAGTGTCACGTCAGTTTTGAAGTCTTCACTAAATGCCTGGTGCTATTTGCACCCTTTATCTGATTGTTTATGTCTTAGCTGCCTCGGGTATTTTTGTAATTTCTCAAAATTGTTGTGAAGAAGATAAGATAGGCTGTTTGTAATTATGTTTTTTTAAAACAAATGAAAAAAGAGGTCATTCAAAAACTTAAGCAAGAAAGAATTTTAAATGTAATATGCATTTTTGTTTTGTAGCCCTTGAGTAGTTACATATTTGGAAAAATAAGTTTGTGCCTTTTGGCAGATGGATTTAATAAACTTCCACCTAAATTCCTAGAATCAAGAGCAAAGTGTCTTTACAGTTTCTCTTTGGGAAGAAAGGAATGGGCCGTGATACTTAAGGTCCCTCTCTGTGCTGTGGGCATGAAATTTAGAGAGCAATAAAAACAAAACCACGACATAAACCGTGCGTGTAAATGTACTGCAGGCATAACTGCATAAATCTTCAGATTTATACTTTTTGAAAGAGAAGGGTTAATGGCTTTTAGGAAGCCGAGGTTCAGAGGTTTATCAGCAGCCACAGCTCATTTCCTGCAGTATTTCTCCTCCGCTATTCACCCTGAACCAGAATGTTTACACTCTTAGCAGTGCGCCTTTGTGACTCTTAGCTGTCCTGCCTCCTGTTGGTAGTCATCTTCCCGTGAAAAATGCCAATAAATCTCAAAAATGGAACATGAAGTGTATTTTAAATTATACTAGAAACTAGACCGAAGTTGAACTTCTTGGTCAATATTGATTCACTGTCTTTGGTGTTTGTATGACTTGCAAACCGCTTAGTAACCTGCAGCACTTGACATGTTTACCTCTTTGCAGTGTGGATCTGTGGTCTTTTTGGGGTGTGCAAACGATGTATAACAGAACATACACAACATCCTTTATGACTAAAGATTTCCTCATTCCCATCTGCTGTGAATTACCCCCCCCAGTGATTATTACTTTATCCATTTCCCTGAGTTGTGGTCCTTTGTAGAGTCATAGATCTTCTCCATCCTTTACTTTTGCCAGATGTTTGGAGTTGCTTTCAAGTTGCATCAGTATCAATGTATATTGTCAGTAACTGTATATATTGTATTAAGGGCTGATATGAAACTAGAATTTGAAGAACCACTACGCTTATTACATAAATGCATCTCTGTATAAGGATATACGTCATAGATTCTGTGTAGAGGATGAAGGCACCGTGGCCGTTTAAACTGGCATTTCACTGCAGTCCATTGGTGTTTTGTTTTGCAGGGAGATATCCAGCAGCTGATGATCGCTGCCGACCACCGGGTGGCCTATGACTATTGTGAACACTACAGCCCTGACTGTGAGGTCCCAGTTCCTGAATCCACCCAGAACCAGGACCCGGAGCCATATGAATATGTAAGAGGAGGCCCCGCATTTTTCTCTTGAGCTGGTTTTATTTCTCCCTGAACGACACACATTCCTCTTCCCAGTTGCTTTTCATTTCACATTTCACATAGGAGTACAGTTCAGCATTAATCAGAGCTGTGCTTCCAGCCAGTGAGGTTCTTCCGTGCTTAAGTGGGCTGTTATAGGTGTTTTAGGCGGAGAGGGACTGAAGCATCTCGACCATGCATTGAACTGGCCTTAAATGAAAAGAAAAATTTTTCACAGCTGGAACTGATGATTCTTTTATTGCAGAGTGGCATAGTGTTTTCAAAACAGGTGGAAGACTACTGTAAGTGATCAGGGACTAAAACTGAACTCAAGCCCTGGGTTGTAAGGAATAGTGCTATTTCCAGAATGGGAGTTCATTCATTAATAAAATTTAAATAGCCACTGGATGTTAGTGTCTGCTATGGACCAATGACTATATACAATACAAATCACTCAAACCGAAATATAGATATAATATCGTGTGCATTTTATAACATAAAAAGGAGTACATAGTTTCAAACAAAAATGTTGCATTTTAAAATGACATTCGGTTCCATTTAAGTACAGGTAGTTCTCAACTTTATGAGCTAATTCATTCCAAATTATTACTCGTTAATCGAGAACTCGTAAAGCGGTAGGTATCTTCCCATAGAAATGTTATAAAAGTGATGACATTGGCTCCAGGCAAAAAAAAATTATCATAAATTTTTATCCAATAAACAAAGGAAACACAAGCGTATTATTATAATTAACATTTAATCAAAAATATATGCACATTCAAACAAAAAAATCCTTGGAGAAAAAACAAAAATACTTCTTTGCTAAAACTATAACAGTCACTTTTGGTCACTTTGATTTTCAGCAGATGGTTTTCCTTTATACATGTATCCCATTCTGAGTTGGAGGAGCTACTCACAAACGGCACGTAAGATGAACCTGGTGTATTAATAGGACCAGGTTGGGGCGTGAAGCGAAGTCATACAAATCGGGCACCACTGCAAAATATACCGTAAAGTGTAATGCTGTGCATGTGCAGACGTGCAAGGTACGAATCCGACATGCACAGTCAGATATTTAACAAAGCAGACTTTGTTGGACCACTGACGGTGTTTTTGGGCAACGAACGTTGACTTACGTGCTATTTCTTTTTTATCATGAGAAATGAAATTTTTATTCTTGCCACATAAAATTCTCATAAAGATGTAAACTTGTAAGTCAAGAACTTGGAAAGCGAGAACTACCTTTAAAAGCATTAATGTATGTGTAATCTTAAACCTTGTTCGCTTGACACATCTTGATTGAGAGCCATTTTGTGAGAGAGTGGGGCATTTGGGTTGTTTCCAGCGCGCCCTTGTCTGGGCCACGCAGAATTCTCTGCCGTCTGCATCCTGCAGTTGCCCACATTACCCCAGTAGGATATGCTCTTTCTGCAATCAGTCAGTGTCACAGTGGTGCGAATGCACTGGAGAGAAGACATCTGCATGAACAAAAAGTAAATGACATCCAAATGCACTTTTTGCTTTTCACTGGCTCGAAATTCAAAAGCTTGTTGCTGTCTGGTCTGGGATATATTTCAGAGAATCACATTAGAAATCCACCTGCAATATCCAACAAACCATGAAAGGCTGATTATAGCCTGACTCTATTTTTTTTTAAAAGAACTGTAATTTTTTAAGTATAATAGTGTTTTGTGTATTACAGTATTTCTTTACGTATAACCATTTACATTAACTGCACCTTCGTACTGCATTTATTATGCATTCATAGTACATTCAGTGCAGCTTCATAATGCATTCATAGAACATTCATAAGCAGCAGGTAAATATGCCTTAACATCCTAACATATCAGCTGACAAGCTTTAATATACATTACTAACACACATTATATGATAATAGCAAACATTACGTTCGTATGATATGTTTGTTATTAATGTATATTAAAGCTGTTTAGGTATGTTAGGATGTTAAAGTATACTTAGATGCTGCTTATGAATGCATTATAAAGCTGCGATTAATGTAATGCATTACTTAATTTAAGCTCTGCTGTACGTCCCCTGTTGAGTTAAACTGGCCGGCATGTGCTGGGGCACGGCTGATTGTTTGCCTTTTATCTGTGCTCAGACTCTTGGGGAAGACGGCTACGACTATGAGTATCCTTACTATGACACCACCGATCCAGACCAGGTAGCCGGGCCGCCGAACCTGAGTGAAATACCCATTACTTTACTTTAATAAAAACGGTCATCGATAGACACATGGATGGATGGATGGATGTTTGGATGAACAAATATACTTTATTTTTTGCATTCTGTGCTAATAATAATAATAATAATAATAATAATAATAATAATAATAATAATAATAAATAATAATATTTGACTTTTAGATCTAGAGATTAACATTATTTACAAGACATCTGTTGAAAGAGGTATGTAAACATGAGACTAGTGACATGGCGGGACATTCCTCTTCGTGGCCAGGTGATGGCTACGGTGAAGACGGAGACTGTGGAGGACATCACTGCGAAAGTCTCCCCCACTGACAGTTACGATGGGACGGCATATAATTATGAGACATATGAGGAAACTGATTTGGTGCCAGGGTCTCATGAACACGTCGTCAGTGGCGGGCCGGGCACTGAGACACGAACAGATGTCGACCTGGGATTGGGATTCAGAAGAGAGGTCGATCTGAGTCCTGTGCCAGGCCTGGACAAAATTGAAACAGTTGTCACACATAACAGGACCCAGGTAAGTGTGGTCTGTAGCATATTTTGTGCATTTTTAATTCCTATTTTGCTTCCAAATTGTATTTTCCTGAATATGAACAATGTTGATAATATTCTTGGGTTAGTAGATGGAATAGGCTTCCTGGGTGGTGATCTTACTGGCATTGCCTCTTCATAGTGAACGTAATACATTCCCACACCTGGAGATATTGTGTGTACAAACTGTGATAAGCTGCATCTGGTGCATTTTTTGTTCATCCATGAGCTTTTGTTTCTGTTTAAGGTTGTAAATTATGAGGACCATGATACTGAGGAACATGGCCACCTGGAATATGAATACCAGTATGGCTCAGAAGAATACACTGATGGGCACGTCAGTACAGGCCACAGCTCCACGAGCACTGGGAGCAGCTCATCCAGCTCCGCGGGAGGGTCGGCTGGTACAGTGGGCGGATCCACGGTCGTGTCCAGCGGATCCACGGTCGTGTCTAGTGGATCCACAGTCGTGTCAAGTGGGTCCACAGTCTTGTCCAGCGGATCTGCAAGTGGTGTGGGTACATCAGCTGAAGTAGGAGCTGGAGCAGGAGCAGGAGCTGGAGCTGGAATAGGAGGTGGAACAGGAGCATCCCGTATAGGTGGTGGGGCAACTGTTGCAGTAGAAGGAGCAGCAGGAACCGGAGGCAGCTCTGCTGGCACTGGGGGTGGCCACAGTGGCACTGAAGAGGCAGAGTACACGTACAATGTCGATAATTTCACAGAGGAGGACTACAACTACAATTACGAGGCGTACACAGACGTTGATGCTCGGGAGAAGCTGCTGCCGGCAGAAAAGGATGAGTTTTATGAAGTGGTAAGGCACTTTAATCCTGGGGCAGGGCTTTGCTCTCCATTATCGTTAAAGAACTGAATTACGTCTAGTACGACATCTGCTACCATTATGCTGAGACAGAAAAGGTACTGGCCCTTACCAGCACGCTGACACAGGAGGCCGGCGACCGGGGATGCCGGGGTGTGTGGATGGTCAATTCAATGGTGACAGGAGGCTGGATTTCTTCTCCCTCAGGTCGACGGCGCCAGGGGCGAGAAGGGGCAGAAAGGAGAACCGGCCATCATTGAGCCTGTGAGTATTGATTTCCATGCCATTATGAGGCTGCCATCGGCAGCTTAACCCCCCAGTACCCACATTCGAGGGCAACACAGCCACATACTTCACAGCTGCTGCTCCATGTGGTGCAGAACAGAAAAATCTGTCAGGGTGCTCGGCTGAAGTACTTTGAAATATGCTTCACCAGACCGAGATAAAGAGGGACTTTAAAAACGCAGAAATGGCTCATCCACGGAGAGCTACAGACTGACTGTGTCTGTTATGGATTTCTAGATGAGCCTCTTGTCCCTCGAAGGTCAGAAGATCTCCGTGGAATAAGAGGTGTGCATGTTGCGCAGGAGAGGGGGGCATGCAATTTACACAGCAGCTGTGGTTGTACAGGTCACATGACTGAGTGTGCATAACTGCTCTCACAGACAACTGACGTAATCTTCAGAAGCGCCCCACTACATCCCACTCACTCCTGTATCCAGCCTCTTGCTTCCCACCTGCATCAGCCCGGCAAAACTGGATTTTCACCTCATCTGTTCTGAGAAGAAGCACTATTATTTGTATATTTGTCTCTTTGTGAGGACAACTGTTAACAGGAAAAGAATAGCCTTTTTTCATGGAGATTTCACCAGGAAATGAAGAGTGTCATTCCGAATTAGCTGTGAAGAAACACAAAAAAAGGGCGGTGAAACGAACATTAAGCGTGAACACGGCCAGTAATATAGCAGACAACTTAATAAGGCCATAACTCTGCATGTGGTAGTTACTGCTCGCATTCCGTACGCATAAAGCACACCAGCAGGTGTGGTTGCTTGCAATGTTCCAGAAAACAACAAACCCTTGAAATCAGGTAATATTTCCTTGTGTGTGTAATCTGCAAGAGGTTGGCACCCCATCCTAGGTTTTTTCTTACCTTGTGCCCATAGCTTCTAGGATAGGCTTGCGAATAGGACACGTGGGTACAGAAAATGGATGGATGGATGGATGAAGAAAGGCTGCATGTTAGAGTAGATTATGTTGGATGGGCTGACGCCCAGCCTTGGATGTGTCCCTGCCTCGTGCTATATGCCACAGTATGCCAGGCACAGGTTGAAGCTCTCTGCATTCCATGTGTAGAATACACTGTGATGTGGTGACTTTGGCAGCAACATCATCAATGAGGTTGGTGGGTTTAGTGACGTTACCAGGATGCCATCCTGGGGTGGGCATTTGGGTATGTTGGATGAGCACCATTGTTCAAATGTTGTTAGAGCTCCTGGGGGATTCCCTGTTTGGCTGTTGTTATTGCAAATATGGTGGGTTCAGAGGAGCAGCCATTAAGGCCATGGCGAGAGAGAGCCTGTTCCTAGCTGCGTCCGCCCTGCCGCTTCCAGGAGCACGGTGCGAGAGCCGTGCAACGCACACTTACTCCGACAATTACGGACGCCCGCCCTGCCACTCTGGGGGGTGAGATCACTGCAAACGCATTCTCACTCCGGCTTATACGGACTCCCGCCCTGCTGCTCTGGGGGGGTGAGATCACTGCAAATGTACGCTTACTCTGGCTTATATGGATGCTCGCCCTGCTGCTCTGGGGGGCCGAGAGCACTGCAAATGCATGCTCACGCTGGCTAATACAGAAGTCTACCCTGCTGCTCTTGGGGGGTGAGATCACTGCAAATGCACGCTCACTCTGGCTTATACGGACACCCGCATTGCCGCTCTGGGGGAGTGAGATCACTGCAAATGCACGCTCACTCCGGCTTATACGGATGCCTGTCCTGCCGCTCTGGGGGGGCGAGATCACTGCAAATTCATGCTCACTCTGCCTTACACGGACGCCCGCCCTGCTGCTCTGGGGGGGCGAGATCACTGCAAACGTACGCTCACTCCGGCTTTTATGGATGCCCGCCCTGCTGCTCTGGGGGGGGGCGAAACCACTGCAAACGCACACCCATTCCGGCATATTCGGACGCCCGTCCTGCCGCTCTGGGGGGGCAAGATCACTGCAAATGCACACTCACTCTGGCTTATACGGAAGCCTGCCCTGCCGCTCTGGGGGGGTGAGATCACTGCAAATGCACGCTCACTCTGGCTTATACGGAAGGCTGCCCTGCTGCTCTGGGGGGGTGAGATCACTGCAAATGCACGCTCACTCTGGCTTATACAGAAGCCTACCCTGCTGCTCTGGGGGGGGTGAGATCACTGCAAATGCACGCTCACTCTGGCTATACGGAAGCCTGCCCTGCTGCTCTGGGGGGGTGAGATCACTGCAAATGCACGCTTACTCTGGCTTATACGGAAGCCTGCCCTGCTGCTCTGGGGGGGGTGAGATCACTGCAAATGCACGCCCACTCAGGGTTATACAGACGCCCGCCCTGCCACTCTGGGGGGGCCAGATCACTGCAAATACAGCCCCACTCCATCTTTTACTGATGCCTCAGTGCGTGGTTTAGAATTCCGATGAAGGATCTTTGGGCATTCCCCAAAGGAATTCCTGGCAAGTGGAAAAAAGCTTCAAGTTAAATCGTGCAACGGATCGGTGGGCCCCGAGGCCACGCAGCTCGCCCCTGCTGCTTGTGGGGACTCCATTCTGCTGTCAGAGCCTGTAATATGATCCTGTGCTCTGGCTCATTCTTCCTGTGGGTCACATGAGTCACTCTCATTATTAGCCTGAATTGCATCTGTTTGGATGTGTTGCAGGGAATGCTGGTCGAGGGCCCAGCTGGTCCTGAAGGCCCCACTGTAAGTATCTTCTTCCCTCTCACTCAGTCTTTATTTCTCCCACTCATTTTTTCATTTGCCTGTCCACTTAACAGCTCAGTCTGGCTAATCTCCACCCACCAGACCCCTTCGCTGGTTTTCTTAGACTTGCTGTCTTCTGCCCAGATCATTATTAGATGTAGTTCACAACATGACTGTACAATCCAGTCAGGGCCCTAATGCATTCTCTGTTTATTTTTTCGCTTATATAAATATTTGAATGCGCTTTGTGAGACATTGCCCTGAGGATCAACACCGTCAGCTGGTGTTGACTTTTAAAGTAACTTTCAAATGACCTGCCGAGATATCATGGATGTGAGCGTGACTTTTTCGAGCACTTGCAGTATGACATGCTCTTTATTGTGCAGTGTTCTATCCCTATAATACGTGTTAATAAAAAATATGAAGCCAGTCACCTTTGCCAAGATTTACACAGAACAGTTGATGGAGAAATAGAATAAGCTCTACTGATACTGTAGTTCTGATGGAGAGAGGAAGTGTCCTGCCTGGAGCTGATGTCTCCTTGTATCCCTCGCATGTCTAACAGGCCTCGCCCCATGTGACATGTCATTTGTTAGTGATACTGTGCGATGTCATCTGCAGGGTCTGCCTGGCCCCCCAGGATTACCTGGCCCCCCTGGCTCTGCCGGTGATTCTGGAGAGAGGGTACGTACAGCCGTCGATGGTCCCCAAAGTCCATATAAGCCAGAGCCCTCAGAGTGCTGTCTCATTGTTCATTGAGTACTGGGAGCCACTGAGTTTCCTGCAGACTGTGTGAATAGCCTGAATGGAGTGCCCAGAAAGAGACCAGCCAGTTAGACCAGCCCCCCACCCACACGAAGGGCCCATTAGTCACACGTCAGGGGACATCTTGCTTCCTCGGCCCGGGTCGTGACCCTTTCCATGACTCAGCTCTTCCTCGACTGCTCATCCTGGACTGTGGGAATGTGAGGATCGTGTCCAGGCTGTAATCTGTGTTCTGCCAGCTTGCGATGAGCGTTAAGATGAGACTGCAGCGAGCATGCCCCCCGGGCAGCGTACCAGTATGGACCTGGATGCAGAATCCCTGAGCTTCATTTGGTAAAACTAGGTCAGACTAGCTGCCTGTGACTTGTGACCAGTAATACATATGACCAAAGTTTTTAATTTTTTTTTATGAATATATATAAAAATATATTTCAGGCAGCTGTATGCCCGGCAGCACCACGCTACCTAGTATTCACTGCATGCCTTACAATAGTTGCCATGGGAAAATATTGTACTGTACCTCATACGTATGTTGTAAAGGCGCTACAAAGGCGTCAAACACAGTTGTAAGCTGGAGACAAATCTGCACTGAGGACCTTTGTGCCACCCTTTCTCTTTACTGTATCCTTATCACTTGTTTATTATAATTAGGTTACATTTCAGCAGGCACCAATTTCCCCAGGCTCTTTTCACAGATTTATAATTTGCTCTGTCAGAGGTCTTCCTACAGTGCGTGGCATGCGGTTTGCTAGAATTTGCTTTGTCAGCGATTTCTCATGAGCGGTATAAGGGAGCAGCTCCATCTCAGGCTGACGGTGGCTCTGAGAGAGTGACCGAAAGAGTTTGTGTCAGACGTGCTTAGAGGAAGAAGATGGCTCTCACAGTGTCACTGATGGTCAGAAAGATTAGGGCTCCTTTCTATGCAGTGATTGTTCAAGAAAGACAAGTATAAGTATTTTCTGTTCTTACTCTCTGTTGGTCACTGAAAAGTCCAGAACTCATTGTCTTTATCAGGGACCATAAGTTCATTCTCAGTATCTTTGGAAAAAATATCTGTTCATTCTCAATGTCAGGGTTTATTTTATGCATTAGATATTTTCTGTGTCTCTTTTACTGTGTAAGTGAGCATTGTCTGTGTTAGTGATTGGCTCACTCTAAGTGGTAGTTATCACTAAATCAAGTGAAGGACAGTCTAATTGTCGGGGTTAATTAAAGAACTCTGTGTAGTTAATCATTAGGGAAGAAAAGCTTCTTACTGTCACAGAACATCAGAAATATCTGATCTCATATTAATCATCTGTGCTCATTAAAAGAAGACCCAGCTCAGTACTTACAGTATTGGTGATAATTAAAATTAGATTGACCCTCACTCTGTCACAGATCATGAAAGACAAAGTAGCTCATTTCAGTGTCACTGATCACCTGGGGGGATCTTACAGTGTCAGGAATCTTTACGTAATAAAATCCTCAGTGGTCGATCAGTCCCACAAGGAGAGAAATTAGTTTATGACATGAGGAAACGTTGTTCTTGATGTGTCACTTATCATTAGAAGGAACAAACAAAACATTCAAATCATTGGCGATTTTCATAGAGGGAGAAGCTGCACATTCATGATGTTCCATCGCATCCAGTCTAGGATCACCCTCCTTTTTCCATGAGCACCTTATAGCACTAAAGATTATCCCTGCTTGTCTTTCTTACAACAATCAGGCAATCAGCCTACAAGGATTTTAGGAAGTGGAATGTTTTGCGATTGCGTCCATGCTAACTGCGTGATTAAGCTATCAATGACTTTCTGAGTTTTGTTCCACGGTGTTGAGGTGATAGTTTTGCTCGCTGACAGGGCCCTCCCGGCCGCCCAGGGATTCCCGGAGCTGATGGCCTGCCAGGACCCCCAGGGACTGTCTTGATGCTGCCTGTAAGTACATGAAAACAATTACCTTTTATCTTTCTGTGAAACTCCAGAAAGAAGATTTCTAACGTAAATATTTGGCTTGTTATACTATCACATGTTTTTTCCTTGTTCTAAAGCTGCAAATAATTAAGCAAAAATATGTTTTGCTCTCAGTACATGCCTAATCTTACCCATCAGTGTGTGTTTCTCCACTGATGTCCTGTTACTGATCCCCATGTGTGTATTAAGGCTGGCTAGTCCTTAATGCTGCATGTGTTACATCACTGAAAGGAGTCTTATTCTAATACGGTTTAAAATGTTATAACTCTGCCATGTGGAATTCAATATATTTCTGAAAAATGCTGCCACTCAGTGGTAATGAATTGTAAAAAAAATATCAAGAACAATCAACAACAAGAATCATGTATTGGAATTTTTCCACTATTTTGGAAGCAGAAACAATATATCAGGTGGGGTTTACAAGAAAACTTTTATAGCTAATTTTATAGCTATGAAATATTCTTACCCAAATCTTGATGAAAAGTATTCTGCATTTGGATTTTTTACTGCAAGAGGAATATTTGTACATATCTTCATGCAAAACATTATTATATAACAATACTGAACGGTTACTAAGCATTTAATCAATCACAGAAGGCACCATCACATTTCCTGTCTCTCTCCCAATTGGCCACGTGAAGTGAGTGGAGCTTAAGAGGAACTTCTCACTATTTCTCCGCCTGTGGCCTTTCCCATGTGATCTGACTTAGGGAACATTTGTTCAAGTTGCACAGGATGAGTGGAGGTCCAGGGCAGTCTACGCCTTTCTCACTGAGAAACTGTCAGCAGTTTCCTGGGGCTTGCTTTGGGCCGATCAGATATGAGATTCAAAGGACAGGCTGTGGTGAGACACAACACAGGCTCCAGCCCAAGAAGTTTTACCCTGTAAAACAAAATATTACACCATAGCAAGTCAGCTTTATACTCTGGCGTGTCCCCTTAGCTGGGTGAGCCACATTAAGATCGAGGCTGAGAATAAGCAATACAGGAATGCGTGTTTGGAGCAGAGCCAAACAGGTGTCCTTGTCTGCTGGTGGGCAGGTGCATCCAGTAAGCTCGACTCCAAGAGCAGATGCAATTCTAGGGACACTGGGTGCTCTAGGCAAAAAACTCCATGGGGCCTTCAAAGCCCCCTGCCCGACATGGTAAAATTTATGTCCATTATTTTAGCATGAAGTCTAAATTAATAATATCAACAAAGAGAATTTAACATGATTCCTTTATTTTCACTTTACTATGGAAAACAGAATACACAAATAAAGCAGATCTGTCGTTGCGATGTACTATGTAATCGGCCACCCTCGGGTGCCCCCTCCTAGCTCAGGGCCCCAGGCAAATGCCTGCCCTGACATCCCTGTCCCTATGCCTCTGCCCAGGAGTATGAAGCCGTGTGGGTCCTAAGGTGGACAGGACGGGCCCATAGTAGCGTTACTCATGAGTACCTGACCTGCTTGATTTCTACACCTTATGTATTTACCTGCTTTTTTCGTTTGCATGAAACAACCCATAAAAGCCCAGAACATGTTCTGTAATTGTTGCTTTTCAATCATCATGCCCCACCCTGCTTTTAAATGTATTATACAGGTAAGTATATCTGGGTGTTTTTTTTATTAGCTTGTATGTCCTGGATGTATATTTTTTCAACCTAACTGTTCACGCTAATGCCCAGCGTATTAATGTAGCTTTTAAAGCTTTATTTTAGCCAATATTAAATGAAAAATATTCATTTGGTGTAGTATTCAATTGTAGCCAGCAGGTGGCACCGAACACCTTGAGGATAAGTTGCAGGAAATATGTCAATCTATAAAGAGTGAGGAATAATTTATACCTGTTTTAAATGGAAGCCGTATCATAGTGTTCTTCTAAGCTATTCAAGCCACCCCTTCTCATGTAAGAAGTGACTTTTGAGAGCAAATCAGTTGTTGCTCTATTCCAGTATGTCTCATTCAAAAAAGCTCCCTTATTCCATTTATGATCTTAAACAAAAGGCCCAAAAATGGGCGGCATGACCCACATCGCTGAGGAGGTCCCCATTCCTGGCATGGGTTCTTCGCTTATCTGGCAGTGAAGCTAATTGAGATAAGGGGGGCAGTGGCAAGCCAGGGAGTGAAATTGACACGGCCGCTGGTTCCCAACCTGTGAGAAAAAAGAACAAAACGACAGAGGCTTATCTGCACTGGCTTTTATTTTTACATCGGATGGGACAGAGAAGAATAGAAAAAAAATATGTGGGAGTTCTTTCCTCCTGCGGTGTGCTCTGTTCTGTCATTGCTTCAGTCTCGGTCATGTCCCTGAGCTCCTCTCCCTCTTCCTCTCCCTCCTCCTCCTCCTCCTACGCAGTTCCGCTTCAGCGCTGGCGGGGACGCTGGTCAGAAGGGACCTGCCATGTCAGCGCAAGAATCGCAGATGCAAGCCATCATGCAGCAGGCCAGGGTGAGTTTGGAGGGCCAGACAGACCCATATGGAGCGCTCATGTCCCATGGACACACACACGCACACACACACACACTAGATGCAGGTGTACGCATCCCCACATAACAATTCAAATATTTATTAGTTATAAAAACATGTTTTTTTTTGGACGCAGTACTCCATAGAGAACTTGCTGCCCAATCAGAGATGACCATTCCCATGGACAGAGGAGTAGGTTTCCCTGATCGTGATCATGCAGGAACACTTCCAGTCCAAAACATCCAGTCAGTCTGTAAGGGAATCAGATGCTCTGCTGTGAGTTGCCGCCCTCTAACTGGCTTGTTCTGCTTCCCAGCTGGCTATGCGGGGTCCTACTGGCCCAATGGGTCTGACTGGACGACCAGGACCTCTGGTACGTGATATTGTGTCTGAATCATGCTTGCGCACTTGTTTACTAATGCTCTCCTAATACTTTGGTTTGTTTAGCTAAATGATATAATATGGGCCATCTTGCATATACAGACGCTCCCTGGGTTACGATGGTCCGTGATACAATATTTCAGATTTATGATAAGTAAATGTTTTTCACTTTCAGTACATTATTCAATAAATTACATTAGATATTCAACACTTTATTATAAAATAGGCTTTGTGTTAATGAAATTGCCCAAATATAGACTAATGTAAGTGTTATAAACATGTTCAAGGTAGGCTATAGGCTAGGCTGTGATGTTTGTTGGGTTAGGTGCACTGAATTAAAATGAATTTTTGCCTAACGATATTTTCACTATACGACAGGTTTATCAGAACGCAACCCCATCGTTACCTGTGGAAAGACTGCGTCTGTTTGATCGTTAACTAATAAACAAAGCAACCGAAAAGTTTATGTCTTGGTTGTTCTTGAGCACCTCACAAATGTAGACTTTGGCTGTAACTGTAAGCTGTAAATCTCTGATATATGTGTTTAATTATTGTTGTTTCTATTGGTGTTTTCAGGGTCCCCCTGGCGTCTCTGGGCTGAAAGGAGAGCCTGGAGATAGCGGCCCCCAGGTGAAATATGGCAGCGTGCTGCGTCTTGGTTCTCTGTGATTGCACTGCCTTAAGTTTCCTTTATAACACTTCTCAGAAGCCGCCATGTTCAGTTCTTCTAATTTATGCTACTTACAGGTATCTGCTATTTGGTTGAAAAGAATAAGATGGCAGCAATGCTGTTGTAACCATCCTGTCTCAGTGAAATATATCCCACTAGAAAAAGTTTGTTAGTCTCATGATATTTTTGCAGTGCTTTAATGCATCTTGCGTATTCTGTAACTCTAAACTATATTCATGCGTCATTATGCCATAATGGTCCCTCACATACTTTGCTTAACCCTGATATTACTCTGCTTTTTGCTCCAGGGACCTCGTGGCCCTCATGGGTCCCTGGGACCTGTAGGAAAGCCAGGCCGACGGGTGAGTAAGAGCATCCATAATGGAATCACGCCTGGAATGATAGTATGGGAGGTTATTCAAGGATTTAGCTATATAGACAATAAAAAATTTGTTTGGGAGTCACTAGTAGTAATACAATATTATATTTTGTTAAATGCTAGGCAGCATTAAACTGTAGAGCAAAATGTTTTAGTGTGTATCTATACCATAGTGCTTCTCAACCCAGACCTTGGGGAGCCCCAGTCCGTCTACATTCTTGCTCCCTCCCAGCTCCCAACTCGCCTGTACCAGGCAGTTGGTGTTTCAGATTGGCTGGGAGCTGGGAGGGAGCAAATACATGGACTGTCTGGGTATCCCTGACGACTGGGTTGAGAAACACTGGTATGCAGTATATAAGCATGTAGCAAAAAGGTTAAAGACAAAGAATGTAACGCAGAGGTCTGCATGGTTTTTATTATTTAAAGCTGTGTAAGCTGCTAATTTATAAGTGGTTATGTTCATTTACCTTGCTGAACAATGTAATGCAGAATTGCTCTACAGCATGTTACTTCCACATGTGTTTTAGTAGGGGCTGGCACCCGATTTTAAAGAGTCAATGACTCATTTCCTTAAATGACTCGGCACAAAGCCCAGTCCTTAGTTTTTAGTTAGAAATTGATTGAGAAAGCAATAGGACATGTCCAAGGACATCATAATGACCAGTTGTGTGTGGAAATCAATACCAGCTCCTTCTCCTTTGGGGAGCTGTAAACACAGTATCAACTTTGCTCTTTTTAGTCCATGACATTAAAAAGGTGAAGTTTTGGAGTTTCTACATAATATGTTAATATATTTTCCGAGTCCTGATGCCGCAAAAGCCCTGAAAGTATGCTTGAGATTAGATGATCTGGTGTAAAAGTGGCACTGGATGCTAAGGAGCCTGACATTTTTGTGGCTTTGAAGAGAGTCTTACATGCTCCTATTATTATTGTTATCCATGCATTATGCAAATGACCCGGTAGTGGCTTGCAGATGACTGTTGCACGTAGCCGCACAGTAGAATCACAGGTTTGACATCGCCCTAACCCCCTGATTGGCAAATTTGCCGAAAGGGACCTATCCGTAGAGTTGTTGAAAATTTATTTCTGGTTATGGGCATGCTTCTGTCTCGTGTTTGTGAGTTTGATGTGGGCTACTTTGTTTCTGTGTGGACGCAGGGACGGTCTGGATCGGATGGAGCCAGGGGCATGCCGGGACAGACAGGAACAAAGGTGCTTAAATCTCCAGGCACCTCGAATGCGTACAAAGCAGTACGGTGCCCCTATGTCCCTGCATCAATGCACATTCCTCTCACAGACTTACTGACAAATATGAGTCTCTGGGAGTTATCAGGACCAGCATCGTTAGCCCACCCAGACAACGACAGCTTGACGTCTTACGGCTAACTGAAACGCACACTCCTGCTTTTCATCTCCCCCCGGGGACATCGTTCCGCTGTGGTTCAGTGCCCTTCCTGCAGCGCTCTGGTCTGGTCACCACACCTGAAATCCCCCTTTTCCCTTTTGACAGGGTGAGAGAGGCTTTGATGGATTGGCTGGACTTCCTGGGGAAAAGGGACACAGAGTAAGTGTGCTTTGCCGGTCTCCTCCAAACGTCACATAATGGCAGAAGGTGACTGACACTGTTAAGTAGCATATTAAAAGGGAAATGATGACTGATACTTGTTGCCATGTACATTTGTGATTTATCCATTATGCCCCTGCAAGCTGACAATTTGCCATCCTTTGCTGAAATTCACACAAAAGTCAATTCAAGTGATCTGTATTTATAGAGCACTTTCACAACTGTCCCAGAGTCTCCCCTCAGTATTTTTCTGTTTGGTCTTCAGTTTAAATGGAAAAGTTGAATAGGTGTTAGCCATTGCTCTCAGATGCCACGCCATTGGCCGGCTGCTTGCGGACCCGGTCGCTGAGAGTTCTGGCATTTCCAGCGGGGTGGGATCCAGGGTCTGAGCTCAGCTTCCGAAAGTCCCACCGCAGCTGTTACCTGGCAGGAGTGCGAGGGTGCCGTGAGGAGCGAGCTCAGGCAGCCAGCGTCAACGTTAGCCTTGAGTGTTAGCACTGTGGGTCCTTAGAGGCTCTCTAGAGGGCCACCGGCCATGTGGATCTGAGCCATTGCTGCTTCACTGCCACGTGGTACTGATTTCGTGGGAAGGAAGAGCCTGGCCTGGGCGTGGCTTCAGTACCCTGCTTGGCCAGCTACCCCAGCCTTGTATGTTCCTTTAGTTAACAGTTGGGTCTTTGTTGTGGTGTAAGATGTAACCCTGCCGTGTGTCTGCATGTGGGTCATATATATATTACCTTGTGCCAAGTAATCTGTTATGTTGATGTTGTGGGGTCCATTTTTTCGTTCCCCACAAGGGGAAAGTCAGTTTTATAAAAATCTGTGAATGCAATGCCAAAAGTCTTGTATTTTGGTTGGTTACATATTGTTTAGGTTAGGGCTGGGTAGGGGTTAAGGTCATTGTTGGGATTAAGGTTTTGGCCGTAGAAATTAATGGACGGTCCCCACAGAGATATGAATACAAACGTGTGTGTGTGTGTGTGACCTGACCTACCCTCACATGTCTTTGTTTGGCCATGTAGGGTGAACCAGGACCATCAGGGCCTCCTGGTCCAACAGGAGAAGATGGTGAGAGGGTAAGATCACCTTTTCTCTCTTGGCTGTTTAGTGTTATTGGATATGATTCACTAACAATCCTCTCCTTTCACTCCCGGCCCGGTCCTACCTACCAGAACCATTGTTTTCTCTGATTCCTTATTACTTAAGGCACAGAGCTTGGATCTGCCATGGTATCTCATCTAGCTGCTCTGTAGCTCCCCCAACAGACAGGTTTACTACTCCCAGCAATAGCACTTGTGTTTTTTACCCATAAACATGTATATGATTATATCATGGAACATGGGGAGATCTTTATCCATAACCAAGCTGGATGCAGGATTTGGCTGAATCATCTGGGAAGAAAAACGATTTTCTGTCCTGCAGCCTGTAGAATACTGCATCTTTGAACTCTCCCTAGTCCATTTCCTGCCTTCCAGTCTTTAAGGTCAAGTGTTGCCTGACTTTTTTGTGTGTTATGTACTGATAGGGTGACGATGGAGAGATCGGACCCAGGGGGCTGCCTGGTGAACCAGTAAGTGTCATTCTCTTAATGCCATGCTGTTAAGGGACAGCTTTCTGATTGGACGTGACAGCAATGTAGAACAGCAAGACAGTGACTGAATGCGGTAGTCTTAATTTGAGGTTTACTCTGTAAAAGTTCCATAATGGAATGACTTACTAAGCAAAGTTTTTAATTAATTTTAGGCTGCATAATAAAAAGATGTGGTGTTCAACTACTTAAAGGCTGATGAAAAAGTAAAAAGAGATACAAAATGGTGCAGTCATGCAGACCCGTGACTGGTTATATGTTGTGAATAATTACTACTGACAGGGTCACTGCATTTATTACTTTAACAGTATAATAATACAGAAGCACAATGGACTTTTAGCATTTGTTGCAGCTGTTCCAAGCAGGATGAGATTTGCGTACATATGCACTATAAAGAATTGCTAGAACGTGTGGAGCATCAACAAAGGCTTTTGTTCAGCTGGGGCTTGGCAATAGGGATTGCAATTCTGCTGGGGCTTTTTGCTTATCATTTTCATGGGCGAGAAACTTCTGGAACTTCCTCTGCTTTCTGTAAATGAAAGCTGACATTGTGATGGCCTATTTTTCCCCCGGAGACCCAGTGACAAACTGACGAAGGGCATCGCTGCTTCCGCACAAACATCTCTGGAACTCAAGGCCATTTAATTTGCTTGTTCAGGTTTGGAAGCTGTCAGAGTTGCCAGAATGTATTTTTTTCTGGTGATGACTCAAGTTAAAAGGTCCCTAAACTACAAGGAACCATTTATCTTTTCCCTGTTCTGATATAAACAAGTTTGTGACAAATTCACATTTCTGGCCTCATTGTTAAATCAATACTAAGGCTGAAGTGATACTCAGGGACCTTATCTTTACCTTCTATCTCTGAATTTCTATGTTTGAGACTTCCATCACCATTCCTTGAGATTTAGACAGATTTATTTATGCGATCCAGGAAATATGCTGAACTCAGTCTAAAATATCAGTCTGTATCTACGAATGAATCTAGTCAAGTATTGTAACATTATGCAAACTTGCTACCTTATCGCTAACAAAATAACTAGGCACTGCAGAAATTAAGTCTCACTTTAAAATCTGTATTACCTAGTATACGATCTGGTGTTGTTATTCTACTATTACACGGCCAGCAATAACAATGATCTTCAGTTAATTAATTTAGTAAAAAGTGTCTTGGATTTAATACGTCATATCCTGTCATCTTTCCTGCTCTCTTCTCTGTAGGGGCCTCGTGGATTGCTGGGACCAAAAGGACCTCAGGGTGCTCCTGGTTCTCCTGTAAGTGTCAAGCTCACACTCTTTTATTCTTAGGGTCAGTCTGGACGATGCATGCCACACCCAGTTACTGCATGATCTCTTTATTATTACCGCACAGCTTCCTGTTAGATGCCTCTCTAGTCATAATGGAAATGTTCCAGTAATTTAGTGATACCTCATACCCCATGTTGTGTTTCAGGGGGTGACTGGAATGGACGGCCACCCTGGACCCAAAGGGGGCATTGTGAGTACGAGTCACACAAGGCATCAGCTCAACTAAAACCCACAAGCACTGTAGATGACAACCTCCTTTAGGAATTTGGATAGTAATATGTGTTTCTGTAAACCGCATCTTATAGTCCTTACTTCTGTCATGCCATCAGTTCTACCCAAAGAAGCCATGATCCTGATGACAGCCTTTCCGATTTAATGATGCTGTCTGTGTGCTGGGGCTTTTTCCCGCTAGGATGGATTGGGGGAGGAGCATCTCCTCAGCTATTCTCCTCCTAAATTGCCTGGCGATTGATTTTCAGTTATTCTCAGATGCTTAGGCTCCTTCTATATCCATGCGGATGGAAATATTCACCACAATAAGGAATAATTATCCCAGCAATGCTATGTGGTATCTCTCAGCCCGAAAGGCAAACATTTAAAGTGTAATTGGCTCATCTCTGTACAAACACCAATGGCTGTTGGGGTATTTTTATTTCTTGAGAGTGAAGTGTGTGTTGCCAATTAGTAGACAGAAACAGCTCATTTGCCTATCATTATAGAATTTGGAAATCTGATATAAATCAGTGTAGGGTCATTCAGTTAACCTGAAAAACAAGTGGCTGTGCTTTAGGTGCATTTCTTATTGATCGCAGTCTGTAGTGAGACAGATGGCTAATGTGAGGATGTGTAAGGGAATAGGCAGAGATTCACATTCAGAGCATGAAATTGTTGTGCGTGACTTTTTCTGTGCATCTCTACAGGGGCCACAAGGTGAACCTGGTCCCCCAGGACAGCAGGGAAATCCAGGAGCTCAGGTGGGTAGCAGACTGAGTGCCAAATGATTAACTGGAATAACAGGACACAAGCAGCCTGGATTTACTAGGAGGCCTTAGCTAATGCGAGGAAGAATGTGGGACGCATATTGTTTAGAGCATTGCCCCATGAAGAAAATTTGCAAAATATTTCTGCTGAGATTTGAAAGGTTGGGATAGATGGACCTTAACCCTAAGTATAACCCTTTCCTTTCAACTAAAACAGAACATGACATTTGTAAATCTGTGTCCTTCGCAATCTTGATCCTTGTAGTCGCAGGTCTTTTACCCTCCAGTGCCAATCTGTGTAAACAATGAATGTGGAGAACCAAACTAATTTACTGAGATCATTTCATTTGAATGATTAACTGATACATTTTGAGTAAAAGCCTTGCTATTTAAAATACCCTATTATTATAAGTTCATACAAGTGTCATTGTGTCTTTTATCATGTTTTCTGTGCTGCTGTCGGTGATTATCCCTGACATGACTTTGAAAGTCAACTTTTCATTGCTTGCAGGGTCTTCCAGGACCTCAGGGACCCATCGGGCCTCATGGAGAAAAGGTAGTCCTACATGTCTCACATTATTTCCCACAATCACTTCTGTCTTCAATAGATTGTTCATTATAGAGTAATACACCTCATGTCTGACTGTGGAAATGTCACAGCCTAGAGAAGGGCCTGGCCACCAAGCCTATCGATCATATACTCAAGCTCACAGCCAAATGCATTTTTTTGCTGCACCGATATCGATCCAGATAGTTGAAAGGTGAGTGTTTGCAAGTCCATTCCGCAAAGAACCGATTCTGACACACTCCTGCGATAATTCTGCACTTCCAAAGACACCAGCGTCGCCATGCCGGCCCTGCAGTGAGCTAGGAAACACTGGGCCGTGAAAAAGGATAACAGTTAAAATCGGTGTGACTCTGTTACTCCATGGTGTTTGGAAAAGGAAGCATAAGGGCTGAGGTGTGACACATGTCTTTGCCCATGGACATATTGTCGGGGCCCCAGTGTTGTTATTATTTCACAAGTTCATTAAACATAACAGGAAGTGTGAATTTACTGCCTGGAGAATGTGAATTAATTCAATAGGATGGTCACGTGCTTCACAGAGTGATAACAATATTTAACAGCAGTGGCAGGTTCCTCTGCCTCATTGGAGGGTACGAGGGCTTTTCAGAGATCAAGCAACGCTTCCTTGGTCACACTACGTGTCCCCAGTGTCCTCAGGGCAAAGAGCAAGCAGGTGTCTTTAAGGCCTCTGTGGTTAGGGTCCCCACACTGTGCCAACAATCTGCTCCAAGATTTCAGGAACTCGTTAATGGGCCATAAAATTTGACATTTTTACTCCACCCTCCCTCCCTGAGGCCTGTGTAGAATCTGTAAAATAACTGCCAAAAAATGTACTACATAAATGTTGGAATTGTAGTAGTTAATTTTGGCAATTATGTTTAAAGATAACAGTATTATTGTGTTTTAGAACATTATTACTTATACGTATTTTCTGAGGATGTCAAGCATGTAGTAACTGCTTGGGGCGGGGGGGGGCATATGGATACAAATAGTAATGTAGGGCTGGGGTCTCCAACTCCTACCTGGCTTCTGATGAGCCGCACCTCTTCTCAGGTAAATTCCAGGAGCAGGTGTGGCTCATCAGAAGCCAGGTAGGATAGAAAACCTACTGGATAGTAGCTCTCCAGGATCTGAGTTGGAAGACCCCAGATCTAGGGAATGAAAAGGATTGATTTTATGACAGATTTTTCGAGATGACATATACTTACATATTCAGCTGTGCTGTGTGGCAGTATTTTGCAGTCCTTGATTTTTGACGTTGGCATTTCAATATTCAGACATAAAAATATATAATGATTTTCTTTCAATTTTTTGATGTGTGTGCATCACATTGTCAATTTCCATCCAGCAGGTGGCACTCCTGATATGATGGGTTTCTCTGTGTATCCGAGGCCAGTTTGTTTAGGTCCCTGTTTTTAAGTCCTCTGAGAGTTACTTGTATGCTTGTCCCTGATCTATCTGTGATGGCCGATGTCTTCTTTATGCAGGGTCCCACTGGCAAGCCGGGCCTACCAGGAGTTCCAGGAGCAGACGGCCCTGCAGTAAGTTCATCTTTGAAATCGCTTAAAGGGCCTGGTCCCCATCTGTTCAGAGGGCAAATTGGCCACCCCCACGACCATCTCCACTTATGCCCTGTGCCAGTCTGTGTGCCCAGTGTGACTGCTGATCCACTTGACGTACACTATGTTTTGAAAACACTTTTAAATGTGCACGCACACGTGGGTCATCCCATCCACCATGGTTATCTTGGGGAGGGGGCACTTTATTTTAATTGCTCATTTGTACGCAGCATTGATTGCTCTTACAGGGTGCCATATGTTGCAGAGAGCTATTATAATATTATAGCATGCTATTTTTTAATAATAGGGTCATCCAGGAAAAGAAGGACCACATGGCGAAAAAGGAAACATGGTAACTCTTTCTCTTTATATTTTATTCATTGTAGTAATATTATGTTGTAAAATTGTTCAGTGTGTTTTACATTTTCTCATTTTATGTCTCGCAATACTAGGGTCCCACCGGTGCACAAGGTCCGATTGGCTATCCTGGACCCAGAGGTGTAAAGGTGAGTTCTGCTTTAGGGCAGTTAATGGATATCATTTGTATTGGATTGTGGGTAATCAGTTACTTCCCACCCCGATTGCCGAGACAAAGTTAGTAGCTCCATCCTAGCTTTCCTAGCTGTATCTGCGTTCCTTCAAGGTCAGGTGTTGGATCAGGTTTGAGAGATGGGATCTAAATATCTTGGCAACAGTGCACTTACAGCACATTTTGATGCAGTATTATCTTGGCATGTTTGTTTTGAGAAAATTAAAAAGGGGCTGTAGATCGCTTTGCTACACCCTTGACCACCTTTATATTATATTATGACAGATTTGTTGTATTGACAAGTTAATGATTGTTTATATTGTAGGGCCTCTTCACCCAGCGCTGCACATACGCTATTGATTGCCACACATATGTATGCCTATCTGAGCCATGTTTTCACCATTGTCAGATTTTCTGTCTAGCTGCTTCAATACAGTAGAGCACAGTAGCAATTTAAAATATTCCTAGTGTACATTTCAGGCTTTCCAGACAATATGGTGGTTTATTCTCCATTACTGTGCTCTGTTCTGCTAATACTCTTTTGCTAATACTGTTTCTCCTTAAGCAACAAAACACTTCTCTACCATATATGTCTGCCACTTGTTATACTTCGCAAATGCAGTTAAAAAATTTCAGTAAACGATTTATGTAAAGAAAAACAATCTTCTATTGAACTTACGTACCGTGTAATGTTAGGTTGAATGCCCTGCTGTTATCACATAACAGATCTGAGTAACAATTATAAAAATACTTGTGATGTTTTAAAACACCACTAGATGGCAGTAATATAATACTTTCGACATGTTGGATTTCATAGCCGAATATGTATGCAGGGGTCAGTTTAAACGATGTTATCTTACAATTAGTTTGAAGAAGTGCTTCTCTTTTAGGGAGCCGATGGTGTTCGTGGATTGAAAGGAACTAAAGGAGAAAAGGTGGGAAGACTTTTTTCTTTATTGATTATTTTCATTTAACCACTTATGAGTTCCTCTTCCCCAGAAGAATTTAGCAATATCGCACATGGAAATGCAGTTTAAAACATAATTTCAGATATGTGCACTAGTAACACAATTTACAGATTCAGTAAAATTTTGATGAACTACCTATGTCACTGTTGAGGATTTTTGTTTTATGGCACATCAGTGTAATTTCTCAGTTTTTACTGCCAGATGTTGATAGTGATAAAATGTATCTCCATTGAGGTTGTATTGAAATGCATATACTCCTCTTCCAGATTCAATTCTTGGCTGTTCTCATTTGACTTTTTTATATGTTGGCTGATTCCTGTCTCAGGGAGAAGAAGGATTCCCTGGATTTAAAGGAGATATGGGTGTCAAGGGTGACCGAGTAAGACATTCTATTTATTAACAAAGAATGCAGAGATGAGTTAAAAATAGTTCATTTCATATATACTTTGTTTTGCTTCCCCGCACTGCACGATTAGCGGGACATGCAGGCATACGCCGGATATCCCCGGCTGTCTCGGGACGCCCCGAGCCATCGTGTGATCACACTTCACAGGCGTCCGCAGGCCATCCTGGAGCCTTTCACTTCAAAACGTACCGTCTGCATTGTCCCCTCATTTCCAATTACTGCTGACAAGCCCTGCTTTCAAAGTCAAACCCTCTGTGCAGAAGATCACAATATCGTAACTCAGCTGAGAGAAGCGGGAAGCGAAAGCTGGCATTAGCCAGGCCTCATTAGGGATTCAATTAGCAGTAAAATCTGAGATGTCATTCAGTGCAGCCTTATAAGGCCTCTCATGCTCACTTCTTTAATCAAGACACCTGCGATCTCTTTTATACAACTGAAGAAAGGGAAATAGCCAGTGTGAACATATTAACGTAATGTCCAAAGCACACACATTTATAACATCAATTTACTTATTTATGAGTGGAAAAAGAATCCCTTTATTGTACAGGTACCTGATGTACAGGATCCTGTCACTGGAGTGACAATGACATACTCTGTGACAGTTATAGGTCTTAGAATAGGGGGAGGTGTCAGTGGTGCAGTTTACACCGTCACCATGGTGACTGTGCAGTGATGGAGTGACTTTAATTCAGGTTTACAAGACTGATACTGGCACTGGATAGTAAAATAAGAAGAGTGTTAATGAATTTTAAGACAGAGACAATGAAGTATGTTGTAAGTCAACCCCTGGTGTGTGGCAGGTCAGGAAATTGCCTTATCCAATTTATTTCTGAGACACTATCAATGGCAGTAAATGTAACACTTACAGTGAATAGGTACCAATGAATTAGAATATGAAAGTATATTTTACAGAGTGAAAATGAAGTTTTCTCTTTCTGTGCTTAAAACTGAGAGGTAGAAGGTACCCATGTAAGTAAGCATTCGAGGCCACTTGCTGGGGCAGTACAGTATTTGTGCTCCATTTAATACTGCGTTTGCGCTGCAGTTATCTTGTGTTTCTCCAAACAGGGGGAGATAGGAGCTGCTGGACCTAGAGGCGAGGATGGTCCAGAGGGTCCTAAAGGGCGTTCTGGCCTTCCTGGAGATCCCGGCCCCCTCGGCCTGACTGGGGAAAAGGCATGAGAATATTTCATATACTGGATCTACCACAGTGTTGTAAAAGGGAAAATTATGTTTAGAAAATAAAAATAAGCACCACATCCTCCTAAGGACTGGTGTAACTAGAGTACCTCCAAAATAAGTGGATCTCAATCACTATAAAACCTGTCTTGTCTAAAATCCTGCACAAGTGATGACAAAGATGTATGTCTTGGATGTATGATGACTGGGTAAAGAGTGAATGTCTGGTTTGATGTATGCATGTGGGAGGCTTAGCATTTCGAAAAACAGAACCATTTAAAAATATGGAGTTCGTTTACGCTCTTTCTTTTGGGGGAAAAGTTCAAACAAAAGGGAGATTTCTGGGACTTCCCAAATAGCGAACGAGCCCATTCAGCAAATGGGGTACCCCGACTCTACCTCAAGTGATGGATGGAGGCTCCACCCAAAAAGCACTTCAACAGATGAAAAATGTCTTAAAAAAAAAGTTTACATTTCCTCAGTGTTTATTTTAACTTACGAACAGATTTTTTAATGAAACATGCACTGAATTAAGTACTTTAAGAGGCACAGACAGACGTGAATATTGAGGCATTAAAACTGAAAATGGGATCTCTGCTTACTGTTAACTTTCTCTTAACACTTGTTAGGGAAAACTTGGCATTCCAGGACTGCCAGGTTACCAGGGAAGACAAGGTACGAAGGTAAGTTATTAACCTCTTACAGGTTGACTCACTTGTAAAAAGAACCTGCTGTTGAACTTCCATGTCCCACGAGGGATGAGAGACTTTGAAAGATCCTGATTAAACATGGTAAGGGAACCTTGAAGAATATTCTGCTGTTCCTTCATCAAGCCTGTCTTTGAACAGCACAAGCCTTGTTTGAACTGTAATGATCAAAGTGGTCTGATTTTCTCAGCCAGTTTGGTGGCCGCCTCACGTTCTAGCACAGTACATTGCACAAGACTCATCCACTATCCCACTTTGATGAGCTTGGGATTAAATCTTCTCTTCTTTTTTGTTATTATCAGGGCTCTCAAGGATTTCAAGGATTTCCAGGAGCCAATGGAGAAAAAGGAACACGGGTATGTTGTGGGTGTTTCTTCTCACTGTAGGAATCAGAGATCCCTCGCTGTAAGGCTTGATAAAAGTCAGCCTAAATCAGACTTGAGGAGCGAGATTGGAGCTCCTGACAATATGAAATAGATCTGAATTCAATGGAGTGCACTACTCTCTTCATTAGCTGTCATTTCAAATGGTACAATCAAAGCAAGCAGGACAGAAAATCCTTAGCAGCTACCAAACATATCTATGTGGTGTGCCCGGAGTTAGCTTAGGGCTACATCCATGCTGTTTCATTAACCCTGAGCCTTTAGCTATATCTGATTGGAGCACTGTTTACGCCATGCATTTCAAAGTACCTTCATTTTCTGGATGTCTGTATTTTAATTCAGTAATTATTACATCAATCTTGACTTCATTTACATTATTGGTTAATGTTATAATTGATCAGGTGATTGATTTATTCAGATAACTTTTTAAATAGATCAATGCTGTATATTATAGTCAAAAATTCCCCATTAATTTACTCCTGAAATTCATTTGTACTTTTTCATATGTTATGCTTTAATGATAGTTGCAGTCAAAACAATCCAAAATATTCATATTGGTGCAATATGGTATTAATTCCTTGGTCTGATTGTTTTATTGTTTTCAAAGATCAGAATGTTAGCTGACTTTTCCATTAGGAAGTCCTTCTTTCCCAATCTTCCCCATATGTGCTGTCTTCTGTGGTAAATAGAGGGTGGCTGAGGTGTCTTTGTAAAGATTAAGAGGGTAGTGAGTTTGAGCAGGTCGCCATAGTGTCAGCCAGAATTTATTGGATGTGCTTTGATCCATAGCATGGCCAGGATTTGATGACCTGTCTGTCACCAGTTTAATTCTGCTGCTGAGTCACACCTGTGGTGGATGTATGGGTCTGTCAGATTTGACAGCCTTTAATCTGCCTCAGCATTGGTCACAGCTGAGGGATATGTACACTTTCTAATTCTCCTTCTGTGCCCCTCAGGGAATAGCTGGAAAGCCAGGCCCCCGTGGCCAGAGGGGACCCACTGTGAGTTTCCTTTTACTTTTCCACTGGAAATGTGTTATAGAGGGTGTACAGCTTATAAAGTGTGATGTCTTTGAACCTCTTTGACTATGTGCCTGTCATAGGGCCCACGTGGAGAAAGAGGTGCAAGAGGCCCAACTGGAAAACCTGGACCAAAGGTGACCTTCTTCCCTCCCTTTTAGACTGACCCTTTCAGTGCTTCTCTCAGTGATTAATTCCTTCATATCTACTTTATTCAACAGGGTACCTCAGGGACCGATGGGCCCCCTGGGCCACCAGGTGAAAGGGTATGTAGATGAATGAAAGTGGTGATTCTGATTATGCTAAAGAGACATCAGTGTAAAGTTGGCGATGTCTATTCAGCACTGACTAGGATTTCTCTTCCAGGGTCTTCCAGGGCCTCAAGGTCCAACAGGATTCCCAGGACCAAAGGGTCCCCCGGTAAGTGGGAAATGGGTTTTGCATATAATTGCATATAATTCAGTAAGCAATATTAATCATCTGATTTGCTGTGTAGGGGCCAGCTGGAAAAGATGGACTGCCAGGACATCCTGGACAAAGAGGCGAAACAGTGAGTGCTGGGGTTTTTTCTCCAATACCACCTTCCTTCGATTTACAGTACTAATTAGTTTCAGAAAGAAACACCATAAATCGAAAGAATGCAATTTAAAAATTTGTTTACATTATTTCAAGTGGTAAAAAATTATAGTGGGACTTCCAGTTCAACCAAAAAGCCCCAAAACAATTTTCCCAAATGTCACTTGAAGGCAAAAAGATTATATAAGTAACAAACAACAAGTTGAAATCAATGACAAAGGCTGAAACAAGATGTGTCAAGACAATGCAAGCGTAGAACAAAGACTGATTGCTTGAAGAAGTGTTCACCCTACACTCTGCATTTACGTGCAGCCAACGTATGTTTCACCAAGAGATAGTGTGCCTTTCAAATTTATTTTGTTTCTTTGGAAGGTTACTTTTGAGCCAAGAGAATTGGTCCATAATACCGAACATAGGTTTTTTTTTAACTGTACTATCAAAAAACAAACTGCTTGTAGCAAAGAATATAATGGTTTATTTGTTGGCTGAAAAATTGCTACGTCAAAGAAATTGGTCTGTAAATCAAAACTCTGGTATCAAAACTCAAGATTTACTGTGGTGGAAAAGTCGAAATCGAATCACTGTATGTCGAGGGATCGCTGTACTTTTGTACTGTTACACACCAAGTAATTGCCTAATTTGCCATAATCTGCCTTGTTGCATGATGCAAAGGCTACAGTCTGTGTATAACTGTATGCAGCTCGTCGTTGACTTACGACGTAATGGACTTACGACTGATTGACTTTACGACCGTTCCAACACTGCAAATATGTGGCCACGACTGCGCCACATCTGGCAGCACGAATTATGACAGTTTCTGCCCCAACTGCCTGCAGCAATGAACTAAGAAAATGGTGATAGAGGTTAAAAAACACTAAACAATATGACTTAAAAATAATATACTTTTATTATGCAGCATACTATACATATGATAATTTTTGCATATAAAATAACAGGGTGACTTACGACCAGTCAGTTTTAATTGCTCACGGTCGTAAGTCAATGATGACCTGTATTTATAATAACTACTTGTTGCCTTCTCAACAGGGTTTCCAAGGCAAGACGGGACCACCAGGACCTCCAGGTGTTGTTGGACCACAGGTGCGTCACTACCTTTTTTGGTACAATACACTTTTATACCTACCCTTTATTTACAAGACTTGGTTGGATGACAAAATAATGTTCAAGGTATCAGCAGCACCCATTCTAAAAATCTCCACCCTCTAAGTACACCCACTGTTTGTCATTTGTTAATCCATGTACAATAAACACCCCAGGTTTTAACCTAAATCAAAAAGTGTTACTTAGCATTGAGTATTATAGAAGGTTAAGCTTTTGTCGGAGTGGCCAAACAGAGCAGTAAATATGTGCAGTGCTTTTGTTTTCACTATGCAGCACGTTGGCTTTACTACATACAAATTAGTGACTTTAAAGACGTTAAACACTTTTTCTATTGTTTCTATTGTGTGCCGTTTTACCAGTTGCTGTGGATTGCGCGTAAATATTTCAGATGTGTTTTTATTTCCTGGGTGGTGGCGACAGCCATGAGGCAGTTGGGTATTGTTTGTACTGCCGTCAGGAGGCCTCTGTACAAAGTTCTTTGCCTTCCGGCGTGGCCGGTGGAAGACCTGGTACATTACCCTCACATATATTACAGCTCCACACTTCATCCATTATGCATGGCCAGTCAGCAGCCTCTTCCACAGGAGAGCTTTTGCAAATGCTAATCCAGGTCATTACGCACAGACGAGTGTGTCACCTTTATTCCAGTTGCCAGGCACATAGACCAAGGTGGAAGGGGCAGCACCCAGCATTCCCTCGATAGTCACCATTATACTGCTGTCGGATGAAGAAGAATTATTAAGTAAACATCATTACGGAAATGTACTCGAGGATAAGCTGTTAATTTAGAGGCAAAGACCCTAGCAGGACTCTTTCGCCCATATTACTGGAGAACAAAAAAAAACACCCAGAAGGCATGCTGTGCCCTAAACTGTGTCCAGGATGTGGTGCATTAGGCTGGGTAGTCCTACTGAGTCCTACTGAGGTGAAAACAGTTTCCCAAGCCAGACAGGTCTAAGGATAGGGGGAATCAGCACAGTGTCTCCTTGATCAGTAAATGAAATGCAGCACTGATTCAACGAATGGAACTTCTGTTAATGCACACATTGTGCGCCATATTACTACTCAACACCTTGAAGAGTGCTTTTATACCTAGGTATATAGTCCATGTAGTTATGAAACCTTGTTTGATTTTAACACACTGTAGGTGACAAGCTTGTTTCATGCAAAACAGTAGCCTACCTGCTAGGTGGAAGAAAAATAATATGCCATCCAAGAATTTATATGATATCTTATATTATTTCCCCAGGGGCCCACGGGTGAGACTGGGCCAATGGGGGAACGAGGACATCCAGGGCCACCTGGACCCCCAGGAGAACAAGGCCTCCCCGGAGCTGGTGGAAAAGAGGGATCCAAGGTGAACACATTCATTACTCTAAAGTCTTAGCCCTGTGCTAACAGACTTTATTACGCATATCCACTTGAGTTCATTCAGGCAATATTACCCCTCAGAACAGACCTTCCATATTTATATGCACACTTTGTTTTGGATATTTCACATTTTCTGAGCATAATGTAGCAGTAAACAGAGCTTACAAACGGAGACATATTTGCAATTGCAGGGTGACCCAGGTCCTGCCGGCCCGGCAGGGAAAGACGGCCCCCCAGGTTTGAGAGGTTTCCCTGGAGAAAGAGGCCTACCCGGGCCCTCGGTAAGCATCCATGCTGTTACTGATGCTTTCATTTATTAATATTTTGGAAAATAAGATAATAGAGATAAAACTCCTGGAATACTCAGTCTCTGAGCTGTAGGATAGCAGGAGTATATATATAAAAAAATTGAGGAGCATTAGAAGGCTTCCTAAAAAAATGATGTATATGAAGCATCAATTGATGCTGCATGGGTTCTTCATGACCTAAATGTGTTGCTTTTTGCAGGGATCTCCTGGTTTGAAAGGGAATGAGGGCCCCAACGGACCACCAGGACCAGCCGTAAGATCCAATTAAAGCTTTTCACAGAAAAAAATGTTTTGAGCAATGGCTTTCACTGGGAATGGAAGTAATTCTCTTTTAGACACAGCTTTTGTGAAACCTGTAAATGATCAGAGCAACCTTGTTTTTTTGACCAACAGAAATCGATTGCTCTAAAAATATTCATTCTTCTGGGTGATAATAATATAATTTTTTAGCTACTATACTGAAAGAGAATATTTAAGAAGCTTGGTGATAAATTATAAGAGTAGGAGAATAATTATTCTTGCACAGAGCTGGTTTATTATGCTGTAGTCAGCGATGAAGATAAAACTTACTCAAGGGGGTTTTTGAAGGTTACTGCTGGAAGCCTGTTGTTATTATTGTGTTACAAAGGGCAGTTTTATGAAACAGATTGGATTAAAACAAAGTTTTATTTGAGCCCAACAGTGTTTAAAATGGCTGCCAGCTATTTCTAATCACATGCAGAATATTAAAGAGATGTTTATTGGATTATAACAATCTGTTTGAAGGATCTCACTCCTGCTAATGTTTGAGCTGCTTACACTGTTTACAGCAGATTTCAGTTCTTCACATATCTTATCAGTTTAATTAACTTTGCATAGTTTAGATGAAAAAACTCCTCAGAAATATGCATCAGTAAACACTGAGTTATTCATTTCTAAAATCGTGTTGAAATGTTATCTGCATAATTTGTGGCGTTTTTATATTATTAGGCACAGTTTATGTATGCATTAATTAATAATCACAAAACCCATGTCCTAAGTAAAATGTCAACCTTATTCAAATCATCTAAAAACACATTTACTTGGTGACTGGTGAGGAATACATTGGTGGTGAGGATTTGTTTAATGAGTCCGTTCTGTGTTTTATGGACCCGTTCTCATTTTTCTGTCTGTAGGGTTCTCCTGGTGAAAGGGGGCCTGCTGGTGCAGCCGGACCCACTGGTCTTCCAGGACGTCCAGGACCTCAAGGTCCCCCGGGTCCAGCTGGAGAGAAGGGTACCCCGGTAAGACTGTCCAATCTACAATTATCTTAAAATTTAGCTGGGCTTTCTGTAAGTGACTGGCCAGAGACTCCTTCCATCAGCAGCATCAGTGTCCTCCTTTTGCAATGTATGTTACAGGGTGAGAAGGGTCCTCAAGGACCAGCTGGAAGAGATGGGATTCAAGGACCGGTAGGACTTCCAGGTCCTGCAGGTCCCCTGGGGCCTCCTGGAGAGGATGGAGATAAGGTAAGATATAAGTGGGCTAAGCTATTTCTCTGGCTAGGAGATCCACTATATAAAACAGAGACACTCATAATATTGTGTAAACAATATTGGAAGAGTAGTGCAGAGGGTGAAATTTCACCCCCTACTGGTCAGAAGAAAATGCTATTTGAACATATTAATTATAATGAAATTAAATTATATAGTTACGTTATATTTGAAATTGTGACTTGTGTTTGATATATCAATGTGTAGTAATAATTTATTGTATATGTATGTGTTATTATTATTATTTTTTTTAATACAAATTTACATGTGTAGCTCTTTTTGGTGTGGCCTATAATGAATGACTGTTTGAACTCTGTCAGCTTGCACCTTCAAAGAGAAAAGCCTAGTCATTTATGGGGAAAAGTACAGCATTCAAAATAGTAATCTTGTAGCTAGTGTTGGGGAAGAGTACTACATTTAAAATAGCATCATGTGGCTAATGTTGGGGAAGAATTTTGCGTTCGAAATGTTGTTGAAGGGGACAGGTATCTTGCAAGCCATGATCCAGTTAGTATGAGATCTTCTGAAAGCCTAATGGCAACAGACAGTTATGTAAATCACAGCTGCAGAAACTACACAGAAGACATGTAAAAACATCAAAAAGATGAAGACAAGACAAGGCAGGACAGCTGACACGCATGCCAAGACTCCACAGAGTTTACCCCATACAGTGAAATCTCCCCACTGATTTTATGGCTCTTGAACACCAAGCCCCATTGAGAACATCTGGTGACTGAAGCCGTAAGTTGGAATCATGGTGTCTATAATTAATGTTATTTACAGAATTTTATGTTTCTGACTCCCCCAGGGTGAGGTTGGTGAGCCAGGACAAAAGGGCAGCAAAGGCAATAAAGGGGAACACGTGAGTCATGACATGTTGCCCCTTGTTGCCCTCCCATTGAATGTTTTTTAAAATGAGCTTTTATAAGGTATGTCATTGGGTCATATCACTTATTTGAGGTATAGTGAAGGCTTTTGAACATAATTTAGTGAGCATTCACAAATCTTGTTTTTTCCTTGTAGGGTCCACCTGGTCCCACAGGTCCACAAGGCCCAATTGGACAGCCTGGTCCTGCTGTAGGTATTTCTTATGGTATCCTGTTGCCTGCTGGCGTGTCCTTGGACCTTAATTTGATTATATATGTTTATTACAGTGAAATGCTGATATCTGTAGAATTGATTTCCAGTATGTTTAAATTAAATAAGTTAAATAAAACCTAATGTTAAAATATCATTCTAACTATCCAGTCTCTGCTGTAGTCAGAGGTGTCTCCAGTGTGCCTTCCTCATGCTACATTTGTATAACTGATAAAAGTAAAATGAGTGCATTTTGGTGGTGTAGTGCCGTATGTTACCACTGAGATGGTCTGCAGAGCTGTTTCGCCATGCAAACTCAACTGTGTTGTGAAAGGGAACTGATGGGGAGCCTGGACCCAGAGGACAACAGGGACTTTTTGGGCAAAAAGGCGATGAAGGACCCAGAGGCTTTCCCGGACCACCTGGGCCAATTGGCCTTCAGGTACAGTAAAGCTAAGCTGTCAGAGTGGAGATGAGCTTGGGGTGAGATTTGCCCAAGTTATCCAGATTGGATCATAAAGAATTAACGTTTCTTACAGTGACACATAGCTATGATAGAATGTAATAATGCTAAATACTGAACTTATATCAAAGCAGATATAAATGTACAGTTGGTTCCGCATCCGCTTATTCAACCAACTGCAGATTAAAAATATTCCAAAAAAATTATAAAATATCCAGAGAGTTCCAACAGAAAAATGTTTGCCGGCTTTTGATCTTGTCATTGTATTATGTATTATCAGCAATCAAGAGATGATTTAAATTATACGGGAGGATGTGCATAGGTTATATGCAAATACTACGCCATTTTATATTACGGACTTAAGCACCCACAGATTTTGGTATCTGCAGGGTGTCCTGGAACCAATCCCCCATGGATATGGAAGGACAACTGTATTATTCCTGAGCACCACAGTTGATTTTTTTCCCTACATTTTAAATGCAGGGACGTCCTGGTTCTACTGGCGAGAAGGGTGAAACCGGAGACGTTGGCCAGATGGTAAAGCTTGCTCTGCTTTAGGTTGGTTTATCAAGGTGTTTTATGTGTTCTTATCTTCATACTTGATCTCCTGATTTTCTCCCTCAGGGCCCCCCTGGTCCCCCTGGTCCCAGAGGCCCCTCAGGACCTCCCGGCGCAGATGGGTCTCAGGGGCCACCTGGTGGCATTGGCAACCCAGGGGCTGTGGGAGAAAAGGTTTGCTCTTTTCTCTGTATTCTCTTTAATAAAATGTGTCTTTTGTCACACTTTACATGCGCTGTTATGAGGTATAGCCTTACCTTCACTAAACCATCATAGCATAATACAAGCTTGCAAAGGGCATATTTCTGCTTTTAGTGGTTTAACATGCATTAATAATTGATGGACAGTACAACCCTGAAGCACAAGGTCTTGCTGTAATCTTAGGAATTTCAGCAGGTCACTTCTTAAGAAATAAAAATGAATGGCATACTAGTGTTGGCACACTGTGTTGTCTTCTTGTCTCCGTATTGCAAGTACAGGCAGTCCCCAGGTTAAAAACATCCAACTTACAGGCAACTCATACTTATGAACGGACTGCCATAAAGCCTATTATATAAAAAATTACAGTAAAATACAATGTTTGTTAATAATGAACACGCATACCACTTTGTGATGCTCATGAAGTCATTGCGTGGTTTCAGTGATTCATCGATTCGAGATATGGTACAGTACCGTATGTGGTTACTTTCGTTATTACTGTATTGTTATCATTGTTCTTATGTACTGTATTATTGTTGCTTCATCGTACCCACATATTCAGCTTAAAGCCAGAATTAGGGAACAGCTCTCGTTTGTAACCTGGGAACTGCCTGTAGTGGGTTCAAATAGAAAAAGAAGGTTATTTATAAAAAACAACAGTGTGGCATACAGCAGTAGATACAGGTAATGAAATCAGTTTAATGAGGATTTTCCTGGGTCAGAGTACCCCTGAATTAATTAGCCTTCCAGTACTGCACCTTGACTTCCTGCTTACGACTTTTAACCTAATCAACATTGTCTAAACTCAACGACGAACACTGATGCATAAAGCCCAATCAGCAGATTCTGAAAAATATTAAGAAAAGATGAATAGTGCAACAGAGGTGGCACTGACTTGGCTGCTGCGGACAGTGTGTATTGATTTCTGCCTACTGTCTGCTCTTATCAGTATGCCCTCATGTGTGAATGTGTGCCTAGCAGTAGTTGATTAGATCAAGTTCTCCCAGTGGAATACCTGCTACCACTCATCTTTATTTTATTGCATAAATCTAGCCATTTTGCTGAGTGCAACTGTTCTCAAAGCTAGTCCACAACTTCTTTAGAGTGGTTATTACAGAAATTGAAGATGTGGTCTAATTTAAAAGTCAACATGCATACAGTCTTAGACATCTGCACAGCTGCTTTGGATGGGTTTGAATTTTTAGAAGGCCAATTATTGTATTATTTGTTCAGAATTGTTGAAAGCTAAATAGGCCATTCTATGGGTGGAAGGGGATTCATTATGTTGTCAATATAAACACTCAGCGCTTACCCAACCGAAGTCTGGGCTCGGTTAAAATGTGGAACCAACTAGATCAGGTTTTAAACACATGTAATGATTACTGACCTTTTGTGGAAAATGAGCTTAATTTCCATGCAGTGTGGTCCCTGCTGGTGTATTGGTATGCAAGTGAAAAGAACCTCAAGAGGTCACTATATCACCATGAGCTTTATTTAACTATACATCTTTAATTGCAGTTTTTAAAACATCAGTGTCTTTTTTAATGTCAATGTTTAGTAGTGATGATTTTGTCTTTGTCCAAATTTCTTCAGGGTGAAGCTGGTGAAACTGGAGAACCGGGACTTCCAGGAGATGCTGGTGCGCCAGTACGTGAAACAAGACCCCGTCTCACTAACTAGCTAGAGTTTCCTAGCATTATGCAGCAGAACCCATGATCATACACATAACCAATACCTTTGAAAGCTCCTTTCAATGCTAATAATAGCTGTTAAGACTCACTCCCGTAGTGTCCAGATGTATGAGACGTGTCATTTGTTTACCCCTAAACATCATCACATATGCATGTTTTTCAGAAGGTCATTGGCTGTATGTGTATCCCAGCTGTGTTTGTCAGTTTTACAGTATTGAATTGTGAATTTTCTCAGGGTCCCAGAGGTGAGCGGGGTGAAAAGGGTGAAGCTGGCCCTCCTGGTGCTGCGGGCCCCCCTGGTCCCAAAGGTCCTCCTGGAGATGACGGTCCCAAGGGCAGCCCGGTGTGTACAGACCTAGATCAATACTCAGCTATCCAGCTATCACATGATAATATCATTATTATATGCACTGCACATAGAAAACAAATAACTAGCTTTGTTGTCATCATGTGTTTATTTTATTACGTAGTTATTTGCATTGTTTTCAGACTTACCGATGTCACAGAATAAAAACGAAATAAACACAATGAACTTAAATAAAATGAGTTAAATAAAATGAATTTAAATTAAATATATCGAGATGGTATCTTTATGTTTTTCATCCAGTTCAGGACAAAAATCAATTAAAAACTGAATCTGGCACTAGTGTCAGGTCGTTACATAATTAAATCTATTGCATAATTTCCCTTTTAGGGTCCAAGTGGTATTCCTGGGGATCCAGGTCCCCCTGGGGAGCCTGGTCAGGCTGTAAGTTATTTCCAGAAAAATCCAATTTCACTGTATCTGTGAAATGCAGAAGGCCATGTTTGTCATAGTAGGTTTTTCAACCGTTTTTACTTCCATTTTCAGGGTCTCGATGGTCCACCTGGTGACAAGGGAGATGACGGAGAAGCTGGTCAACCTGTAAGCTTCCCTCAAGATCTCTCATTAGTTTCTAACGTAATAATTGTGAGTAATGTACGTGAGGTATGTGCTTACAATTGCCTGATTAGTTTTTCTCCACTGCCTTAGGGATCTCCTGGTCCGACTGGAGAGCCTGGTCCTTCTGGCCCACCTGGGAAGAGAGTAAGTTATTTATGGGAATTTCAGCTATTAGGTTTATTCTTATTGGCTCCCTCTTGCAAATTTTGTAGCCTGGAGTTGTAAACTAATACATACTCTACTTCCTATTCTCTATTTCCCTTCCCTCTCCTATTTTTACGCTTTTATTTCTGTGCCACTCTTTAGGGTCCACCTGGTCCTGTTGGACCTGAAGGAAGACAGGGCGAAAAGGGAGCTAAGGTAAGGTCATAGCGTCAGTTCCTGAATTAATGTATGTGTGTGTGTGTGTGTATATATATATAGTGTAAAGGATGTAGACGTATTTATATAAGTACACTTCACAGGGTGAGCCTGGTCTGGAAGGTCCTCCAGGGAAGACGGGCCCAGTTGGGCCTCAGGGAGCTCCTGGCAAGCCCGGCTCAGAAGGTCTTAGGGGAATCCCCGGCCCAGTTGTAAGCACAACGTGAACATTTACTTCTATGTATAGGGTGATGGTACTTTTTCATAGTAGGGCAATATTTCATAATATTTTGTCAGCATCTTTGGTTACCATACCTCTCCCTTTTACTTTTCCAGGGTGAACAGGGTCTCCCAGGTTCCCCTGGTGCAGATGGACCCCCTGGACCAATGGTATGAAGAATTCTAAGTCCGTTTTCCATGATAGCGCATAATTATATGGCGCGTACAAATGAAGGATTTCTTGCCTTTCCACCTTTCTTTCAGGGTCCACCTGGATTACCTGGCCTTAAGGGCAACACTGGTGTTAAGGGTGAAAAGGTAAGGGTACGACGTGAGCCAGCATTTGTGCCAATGTCAAGACCATTAAGTCAGTGTTGACAAAATCAGAAAAATAAATAAATTCATCCATCTTCCAACTGCTAATATAGTACAGAGTCACAGGGGGGCCTGGAGTCTATCCCAGGCAGTATAGGACAGATGTATATCCAGGACACACACACACCACAGGCAATTTACAGACAGAAAATTTACAGAGTCATCTAACTGCAAATATTTGGCCTGCCAGAGAAAATTGTACCTGGAAGAAACCTACACAGTATAGGAAAAAACATACAAGCTTCACACACCACCCATAATTAACTACCTAGCTGAGAAATCTTCAAAATGATGAGAAAGATGGTTCTATTATCTTTTGTATCTCTGCCGTTTTGTTTGTTGTTTATTTTTTTGTATGAGCCTCATCATATGCGGGCTCTCTTCATCAGGGCCACCCTGGGCTAATCGGACTGATTGGACCTACTGGAGAACTGGGAGAAAAGGGTGACAGAGGGCTTCCAGGACCACAAGGATCATCCGGTCCCAAAGGTGACAATGTAAGGAACATGCTGCAACAAAATCGCCTTCCATGTGATAGTTGTGTTGTCCGTATTCGTCTGGGTTTAGACTAAAATAACAAACATGGGGTGTGTAGATGTGCAATTTGTAGAAACTGTGTGACTGTGTCCCCATCAGGGTATTGCGGGCCCCGCCGGTCCCATCGGCCCCCCAGGACCCCCAGGATTACCAGTAAGTGTAGATGTAACAGGATGTGGCAGAAGTGTTCATTCTTTCTCATGAATTCTCTACGTACCTGTGAGAGAAAACACTTGTGCTGACCTGGGTTACTTTTTCAGATACTCGCTAGATCTTTTGTATGTGTGTGTGTGTGTGTGTGTGTGTGTGTGTGTGTGTGTGT
>JAAGVU020000040.1:18849972-18865551 GCA_011763525.2 Mormyrus iriodes
GGGTTACTTTTTCAGATACTCGCTAGATCTTTTGTATGTGTGTGTGTGTGTGTGTGTGTGTGTGTGTGTGTGTGTGTGTGTGTGTTTGTGTTTGTGTCCTCCCGCATTCACAATGTGTCTGCAACATAATCTCATTTAATTGGTGGTTTGGCATAATGGCTCCTGTGTTGCAGTCGATACTAATCCAGGCCAGTGAACTCCTCCCACTTACCCTGGGATTCTTTACTTCATAGGGTCCTCCTGGTCCAAAAGGTGCTAAGGGCTCATCTGTAAGTACTTAAATTCCATCTTTAATCAGTCATTTGTGAGGTTTCCATCGGGAGAAGAGCTTGGGCCTGTATCACAAAGCAGGATTTCTTGCGTCGCCGGATAACTTGTCAGATTTAAGGTAGTCTGGGCTAAATGTAAGTGAACAAAGATAAGGTCCATTTACACTGGGGTACCTTAAGTCCGACAAGTTATCTGGCTAACAAACAAATCCCGTTTCGTGATACAGGCCCCTTCTGGTGGTCTTTAATGTGTTCTACGTAACCAGGTATAACAGTATTTCTTGTTCTGCATGTTCCAGGGTCAAACGGGTCCAAAGGGTGAGGCAGGTGTCCCAGGACCCCCAGGTCCTCCAGTAAGTCTTAAAACTGTTTCTAAAATAGTTCAGACTGTGAATGCATGTTTGGGGGTACTTGCGTAACTGGTACTGTATGGAAGTCGTTGTTTTTGTTGTGGTATGATTAGATTGTAGGTGATTCTGATTTTCTGATGGACACAAATGATGAAATGTGCCGTCAGGGCTAATCGTTGTGTTTTTTTTTTTTTTTTCCCACAGGGTCCCCCTGGTGATGTCATCCACCCACTGCCAATCCAGTCTAGCCCCAAGAGGAGCAGGAGGAACATTGATGCTAGTCAGCTCATGGATGACCCTGACTCCGATGCCAATTATAAGGATTATGATGATGGCATGGAGGAGATCTTTGGCTCACTCAATTCACTGAAGCTAGAGATCGAGCAGATGAAGCACCCACTAGGCACTCAGAACAACCCAGCCCGAACCTGCAAGGACTTGCACTTGTGTCACCCTGATTTGCCTGATGGTGAGCGTCTGGCTGCCCCTATAGTAACTCAGCTGGTCCAAAAAAAATGTTTACTTGGTCTGTTTAGCCATAGTTTTCCAGTCAATTTGTAAATATCTGTTTAGAACCTTTTTCCTACTAATTGTTCACTACAATATTGTTTTTGCATGGACGTGTGAGTAATTCTCCACCAGTACTTCAGTCTTTCTGCACCCAGGTCAAGCAAATTGGGTGTTTGTTGTCCTTGCAGGTGAATACTGGATTGACCCCAATCAAGGATGCTCACGGGATTCCTTTAAGGTGTACTGTAACTTCACTGCAGGGGGAGAGAGCTGCATCTATCCAGACAAGAAGTCTGAAGGAGTAAGTTATCCTGGACCAACCACAGCTGCATTTCACTATACAAGTGACTCCCAGTCTGGTCTTCAGGGACCCCAAACAGTCCACGTTTTTCCTCCCAGCGCAGAGGGAGCAAAACATGGACAAACTGTGGGCCCCTGAGGACCATATTGGGAAACACTGCACTATACTCTAGTTCTTCACAGATTCTTACTTATTTATTTTTTAAGTTTGTATTACATAATAGTTACATTGATTTTTGCAATGATTAAATATCATCTAGTATGTACATTAATAGTGATTGGTTCAAACCAGTTGCTTTAGCATACACTTCTCTGACATGAGTTTATGAGTTGGAAAAAAATACCAATTAGAGTCTGTATTGATCTTCCCCAGCCCTGCAGGCATCCAAGGATGTTATTTTTCTCTTCTCCAAACACCGATACAACTTTGGAATATTGTTATGCACCTGTTAAAGCAGTGAATGTGCCTAAGGCATATATCAGTGAATACTTATTACTATTTTTTTTGCCAGATCCAATAGGTAAAGGCATTAACAAAAGATATGGCTCTAGTACAATTAATGAATTCTGATATTGGGATTGTCTGCAATGGCGGCAACATTTAATTATATATAACAGTGAAGCATTAGCACACAGAATGTAGAATCTTGGTCTACAGCGAGGTCTGTTGTGACACCATTGAGTGGCTGTCAGTCAACCTGTTGGAAGGTACACTTGTACGTCTGAATAATGCATGAACTTTTAGAAGAAGGCCATCTCGGTGTGCAGGCTGACCTTCAGGTGTTGCTTTTCGTGAATAATCATCAATTATCAACCTCCGTGCACCGTAAAAAAGTGTGAAAATCGTAGCTTTTGAAGCATGGCGGAATTACTGGCTTAGGTTAAAGAAGGAGTGTTGATTCATACACTGCAATGAGATGGATGAAAGTTGCTTTTTGATTCTTACATAAGTAAGCAGATTATTTCTGACTCAGTTATCCTTCAGAAATGGTTTTGATATATTATTATTGCTTTAGCATCTCCCAGCACCTGGTTCTGTCGTTTTTAACTTGTCATTCTCCCTCTCTGTCCTGCCCTGTGCAATAGACAAGACTCACTTCATGGCCAAAGGAGAATCCAGGCACCTGGTTCAGTGAATTCAAACGCGGTAAACTGGTAAGCCCCACTGCTTCCCATCTTTTACCAGCTCTCATATTTTACAGAGTAAAATGGCCCGTTGGCCCAAAGACACGCCGGGCACTTGGTATAGTCGTTACAAGCGAGGGTCCCTGGTAAGTCGCATGCCTGCCTTGGTCGCGGGCCGCACCCCGCATGATCGGGAAGCGCATGCACTGCGATGGCTCACGTGCAGTCCAGCAGCTGGGGTGCATCACTGTTACTGACGGAAAGGTGTGTACCCAACAAGCAAGGCTACTTCCCTATTAGGCATGTCCTGTCTGTGAGAGATATTCATATTTTTTGGCTTGGGGGGATAATTATGGCATATACTAAATGTGGAGATCATTTCCTTGTTAGTTAAATTACTTTACATTCAGAATTTTTTCCAGGATATCCAACATTCATTTAAAATATTAAAAATAAAAAAGTGAGTGAAAAATATGGTGCAAATTGATCATGACCGTCATGAACAGAGTTTCGTAGTTCACCAAGCCCCGGAGGCTGACTTACTTTGTTGTTTTAATGACTATTGAGTCCCTGGCTTTATAACACTTCACATTATCAATCAATTTCCCTATCCCCACATCTAATATTGACTTTAGGTTTTTTATAAAAATGCCAGGCGACAGTTAAATCCATATGCAGATACAGGGAGTCTGTTTTTTGCATATGTTGAGCGTTTAGCGAAAATTCTGCTTGTAAGTAGGGTCCACGCCTTTCCTCTCATCAGTGATCACCTGAAGGTGACTGAGTGCCTGAACGCATAATCCTAAGTTGAAGGAGAACCTCAGCGATGCAACATGAAATAAACTTTTAAATGCAGCATAAACAGAGAAATGCATGCATAGTATAGTATGGTAGGAGCTGCACTCAGTCACAGTGAAAGGGCTACAGGGTCTTCAGCCACCCTTGAGCCGTGGCCGTTCCTGAGACTGACAGGTAACGTCGCCCATGGTGAAGGTGGCCAGATGGGGGGATGAATGGTGACAGGGCCCTACAGACAGTCACCTGGGACAGGCTGGACAGGCCTCTGTCAGTAGACATGTTCATGTCATGGATTTCTGTGAAGCATTTTTAATGATACAGTGCAGTTGTATTTATTTAATAGGCATAGAGCCTACTGTATAATATATTTTATTTATGTAACTTGACTATTAAAATGTTTGACCGTAACACGCATTCGCAGAAGATGGATGGATTATGGATGGATAGGTAAATTTATATTATATGACTGATTAGTTGAATGTTATTGAAATATCAGCAATCAATTCCCACAATTCACTTTTCACTGAAGTGGAACTGTGCCATAAGATGGTCCTGGGCCTGTCCAGTGCTCTCGCGTTTGGCTGCTTTGGTTTTTCAGTTCTTTATTCTATCCCGGCCGCATGGCATGCGCTTTGAGCCAAGTCAGTCCTGTTTGTCTGCACAGAGCAGACGTGTGGAACTGACGGAGCACTGATGGGTTGGTATGGCTATCGATTTCATCACGAGAGTATCACAGTTTTCCCCGAGACAGGCTGGTGGATGAAGTGATGAAGTTGAAGGAATGTGCTAGGCACTCGTCGGAGGTCATGTGATGTCAGTAACAGCACATCTGGTCCAATCATCCCACCTAACAGACTCTGGTCCTTTATTCTATTAGCTGCTCTTCCTGGTAGAGAGAGGCTCTGGAGGAGCCACTGATAGTCACTTTGGCTGTATGTCTTATTCAATAGACTCATCAATGTGTTTCTCTAAGTGCAGATATATACACTTACAAAAATGTTATTATATTATATTATATTATATTATATTATATTATATTATATTATATATGTTTGGGTGCCTGGTCTAAAGTCATAAATTAACTAGAGGATCCATTTCATCATCTTATTATTCGTTATGCATATTTTAAACACAGTACTTCAGACTACATGACAGTCTCTAGCTATGATGTGCTTATGGAAATGCATGTTTATTTATTTACATGAGTTTATTTTCATGATTATACTTACATAGCTTATAATATAAGTGTGATGTCTGCTTCCTGGAAGAGGAGGGTCAGCACCGCATGGTGTCTCAGCACTGTGTCTTTTAACGTACAGACACCTTTATACCAGACATCAGTAACGGCTGAGGACCCTGACTGACACAGTGCAAAATGTTGAAAGTAAAGAAGTCAATCTAAGGAAAGCCCCTGTGTGCTGCCATAGGTGCTGGCACGTTATATACACCTGTTTACCCTAAAGGCTTGCAAGGTGGCCAGGCCCTGTCTAGACCGCTTGCCTTGTGTATTGCCGAGCAGCTCTCCTACGTGGACTCTGAAGGCAGCCCCGTCGGCGTGGTCCAGATGACGTTCCTGCGGCTCCTCAGCGCCTCGGCCCGGCAGAACCTCACATACAGCTGCTACCAGTCCGTGGCCTGGCACGACTCGGAGCAGGACAGCTATGACAAGGCTGTCCGCTTACTGGGCTCTAATGACGAGGAGATGTCACACGACAACAACCCGTACATCCGCGCTCTGCTGGACGGCTGTGCGGTACGCGTGCCGTGTCATGGAACTTACCTGGGATCCTTATATCGGGTTGTAGGGCTACGGCCTTTTCACAGCGACTTTAGTGCGGCTTCTCTGCTCCTTCACCATTTACATCTGATATTTTGCATATACACTGGAAAACTGCTTACGGTGATCACATCTGTCTGGGTGAAATTTATCACTATAAGCGGATGATCATTATAACAGATTTTTTGCTTTTTCTTTATGTCTTAGGCAGACATGTCTGATTGACATTTGTATAGTTATTATATGAATATAAGGTAATAAAACAGACGATGTTGCTATTTACTGAATATTATGGACTCTTTCAAAATACAGTACAGATGTTTTAAATGCTTTTCAAATTACAGTACTTCGTAAGGAAAATATCCTGAATTGTGTATAATTCAAATACGCTATGACCGAAAATGACCGTCTTTCAGTCATGTTTTCAGTGCACGCAGCATTAGCCTCAGGTAGCTAGCCAGAAACGGACGGGTTACTGCAAGGCAAAGTAGGGCTATCAAAGTAAAGTAAAAAAAAAGAATTAGATTAGTTTTGTTTTTTTCCCCCCATATGTTGTCATGTATAAAACGACCCAAAACAAACACTGTAAACAGACTACTTGATTACTATAAGCAAATTATTTAAACGGTATTTGTATAAGAATGTTTCTGTCCCAAACTTTTTGATCCATATAAGCAGTTGATCATTATTACCGTGATCACTATAAGCGGGTTCCACTGTAAATGAATAATAATATGTTAATAGATGTCTCATTTTTACAGTGTGCTCATGGATGCCGATTCCTTTGTGTAATTGTCCATAATTATATTAGAGGACTAAGCATTCTCATATGATAGTATGAGTTCTCTTTTGTTTGGTTGTGTCCTTCTCTGTGTGTCAGATGAGCAAGGGGAAGCCAGGAAAAATGTGTGAGCATTTGTTTGGACATATTTTGGGATGTTTCCATAGTGCACAGTAATAGCTGTGAAGGACAGTGCCTTCCTGTAGCACAGAGTGAGGTGCTGTAGAGATTTACCTTCTGTTCTCTTTTTACCATTTATTTTTCAGCTGAAGAAGGGCTATGAGAAAACTGTACTTGAGATCGACACGCCCAAGGTAGAGCAATTACCGTACGTTGACATCATGTTCAATGATTTCGGTGAAGCCTCGCAGAAATTTGGATTTGAAGTGGGACCAGTTTGCTTCCTGGGCTGAGATGGTGTTTCCAGAAACACAGCAGCACGGTACTAACTTTCTAAACACAGCAAAGAAAAAAAAACAACAAGTAAAACCACAGTTTCTGCCATTCTTTCTCCAAAATGTAAAGATTCAAAACAAGGAAAAAAAAAAAGATTTAAACGTAAACAGCAACCTGGTAACCTCAGTGTAGCTTCTCCATCACGTGCTTTTTGAAAACGGACGAAACCCCGAAACCCTGTCCCAGTGCCGATCCCAGCACACCTCTAAGTAGCTCCAATTATATTCTTCATGTTTCTCTGAAGCACCCTATCAGAAACCTTACACCTGTGGGAAGGCGGGACTTGCGATGGCCAGCTACACTGGCCATTGAGCGTGCTTTCTCCTTTCCTCTTCTTTAAACCTTGAAGCTTTATTTTGTGCATATTGTTTACCCATTCCTCAGAATGGTGCTTATACATATATAAATATAAATATATATTTTTTGTGTGTGTGTTTGTATGTGTGTGTGTGTGTGTGTGTGTATGTGTGTGTGTGTGTGTGTGTGTGTGTGTATTTGTAAGTTTTGTATATTTTTTTCCTTGTTAATGTTTAATAATTATGGCTTCAAACCATGCATGTGACCTTTATATGGTAATGATGGAGATAATTGTTCAACTAAAGACCAGCACCGACTGGGGAACCTTTGGAAGTGGATAAAATCAGCACTGACATCTTGATGCAGGAGTGAAGCACATCTTTTTGTAATTTAAATTATAATAAAGGATGGAAATGAACACAGTGCTATCACCTGAGTGTTGACTTACAAGCAGAATGGTTACCATGACAACCCTCTCTGCTCCTCTATTGTATTGCAAACTTTGGTATAGCTGAATACTTTTCAGTTTAGGGTTAAGGTAAGGTTTGTTTTTCCTGTTTTACTCCTTAAACATACACAACAATACTGGTTATGATAAATGGGAGAAATATCACATTATTACAATAAACAATAACATAGGTGCTATTTTATTACCATATCTGGTGCTGTGTATTTTCTAATTGTGTACATAGAGGACAACACTGATGATGTCTGCCATTAATCTCCCAGTTAATAACTTGTGGCTTCTTCAGTAAAATATTTTTTCTGTGTGAGGTTGCTTTTCTGTGCATACCCTCATTTCGCTGTGCAGTACCTGTCTTTTTTTATCATATATGGGTCCCCAAAAAATGATAAATCTGTAACAACAGCAATATTTCATTGTAATAATTACAGATTGATTGTTGAATGTGCTTCGCAATTTAATTTATATTAAAAAATACTTGGGGGGACTTACTAGGATTGGTTATATTGGTTCATGGTTTTTGGATTTCGTTGGGCACGATGTGTACAATGATTTACAGTTTTGCAGAATTCCAGTGTAAAGTGACCTGTGTAGCCTTTTTCCCAATTTGTAAGATTCTGTGCTTTGTGCAAATCAGGCTATTCCAAAGTGCTTTGGCAGAAATGGTAGCAGTAGGGCATGTAATGGGAAAACCTCACTATGGCTTTTCCTGGCTTTGCATTCTTTCCATTTAAGAAACTTGAATTCAACAAGGACAATCAAGAGAAACAAAGATGTTTAAACAGAAAGGTTTCTTTTTACTTTTTATTTATTTTTTAGGCTAAAACAGCATCATGTTCATATGACTGGATTCTCCTGTCTATTAAAAGCGTGATGCTCTGGGAGATAGGACTGTATACGGTGCATCTTTCTTACACATATATTATAATACTCCTACCTTTACCTTGCCCTGCCACAGTGCCTTTCTAAATCAACCATTCCTACTGCATTACTTTTTGTACCACACACACACACACACACACACGCTTGTCTTGCAGTTTGAATAATTGTTTTGCTTTTTTAAAAAATTTGACTTGAACCATTTTTGATAAAATAAATGCAAACATAAATTAAATATGAATTGTTGGTGCAATGGGTCTCTTTTAGCATAAAATTCATTTTTGTAATTCTTTTTTTTTGAACCAACGGAAACACCTGTCTAGCCAATAAAGGTTTTTTTTGTTTGTTTTCCTTGAATGTGTGTTTTCCGATCCTGTCAAACCTGTGTAAGAAAGGATAGATTTATTGTTCTTCTGTCAATAAATTTCAGTTTACTTTAAATTCCTTCTACTCCTCTAAGGTGTGCATCTTGTATGTCTTTCAAAGCATTAAATTTTTTATGCATGCATGAATTCATAACATTTTCCTCTTGTTGTTATGTCACATACATCCACACATTTCTGACTTCATGAACATTTGTGATGTATATTGATGTATGATGTTTTATATTTATAGTTTATTTCATTCTAAAAAAGAAGTACAAATGTTGGGGTGGTGAACCATATATATATATGAAACATTGATTAGCTTGTGAGGGGCGGCATGGTGGTGCAGTGGTTAGCACTGTCACCTCGCACATCTTGGACCTGGGTTCTAATATCTGCCATCGCTCCACTGGTGTGGAGTTTGCATGTTCCGTCTGTGTTATCGTGGGGTTTCCCCCCATAGTCCAAAAACATGCTAAGGCTAATTGGAGTTGCCAGATTACTCATGTGTGAGTGTGCCCTGAGATGGGTTGGTGCCCCATCCTGGGTTGTGCCCGCAGCCTCTGGGATAGGCTCCTGCCACCCTATATAAGATAACGGGATGGATGGATGATTATCTTCTTACAGTGGCACATGTCAAGGGTGTCATTATATATTAGGCATGTGAACAGTCAGTGCTTGAGGTTTGATGTGTTGTAAGCAGGAAAAATGGGGAAGCATAAGGATCTGAGCAAGTTTTACAAGGGCCAAATTGAGATGGCTAGATGACTGGGTCAGAGCTTCACCAAAATGTTCGGTCTTGTGGGGTGTTCCTGGTAGGCAGTGGTCAGTATCTACCAAAAGTGGTCCAGGGAAGGCAAACTGGTTAAACAGCAATGAGTTCATGGGTGTCCAAGGCTCATTGATGTGTATGGGGAGCAAAGGCTAGCCCATTTGATCCGACCCCACAGAAGAGCTACTGTAGCCTAAATTGCTGAAAAAGTTAATGCTGGCTATTATAGAAATGTGTCAGAATACACAATGCATCACACCTGCCTACCAGTGAAAGCACCTACAATGGGCACGTGAGCGTCAGAACTGGACCATGGACCAATGGAAGAAGGTGGTCTGGTCTGATGAGTCACATCATGTGGGTGGCCGGGTGTGTATGTCGTTCAACTGGGGAAGAGATGGCACAAAGATGCACTATGGGAAGAAGACAAGCTGGGTGAGACAGGGTAATGCTCTGGGCAATGTTCTACTGGTAAGCCTTGGGTCCTGGCATTCATGTGGATGTTACTTTGACACATACCACCTACTTAAACATTGTTGCAGACCAAGTACAGCCCTTATTGGTGATGGTATTTCCTGATGGCAGAGACCTCTTTTAACAAGGTCATATGCTCTGCCACATTTACAAAAATTGTTAAAAAAATAAATAAATTGTTCAGGAATTGTTTGAGGAACATGAAAAAGAGTTCAAGGTGTTGACTTGGCCTCCAAATTTCCCAGATCGCAATCCGATTGAGCATCTGTGGTATGTGCAGAACAAACATTTCCACTACTAGCAAATTTCAGGACTAATAAGGATCAGCTGCTAATGTTTTGGTACCACATACCACAGGACACCTTCTGCGGTCTTGTGGACTCCATGCCTCAATGGATCTGAACTGTTTTGGCAGCCCGAGGGGGACCTACAGAATATTAGGCAGGTGGTTTTAATTTTACGGTTGATTGGTTTATGTATACATTTGTTTTTTCTGTTTTGTTTTTCTTAAAGATTACAGGGTGATATTGTCAGGCTAATACTGCACAGATGGAAACACCAAAAATAAGCAAACGATGGACAACTTAGAGGCATTGCCCTGTGCTGTGTGGGTTGCGATAACAGGTCTTAAATCCAGCATAAAATTGCTACTAAAAGCACAAAAAAACATTTGTATGTCCATAACCGTTATAAGGTTGGGGGCTAAGAGGCCCATTCCAGGCAACACCTGGCATGCTATGGGCAATTTGGAGATTCACCTTATGTGTCTGGATGTGTCTGGACTAGAGCTCTGAAAGCAAACCCACATAACAAAGGCAGAGCATCCAGACTGCACACGCACAGATAGAACCCCAGAGGCATGAGGCAACAGCGCTTCCTACTGGGCAGCCATGCTAGGTGGGTGTTATGCAGTTTTATGATTTTACCCTTACCACTCGTTACAAAGATCCGCTCTAGGTGGAATGCTAAGCGCATTTACTTTATGAATGGAAATGCAGAATAATTCTGTACACACTACCGTAGGCTGAAATAACAATTCTGCTGTTAGCTGCGGATAAGTAGTGGTGTTCCATAATTCCCATAGTCTGTACACATCTTAACCCCAATACTGCTCACATGTCTTCATTTGACTTACACTGCCCCCTAGAGCAGCCGATGGAAGTAAAAACCCATCACAGTTTTTAACATTTATTTTTTACTTTGGTGGGGCGGGAATTTTGCCCTGTAAGGTGTGCCCTTATTTTCTTCCGCCCTCCTGCCGTAGCAACTGATGTCTCAATTACGCTCTAAAATGATATAAAAGCAAGAGATTGTATGTAGGACTCAGCAAGCTTCAATACAACAACGTGAAAGCACATCAGATATTTTTGTTCTGTGATAAATACAGTGCAAGACTGCAGGATGTGGCCTGTTTCCTAGTATAATGCAGAAGGGCAGAAAAGTAGGTCAGTACTTTATACTACAATATGCAGTTAGATTCATGTTTACATAATGCCTTTCCTGACACCATTTCTACAAAAGACTTAACAAGGACCCATACAGTACTACTGGCACATTAACGTCAAGCCATAGTGATATATAAATCATATATCTGTGATATCCAAGCTGGATTGTCGACAAGTCACCTGGTTTCTGCAGTTCCTCCTTGGACATAGAAGAGCGTCCTCAAAGCGCTCATGAGGAAAGGCTTTTTCTACCTGCTTTACTCATTATTGCAAATATTCAGAAAGCAGTCAGTTTCAACGCAACGCCGGCTTTCATTTCACACTGCCTCTCACTACCCCTCTCTCGCGTGCCTGTATTACTCTCTCTCTGTCTCTCTGTCTCTCTCGCCCCCCATCCTGCTCCTCCTGTTCTTCACCCCGCTGGTGACAGATGGAGACACACTGACTGCTCGGTCGTTATTGTTAGTAACAGGGAACAGCAGCCGCTCAGTTCGACTTGGGTCGGATCTGCACCTCTCCTCCTGGAGGTTTCACTTTCTCTTACAGTGTTTAAAAATGTGTTTAGCTCTGCTGCCTATTTAGTTTTGTGCTTTCCAGTTTCTAATTTATAGTTACTTACCGTAATACTGATGACATATATAAATACACAAACATTCAGCAGATTGATTGATCGTGATTGGCCTTAATTTCAGTTTTACTAGAACAAATGACGAACTCACTTCATTTGTTTGTTCATTTTCCCCAAAGATATCCCTCATTATGCTGCCTGCACCTTGGGTGTAGAGAAGACTCCTCGTAGCTAGTGCTCTCATTTTCAGAACTCAGGGCTGGCAGCAATGTGGGTGGTTTGGGGTAAACCTAGGCGTGAGCCCGTCCACTCTCCTGCCAGCGAATAGGCCAGATGGTTCACACAGCAAGGCACTGGCCACTGGTGGCCTGACAAAGCCTGGCATAGGATGAAGAAACCTGTGACCTGACTCTTATGGTCTCCTGGAACAAACACCTCCGCACAAAGGGCCCCAGATAATTTCCTCCTAATAAAACCTTCAGTTTTATATATACTTCCTGATGTTTTAAATCTCAAGGAGAGGAAATGCTCTCCGAATTCTCAGCAGGTCCCCATAAACCCTCTGTCTGTGCACTCTCAGGGTAGATACTCACTAAAGGTAAAACAGCAAAGATGTCTGGGAAATATGAACTTTCCTTTGGGCAGAAAATGACAAGCCATATAAGAATCAGACAGTAAGGACAGCACTATCAGCAATGATATACAACATTTCACTGATACTGTCGTAATCCAACAGCGAGGGCAGAGCAGGGATGTGCTTTCATTGTACCGATTTTATTTGACACATCACCAGTGGAGATCTTGTTTCTTTAATAAAGAGGGTTATTTCTAAACTAAGGTATACTATACATACATAATAAAAATAAATAAAGCTGATTTCAATATGCTTACTATTTTCTTCATTTCTAACATCAAATCTAAAGACTCATACAGCAAAAAACGTCACCATCAATCTTGTGTGTGAGGCAGGAGTTCAGAATGACAGCAATAAATACTAACAGCAAAAAAAAACAAATGTGTTTTCACGGCACAGAGATCGTTCATTGAAAAAATACTGTACTGTGCCTTTGAACAGAGCTGCAGCATGAAATAACATGACACGCTGAAACTCATTTCCCCCGCAAACACATTTTACATTTAATCTAAAGAAAACAGGCTCCCAAAACTGCTGTTATATATAGAAAAACAAAGTGACCTTCTTCCTCCACACAAAAATCTTGTAAATTATAATGGGAACAAATAAACCAAATAAATGATAACATGTCATATCAATGAAGGAAGACATGTAAACTTTCAGATTGGGAGCCATGGGGCAAGATTCCGTGTGTTTTTTGTGATTGTGTAATTTCCTTTGTCTTAACATGCACTCCTTGTCTTGTGCGTACAAAAGAGCCCCGAATCTCCATAGCTTTACTTTACAGGCAATAAACCTTCAGATGATCAGGATGCTGCATGCTGTTGAATTTCACTCAAAGTGAATATTGAAATGTGGGGGCAGCACTTTGTGTGTGCGCTCCTTAAGTCTGCATGGTCTTCCTCTTGCAGTCCACGAACATGCAGTTAGGTGGACTGGTGCCTCTAAATCACCCACAGAGTGTGGGTGTGTACCGTGTGACGGCATCCTATTCAGGATGCCCCCTGCCTAGCGCCCTGTTCATCCAGGGATAGGCTGCCAGGCTCACCCTGTAAATGAAGAAACTTTACTATTTTTAGATATAGCAGTTTTAATAGCTAACTGTAATGTATGGTTAAATGGGTACAGCACAAATACAAAGTGTTTCTGACTATTGATATTTCTTTGCACAATATTGGGTACAATAATTAAAAAATCCATAAGAGAACATAACTTCATAGCAGAGACAGTAAACCAATTTCCGTTGTTAACGTGTTCTTTGGGCAGCAGGTGGAACTTGGAAACGTCTCACACATTACAAAACTGAAAAGCTATAACTCAGGAAAACAACTCAGGAAAACCCTAATCCAATATCTCCAGTTAAATAATTCAGTTTCCTATGCTACACCTTGTATCAAATATTAATGCTTAGATATAAATGCCATTTCTTTGCATTATATCAGTTTTTCTGTACAGGGTGATAAATACAAAGTAATTTGGGAATTCATGATAAAGCGGAGGCAGGAGACCATAATTGAAATCCGAAGGCGATGCATTTGTAGCGGTAATGGGTTGTTTTTCTTTCTGCGCACAAACGAAGCACTGATCCTAAATATTTCTAGACTTGCTTTCTTTATTTGTGTGCACTGTGGCTGCAGCGACAATGGCAGTCCTGTCACCTGTGATTGCTTTGAGTGAACAAGGTGTGATGTCTCGCTCGGCTGCCTCTCGAGTCCCTGCCGCCCCCACGCCAGATGGCCTAAAGCTTCAGGAGGAATCGCCGTGAAAAAAATCGTGCCAAATGACGGGAAGCTTTAAATAATAATGACCTCAGACGGTACGGCGCAGTGCTGCAGTGTAATTCAGGTTACTGTACACCTGTACAAATGAAGATTAGACTCTTTAACCTTCAGTTTAACCGCACTCCTTCTTTGGAGGCTGAGGTCACACCCTGGAGATGCTGATGCCAGGACAGCTTCTGCTAAAAATCCCTCAGAAAATTTAATTTTTTTTTCTTCTGAAATGAAGAGCCCAATGACCATGACTACAACGCAAAATTACAATTTTCCTGGTACTCAAGGGTTCAACTTCCGGCTTTGTTAAAAATAAAAAATAAAAATATAAAGAAAACTCAAACAAAAATCACAGCTAGAAAGAGACCAAAATAGAGAGCCAGTGACAGAGAAGAACAGCTCTTACAATGTTACAATACCCTATTCCTGTATACAGTTATAAATGTTGATTTAATTGCAAAAGACAAAAAACTGCAAAATATGTATTGTCATTCCCAATGCTTAAGCATTGTATAAACAAAATTATTGTTATTACTCTTATTATTGTTGTTGTTATTTGTATTATTATTGTTGTTGTTGTTGTTGTTGTAGCAATGGTCAGGGCCGGCCCTGGAGGGGTGATGATGCCAGAAAAGAGGAATGATAGCCAGAGCCTCACCCCTTCACTTTTGCTATTTAACATGTCTCTGTCATGGTAGGCCTACAGGTGAAACAAATAAGACGAATTAAGAATGCATTCTTTATCTTTCATTATGAATCTGCATATGCAGAGCGCGGGGACGAAACATATACTATCTACTGAAGATTGTAACCCTATATCAGACAAAATCAATTTATCATGTGGATAAGATTAAAAAAAAATGTTTGTTATGTTTAGTTGTGAAATTGCACCCTAAACAGTGTTAGTCTTATTTTAAATGATGAAATCTTTATCTTTTAAAAAATATTACAAGACCTGTCTTAAATCACACCCTTTTATGATGTGACTATTGCATGTGTGCGCATTGTGATGTTATGACATACATTACACGCCCCCCACCCCCGCTGGGCTAAATTATCATGCGAAACTCCTTCCGACGCCACTGTCTGGCGCTCTAGGCGGGATTATGTTGCACGCCCCCCAGAGCAGCGGAAAACTATTTTCGTCAGTTAATTTATATTAAAAACAGTAGCACAGAGTATCTGGCTGCTGACTAGCTAAGCATATCTGGCTGCTGACTAGCTAGCTCGTGTATGTTTCACAAGAAAAGTAATGAAATACTAAAACTGGTATAAATAACTGTAATGTTACAGAATGCAACCAGATGTTTTCTTCCATTTTTATTCACTTTATCTTTTGCATCCCTTGATTAAAAATGGCTCCCTAGGCAATTGCCTATGTTGTGTATAGGGTACCCAGTAATAATAACAATAATCATGTTGGGAGCATATCCCAGCCAGCATGGGGCATGTGGCTGAGATAATTATTATTTTTTTTTTATATTATTATTATTATTATTATTATTATTATTATTATTATTATTATTATTATTATTGTTGTTGTT
>JAAGVU020000040.1:18865651-18893203 GCA_011763525.2 Mormyrus iriodes
GGTTGGCGCCCCATCCTGGGTTGTTCCCTGCCTTGTGCCCGCAGCCTCTGGGATAGGCTCTGGACCCCCCGCGACCCGAAATGGAATAAGCGGTTCTGGAAAATGGATGGATGGATTATTATTATTATTATTATTATTATTATTATTATCAGCAGTAATAGTAGTAGTAATAGTAGTAGTACTGCTAGTAGCAGTTGGAGTAGCACTAACAGTAGGCATACAATTATTATTATAGTTACTGCTACTAAGCGTGCTTCACTGCATGGGTACTGTTGCTTTTAACAATGAACCCTTGACTGGTAGTGGACAATATTCCCTAGCCAGCTGGACCTCTCCCTGAAGAAGTGTCGCTTTTTCTATTGACAGTCATTGTGTGTTGAAGAAAAGTAAAAAAAAAAAGAGAAATGTTAAAGAAAAACAAAATCAATATTGCAGTTCTTTTATTTTCAGTTGAAGCAATTGGTGGTTTTGGTGAAAAGAAATGTTGAACATTGTAATGAAGGCAGAAGACAAAATGAAGTAAAATGTGTAGTAGATAATTACTAATAATATGATAATAAGAATAAAAATAAGAAGACTGAGGGTATCCCATGTTCTGTCATTAAAAAAGAACAGAGGCTACTTCAGCTGTGACTCTTTGTCTCATCCATTGATCTCTTACAGAACCACCTGAGAAATTTCCAATAAATTCTAGTTCTGCAGATTTATCACTGTTGCCCCAAACACGGCTCCTTAACAACAGTCCAGACCTGCTCTCTGATTACATTTCAAATGGATCAGAATTCTAACAGCAGCCCAGGGATCTGTCCCCCATCTTTGTCTACACTTATATCTATCAAGAAGGTGCTATTTAATGTCCAGCCAAATCAAACAGATCTTTTCTTTGAAAAATTGGGTTATTTACCCCCTCCTGCCCCCATGTACAAGACTGACTGAGGAAACAAAACAGCACATTTCAGTGATGTGTCAGTGTGAATTGATTAGTTCATACAGATGTTTAGTTGTTATCTGTCTTAGAAGAGTTGCTGGGCTCTGAGTATAGCTTGTCTTCAATCCTATCTTTGATGCATGGATGGAGAAAAAAAAACACTTATGTGATCAATTGTCCTTTCTCTCCACTCTTGTTCATGTTGCTCAAAAACACAACTTTTAAATACATTTATTGCTGTATTATACCCGCCTCTGGCCAGTGCATGACTGATTTGAGTGATATTTCTTTCATATTTATTTGTTTAGTATAATACTCTATTATTGCCTTATATCAATTCATTTTCTATCAATATTTGCAGTTTAAATGGCGAATTTCATTCACAAATATAAGAATATGGTACATCCCGGGAAAAGTAATTTGTAAACAATGCACAATTCCTTATCTGATACCATTACATCTGATCATGATGTGACATTGTCACGCCCAGCGAAGGAATGACTCATGATGTCAGGACCTCCCACCTATAAAGCTCGGACACGATCACACAAACAGTGCAAAATATTGTTACTTTCATGTGCAGCACTGAGTGTTCTCTTCTCCCTCTCTCGTGCTCCCCCTTGCCTGCCTTGCTTGCCCTGTCTGCCCTGCCTGATCCCACCCTGCTCACCCTTCTGTTCTGCCCCATACTCATGCCCTGCGTCTCCTGTGTACCTGTAGGATTGACTTCTTCAGATACTGACCTGTCTAGCACCGTGACACTGTCTACTTCTCTGTCTTGCCAATTCCATTTCTGATTGGCCAATCCTTTCAACAAAATCCCCTGTCTCCAGCATACGAGTCTCCTGTCCTCCCTGTATTCCTGGCGTGACAGAAATACCACTTGATGTTCTGCTGTGATAATTAATCCTGTTGAAACATTCATTTGATAATTCGAAATTCTTCCACAATCCTGACAAAGGCTGAAGGAGAAATTATTAACATGTGCTACTTCCAGCTAAGTCTCGTTCTGGAGTATGATGATTATGGATGTGGTCGTAAACTCTGCAGGTCTGCAGTCGTTTATTTTTGTGTTTTTATTATGCAGTATCCCCCACAACCCTGACCAAGATAAGCAGATAGAAGATGGTTGGTTAAATGGGTTGATGTATGGAACAACATATATAAATAAATAAATTATATACACTATACGAACAACAGTATTAGGCCACCTTGCCATTACACCTACAGGAATTTTATGACATTTCATTCTAAATCCATACACCTTGTTATGGAGTTGGTCCCCCCTTTGCAGCTATTACAGCTGCCACTCTTCTGGGAAGGCTTTCCACAGAATTTGGAGTTTGCAGAAATTTTTGCCCAATCATCCAGAAGAGCATTTGTGAGGTCAGACACTGATATTGGATGTGAAGGCCTGGCTCACAATCTCCATTCTAGTTCATCCCAAAGGTGTTTAATGAAGTTGAGGTCAGGGCTCTGTGTGGGCCAGTCAAATTCTAACCAACCAAACTCACCCAACCATGGACCATGCTTTGTGCACTGGGGCACAGTCACGCTGGAACAGAAAAGGGCCTTCCCCAAACTGTTCCCACAAAGTTGACAGCATAGAATTGTCCAAAAGTTCCCTTCACTAGAACTAAGGAGCCTAGCCCAGAACATATCTGCAGTTACTGAGTCAACAGAGCGTTGGTGACTTTAATGCACTTTGCGCCTCAGCACTCGTTGACCCTGCTCTGTTAGTTTATGTGGTCTGTCACTTTGCGGCTGAGTTTCTGTTGTTTCTAAATGCTTCCACTTTGCAATAGTACCATTTTGTTGACCATGGAATATCTAGCAGGGCAGAAATTTCACAAACTGACTTATCGCAAAAGTAACTTCCTATAACAGTACCACACTTGACTTCACAGAGCCCTTCAGAACGACCCGTTCTTTCACAAATATTTGTAAACCTGACTACATGGCTAGGTGCTTGATTTTATACACCTGTGGCAATGGGTCTGAATGAAACACTTAAATGCAATGATTAAGAGGTGTGTCCCAATATTTTTGTCCATATAGTGTATATGCACAGTACTATGCAAAAGTCTTTGGCAGTCAAAGAAAATGTTTAAGACATGTTTAAGTATTTATCCGGGTAGAAAATGTATATTTTCTAAGAAAACACTGTTTAACATTGGAATATATGTAAATTAACAGTAGCACAACAGAAAAAAAATTAAAAATTTGTTCTCCAAAAATGTACTGATATCTTGTTGGATGGCTAGACACCGCTTCAGTTCCCAAACTTCTCCTCAGGGGCACCTTAGCCCTTCCATCCATCCATCCATCCATCCACCTGCCACTTATCCAGAGTCAGGTTACAGGGGCAGCAGTCTAAGCTGGGATGCCCAGGCCTCCCTCTCAGCAGCCAACTGCTCCAGCTCCACTGGGGTAATACAAAGGCATTCCCAGGCCAGCTGAGAGAGATAATCTCTCTAGCATGTCCTGGGTGGGCCCCAGGGCCTCTTCTTAGTTGGACATGCCCGAAACACCTACCTAGGGAGCCATCCAGGTAGCATCCTAGATAGATGTCCTAACCACCGCAACTGGCTCCTTTCAATGCAGAGGAACAGCAGCTGTACTTCGAGCCCCTCCCAAACGTTCAAGAGCATTACCCTCATATCTCTAATGCTGAGCCCAGACACCCTGTGGCAGAAATTCATTTCACACCCAGGTGAGGGTAGTAATGTAGATCGACTGGCAAATCTGAAGCTTTGCCTTCCAGCTCAGCACCCTTTTTACCACAACAGAACAGTACAGCGTCTGCATTACTTCCAATGCAGGACTGATCTGGCTGTCATTCTCCCACTCCCTTCCTTCCTACTTTTGAACAAGACCCCATGATATTTAATCACCTCCAGTTGAGGCATCAGCTCATCCACTACCAGGAGAGGGCAATCCACCCTTTTCCATTCAAGAACCATGGACTCAGACTTGGAGGTGCTGATCCTCATCCCAGCCCCCTCACACTCAGCTGCAAACCACCCCAGTGCCCGCTCCAGGTCACAGACCAGCGACACCAACAGGACCACATCATCTGCAAAAAGCAAAGACGTGATCTTCAGGCCTCCAAACCAAACCCCCTCCGCCCATTGGCTACGTCTCAAAATTATGTCCATAAAAGTTATGAACGATATCGGTAACAAATAGCAGCTCTGGTGGAGTCCAACACCCTCTGGGAATGAGTTTGGCTTACTGCTGACAATGCGAACCAAACTCTTGCTCAGTTTGTACAAGGACCTGATGGCCCACAACAATGGACCCCATATTGCATACTCCTGAAGCACCCCCTGCAGGACTCCCTGAGGGACACAATTGTATGCCTTTTCCAAGTCCACAACACACATGTAGACTGGCTGGACAAATTCCCATGAACCCTCCAGTGTCTTTGTGAGGGTGAAAAGCTGGCCCAGCGTTCTGCGACCAGGACACATTGACCCCTCTTGCATTTGAGGTTCGACCAATGGGTGGACCCTCCTCTCCAATACCCCAGCATAGACCTTCCCAGGGAGGGTGAGGATTGTGATCTCCTTGAAGTTGGAACTAATATATATATATATATACACACACACACACACACACACACACACATACCCACACACACACACACACACACTCACATACACACACATATGTACAGAGGCATCAGAAGGACATGGATACCCTGACAGATACAGGAGATCCAACACCTTACAGGGGACCTTGAATACGTGAAATTATAAAGTTATATAATATAATATAAATGTGACGTTTTGACAGGGGACCCAGAATGTCTACGTATTCCCTTATACACACACACACACACACACACACACACACACACAATTACATCCTTCTGAAGTAGAAGAGGTTACAGGACTAAAATATGCTTTTGGAAAAAACTGCATAGGGGAACAAATTTTTCCACAAGGTGCACAAAGAGGCCTGAATCCTATGTGTGGCCTGTTAACTGCAGCCCCTGCAGCACTGATTTCGGTGCCTCTGAAAATAGGACATTCATTTTACAGAGATGAAAATAAATCAAAGCCATGTGCCACTACCTGAGAGCGTGTGGCACTCGCAGTGTCTTGGTCTAATAATACCTCAGACAGGATAGTAGGGTGGGAGGGTCTCATTGCCCACATTTGAAAAGTGGGAGGTGTCTGGAACATTGTGAGTAACAATGCACATTTGTGCATAAAGGAATCAGAAAGGGATCGCCATTTCATTTGGTAAAATCTGTAGGATTAACTATCATGTGAAATACTCATCCTAACATATGATATTTGTAAGTAATAAAACCAACATCATAATACTACTTACAGTATATAGCTATGTTCACACAATAAACAGAGTCAGTCTGAGGTGATTTGCCTAATAGTTTCAGCATAAATCCATTTAGGACTTGCTTAGGCTTCACACCTGGCTCACAGGTGAAGGGAGGCTGGAAAATCAGCAGGGCTCGGACCTTGAGGTCCGTGAGTTGCATAGCCCTGGACTAGGACAATTGGTCAGTATAGTTTTAAAAATATCTAGCAAGTATCTCAGAGGCATGTACCACTCAGAAGTATGACAGCACACTGCACTCTTACACACACTGAAGTCATGTGACCACATTAAGAAAACGTCCACATTTTTTGGGCACCAATAAATGCAAGCAGTGTAAGTTTGAGCAGAAGGACACACCACACTGTAAAAGCCAACCCCCCCCACCCCAGCACCCGTAAACAGACAGAGAAAGCTAAACAGAGATGCAACCCCTGTGAAACTCGTGCATGTCTAATTAATTCGTACAAGCATTTGCTGTCAAAAGTCAACACAAAATAGCTGAGCATATGCTCAGTAAAACTACTGGGTTGAGCAATACTCCTAAAACCCATTAGTTCGGATCGGAGACTCAAAACCCATTTTTAAATACCCGGATGACATGCTATGATGTCCTGAATTAAATAACGGCTTGTAATAGGTTCTAGAGATAGAAGAGCGGTGAAATTAGGAATGAATGTTTTATGAGCCTCTAAAGCTACCCGCTTGAATATTACCAATGGGCTCATATATAAAGGCTTTTTACACTGTGCATAATGTCTCTTCCATTCCCGCTGAATGCTTTTTATGCCTAGAAATTTCAAAGCAAAACATTTCATTTTGTCAGTATAGAGAAACCAGAGAGCGCCTTTAAAGACGCAGGTACAACTTTACTGTAGAAGCTGTACAACTTCCAAAGACCAAAGACCCAAAGAGGCTACAGGCGCAAGGCAGGTAGTTTTATATAATGTTACGATCCCCAGTCTAGGGTTGAGGATCGACAGAAAGGTAAGGGAAAAGGAGGGAGGGAAGACGAGACAATCAGGGACCCGGACAAGGGAACATGGGAAACAAAGGGATCTTTTTTTGTAGTTTTTTTTATTTTTATACATGGACACTTTTACAAACACGAGGTGCAACAGACTTCGGGAGTGACCCAGGCCAAAACAACAAACAAAACAGCTAGAGCGCTCCTCTGGAAGCAGTCAGTAGGCCTTTATCCTCATCCGGAACACAGGGCCAAGGTCACAGGTCAGAAGGGGCGTGGCAAGGGCGTGGCCAGAACCGGGAGGCGGGCTGAAGCAGCAGCTGACGAATGGAGCTTGGGGCAGAAGACTGAGGCGTCCTGCAGACATATCCAAAACTCTTATGGCACGTAACAGTATCAACATACTCATTTGCATATCTGGACACTTATGTGCAAACTTAGTGTGTTGCCTACACTGCTCAGGTGAAAGCAGATTTTAAAAAAGCTATTAAATTCAAGTTGAAATTGAACTAATAATCATTTTCATAATGACACAATGTCTGCGTCTGGGCAATGATATTTTTAATGTATTTGTTAAACTATTTAAATACATGTTCTTTTCTGATTCTACCATAATGATGCCATTTATAAAAACAACATCCAATTTGCTGAACTTTGCAGGATGGTTTCGAAGTTTGTTCTGCAGCATCAGTTACCTTCAGGTTGGACATTATAGCAATATAGAGGCATCAGAACTGTTCATCATTATCCATTTTTCAACCTGTCTTTGCCTGACAGACTTTTTCATGCCAAGAGAATGGTTGTCAAATGCTTTTGTTTAGCTTATTTCCAATGAGTTGCCATTGACTTTGAGGCTGTTCCCCAACTCAAGAGTAATTTAAGAGTATATCTTGATTTTCATAATCCTCTTGTGGACTTTTGCTGTTAGTAAATATTTCACCTCTAGTTATTTCCAAAAAAAAGTATAAGTAGAGTATAACCAAAAACAAAATTTAATACTTGGTACATCTATGTTCTCTCGGGCTTTAGATAACCAAATTCTGCCATGATTTCCCTAAACTCTTCACTATTATGTGATTATGTGATCTTTTATGGAGTACATCTTACTCTTTTATGTGTGGTTTGCTAGATGGTCAATTGGTCTGGTAATCTTACACATAGTCACATACACATACGCACAATCATATGAAATATATGATTGGTCATAAGGTCATGCATTGGTGGTTGCGCATTGGAGTCCTGAAGGAGTGCTTTACTTTATGAAATCCCCTACTGCATATAATCCTGGACAGTAGCATAAGAATAATTACATCCTTTGCAAACACCGAAGCTATTATTCTTCTGTGCTATATGTAGAAAAAGATTTCTATTCCATATTTTTGGAACGAGATATTCATATTAATACAATTGGTCTGCTGTAGTTGGGAAAATACATGTAAAATTCTTTCATTTTATAGAGAAGCCAATAAAAAGTGTGGTTCTGCCAGGTGACATCATAATGAGAACAGCCCCCTTCTAAAAATCTAAAGCCATCCAAATGTTAATTGCATGCAAACACACCTTTGCATATCTTGAGATTGCATATGTGAGAACTTGTCACTGACCGTCACTTACTTTCATAAAGGAACTCCAAGCCAAGAGAATTCAAAATCAAATGAAAACTGGCAAATAATTAGTGAATGGACTAAAAAAGTTTTTGTTTGGTGGGAACGTCCCTTCAATATGTGTTATTTTTGGGAGTATGTAGAGGTCAAAAATCTGTTTGCATAAACACATTCAAAATACATGCATTGTACCAGCATAATGTATAATAATGCAATTATATATAAAAAAAACATGGGTGAGACGACCATTTTAGCACATGAAAGTCCACGAAGATTGTTGTGCGATTGTTAGACTAAAAGAATAAGGAAGGCCATCATACATCATCCTCACTGCACCCGTTTCTAAGAAAATAACCATGAAAAAACGCTGCATTTACGTTGCGATATGGCAGGTTAGAAAACCATCTAAACTCATTCCATTGTTTGCATCACACATAATGAGCTGAATACTGCTTCCTGTTTTAAAACCCAACCACTAATTCATTTGTTGTAGAACAAGCATCCTCAATCCTCACCCTTATAGAACTGTGTGTGCACAGGATTTATTTCTCCCTAACTATCTAAGGACTCGACTGAACTAATTATTTCCCATAATTGAACAGATTTAGCCTTCTTTCCCGCTGCAGGGGCTGCTGCAGCTCTGCAGAATGCTGGAAAACCTGCACACAGTGTCTGATCTGTTAGCACTGGCAGCATTACACATTGTCTAACTTTGGCAACAAATAGAATGCGTGAAATTAAATGTTAAAAAGCCCACTTCTAGAATAAATTATAGCGTATTCAAATCTTTCAAAAGAGAAACCTGAGCAATACCTTCCTACCCTATTTTTACCGACACGTCTAATGCCATTTATCGTCTCCCTTGTAGCATCCCTGGGCATCCCCATATGTAAATGAAGAGGGCTTACAGAAAAGGCAGTGTGGGGGATTTATGGAGCGTTAGCCAATCTGGAGCACCACCTGTTGCCTAGCAAACAAGGGAAACTTGATGGCACTCTTTCAAAGCACGTTTTTAATGCCCGGCTATCAGTCTAACCTTTCTGAAATCAGCTCGCTATTCCCAGAGATGAATAAGGGATAAGAGCCACATCTTGCCGGATTAAAGGGATTCTGCTCCTTCTGGGCCAGACGCTGACTCAAATCTTTCCTGGCATTTGAGAAAATGTACAATGGCAGATGTGAAGAAGCCAGTAATCAATGACTGACAGGTCGGCCGTCCGCTACTGGATTATGTTTTGTGTGGGGAAGTGACAGAAAGTAGAGATACGGAGAAGAAATGTTAAGTGAGAATATTGGTCGTTTTCTGAGTTTCTGAAGTAACGTCTTGGCAGAGGAAAGGGTGCCACGAGTGAAGAACACCCTATATATGCAAATTCTGCACAGCCATGCTTTCAGAAATGGAATCATAGCACGTCTATACTATTTACCCATTTTTTGCCTACAGCTAAAAGCATGCATTTGTTAATTGCACCATTCTGCTTTTATTTTATGATTCGGTTTATTATAATTTGATTTGATTTATGATTCGCCATTGATGAAAAATGGTACTGAGATCAAATTAGGGGACACTTATTACAAATCATCTCTCATCAACCATACTACTGCCACCACTGAAGAGTTTCAGCCAACAGTAATCATCTGATGCCCTTGGTACTCTGCAGCATTTTCTCTTAGTTGGCTCAGGCAGGAATCATTGGCTCCTAAAAGCAGTCTGTGTACATGAAGTTTAGAACTTCGCCCTGAAATCCAAAACCAACCATCTTGTCATGCTTCAGTTGAACATCAGCCAGCACTGGCTTACCAGAGTTTATCTCAATATAAGCCAAAATTATAGCTACTTTTTTGCATGCCCACAAAGCACGAGCTAGTTGCCTGTAAAGACTATTAAATTAGTTTGAATGCTTGGAAGCATCATTTATATTCATATTCATTAATAACAGTGATGATATGGTGCAGTGATGGTAATGTCCGGTGTATTATTGCTGCATAGTCTTTGTTTATTTCCATGATTTGTATATTTGATTATGATTATTGTTTAGCAAATTGAAATGAGGATGAGGATTGTTTTAATTTACCTAGAATGTGATTTTCTCAGTGATTTTTGATCATTGTCCTCGTCTTTGAGAAGAAATTAAATCAAATTAAATTAAATTACATTATGCATTTTTGCCATTTGTACAAGTTCAGGTACTGTTGTATATTTAGCAGTAAGTAATTGTTTACATGAACTTGCTAACATTAGTCTCTTAGAATTCAACTGGCAAACCAAAAAAAGTATGGTATGTAATGTACTGTGACAAAATACAGAAAAATGAATATTGTTTTATATTTCAAAACACTGAAAATTTTAAAAAGACTCATTTAAAACTTGGGGAATATCTTAAATATATTTTTGATAGATAAATTTTTGTTCTAATCATTAAATGCAAAGAAAATGAGTCATGATATGAATAGTGACCTGGACCTGGAACATTAATTTTGCCTAAGTGTAATGGAACAGGGAAATTGCATCAGCACCAAGAATGGATAAACTTAAGTTTTTAAAATCAAACACAGCGCTTGAGCAGCATATCACAAAGTTAACATTTTGCCTCCAAGAGTCATTTGTAAGTACAACTGACAAATATGGAAACAGAAGAGAGTCATAGGAAGACCCCAAGATTTAGAAAAATACAACTAACCTTCCCCAGAAAGAGCTCAAGAAATTCCAATACTGAAAATTAAATAATGGTATTAAAGTAAACCCAGCATAACAGGTTACCTCAAAAAATGGGCTATTCGAGTTTTGCAGAATGCCCTTTGGTCTCTGCAATTACCTTGACATGTTTCAAAGATTAATGGAATTTTGCCATATTATAAGAAAGATGAATTTATAATATTATGGCTATCTCTTTATGTGATTTAATTAATCTAAATTCTCATCTAAAGAACCTGAAGAAGTTTGGTGCGGCATATTCTGAAATTGAACTGGATCATAGGATACCTGTACAACAAACATTAATTTTGTGGGGGAGAAGGTGACTGTATTGGCTACCCATGCCATCCCCAATACTGATTCATAATCACAGCCATGTTTTAGCCTGATGATGGGCTATGAGCTGTGATTTACCCCTACCTTTTTGTTAATTGCTGCCCCACTACATTTCCTTCTTATTGAAGTTACCAAGAACCAGGTAACAGACTCGAGAATGGAGCTGATTTCTCCTTGCATCCATTGATGTATTGTACGGAAACAATAATGTTAGGGCAATGTGACCAGTTATAATACTTGTGATTGTGCTTTTTTATCATAAACACATACAATCAAAAGGTATTTTTTTCATTTCCCAAATATATTTTCTTCTAATTATTACAAAAGCCGATAGTCTATTAGACACTAAGGAAGACATTCTCAAAACATGTGTCTATTGGTTTTTGTAACAATTAAAAGAAAAAAATACATCAGTCTGACATTTTTTGTTTGTTTCTTATTAATAGAAGGTTTATTCTGTAGTTTTTTTGAGAGCACACCCTGATACTGGTAGCCATTTAAGCAATTTTGGCTGGCAGCTGCACCTACCTAAGCATTCATAGAAAAGGATTCACCTGAGCGCAGGTTCAGCCTTTATATTTCCAAGTTCAACAGAAGAAAATGTTCAATAATCTCCAAATACAGCTTTTATAAGGTAGAAATTGCTTATTTGTTTGGTAACATAAGTACTATAGTAACAGTAAAATTAAAGCTTGTTGTTTACACAGAAACTGTAGGTGGCAGATGATGAACGCTCCACACCATCTTTAATCTTCACTATAAACTTTCCTTCTCCCCTTTTACAGCTACTTCTATCTACCACTGTCACAATACATTGGCTTGAGTTTGCATTATTTTACTGTCACTTTCTCTCAGCATTTTAATCTTTCACATTTTATTGTGTCTTTCAGGGATTTGAGGAAGTGTGCTGGGCACCCCTGCATGATAAATAACATAGTTGTTCCCTTTCTTTTACATTGTTAGCATTCCCCTCCTTTTATTATCTAATTCCAGGTTCCTTTAAATGCAGTGTTTCTTGATCGGGTCCTCAGGGACCCCCAGCCAGTCCACGTTTTTCTCCTTCTGGGAGCTGAGAGGGAGCAAAAACGTGGACTGCTGGGGGTTTCTGAGGACCGGCTTGAGAAACACTGCTTTAACGTGCTAGCGAGCCCACTGGTTACTGGCACTTCACGGCTGAGCATGCTGGTAGACTGGGCCCAGTGGGAGGACAGATGGGGTAACAAAGTAGAGAGTGAGTACAGTAGAAGAGGGTTTCAGATGTCATGCAGGTGGCTGGGATGAGTAGGCAGGCAACTTGATGATTTCTCAACAAGATGTTCATGCAGAACACTGAACATGAATGGAAGAATACACATTTATTCTGAACTACAGGCTCCATTTCCAAGTGTCAACAGTGAATATATCTTTAAACAATTTAAAGCATATCTGAACATAAATCAGATCCTCATCCTTACAAAACTAGCACAGCCCCAAATATTAGATGTGGCAATCTGCTGGTTTGGCAGTTTAACACCATCACTATTTACTGTTCTGTTAAATCTGAACAATAAAACACCTCCTTACACCAGTTTTCAGTTCCATCGACATTTTTCAGCGTGTACAATGCACTTGATAATAGTGAGCAATATATGGAATGAAACTAAATTCAAAGACAGAGAGCAATGTTCAGTATACCTCGTAATTTATGAATTCTGATGAAATTACAACGTATATAAAGAGGTCTCTCAGCAGCTCTGCTACCTGCAACTTGATCAGTGTCTAGTGAAAGGCACGAATGAGCTTTCTGATGGATGCCTCGCCCCTGCGTTTCAAGGGACATTAAACTCTTGCGCATGTGGCACATGGGCTGCAGGAGTCATAAGAGTGTCTCCAGGCTGATTGATATGCCATTGTTGCATGACACCTTTACGAGGGAAGCAAAGACTTGTGGGATGCGTGCCCACAACGGCTTTTCCGGCTGGATGAACGATTCGTGATGCTTTGGCAAAGGCTGGTAGCCATTACTGTTGAACCTTCACGCCACCCAATTACGGCATGGAAATTAACCGAGATATAGCCATCTATGCTGATGCGCTGCAGCTATTTGTAAACATTGACGGAATGGGATGTGGTAGAAAATTTTCATTAGAACCTTGTGGTTTTGTGGAGATTTCAGACATCCCCCATTATCATTAAAAAAAGAGCTGTGTTATAGAACTTTCAGGTTATGTATATGCTGGCTTTTGAAACACTGTCTTCTGTTGTCCTGGCAATTGCCTTCTTAGCGTGTGATATTACCCTGTGGCAGTTGAGGCACAATGCAATCATAAGAAAAAAAATCACTGAAACAGGGATAGCCAGAGGAGAAATATGTTGCTATGATACAAAGCTGACAGTCCACTTGAGATTCATCCATATCAGCTTGGACATCTTAGCGACATCACACTGATTGACTGAGGGCAAGAGATGACAGGGTATTCCAGGGAAGAGTAATGGACAGAATAGTTGTTGACACTCTAAGTACTGAAAGCAATGTAATAGCTTTTGGAAGGGCAGCAGACAGAGAGGCCTTGTGTACCAAAGCCAATATATCTTCTTAGCTCTGATTTGGCAAAAAAAAAACAAGAGAGATTAGCAGCTCTACATGTTCACTGCGTATAACAACCGTTTTCTGTCAATGTTTAAGGCTACTTAAAGGAGAATGGGTTATGGGTGTCTTTGATGAGCACAACTCCTGGTCCTCAAACTGCTCTCAGTTAGATCTCAGTTGTCTCTCCTGACAAGGGGTGAAGCATTCTCGTAGACTCTGCTCACCCCTGTCTTTGCACACATCCCTCAGAGTCATGCCTTCTTAAACATTTATGTGCTGGAGCAAGCAGGGTGGCTGGGCTTAAAGGGAATGTGTAATGATCATTCAGTGAGCTTAAGTAAGCCTTCCATTCTGTGGCATTTGTGCAAGGCAGACAAGCGACGGCATGGATGTGCAAGGCAGACAAGCGACGGCATGGATGTGCATGGCATCCACTTCGTGCCCCAGGTACTACATTATTACCAACATCAGAATATGATTGCTGATTTTCTGCATGTTTAGTATTTCCAAATCCTAGCCTTTTTCTCCTTCCCTTTTCAAGTAAAACAATTGTACAAGAGATGTGGGTGTATTACAAATGGGAATACTCCGTGTGGCAAGTGATTAATGCACTTAACACATACTTCTAGCCTCTTTTAACACTTTAGCTATAGTTGCCCAATGAATACACAATTCATGCCATTGAAGGTTTCAGATATACTGTCAGAGTGATCCTTTACAGGCCAATAAAAAGCTAACTTTCAGCATATGCCCCAGTAACGTGCAAGTCGTGATCACTTGCTTAACTGACCATGCCCAGTAATTTTCCAGACCTGCTGATTTTTGGCACCATTAACTGTGGTGATGAACGTATGCGTGCAAAGCCAATAAAGCTATATGAATAGCTAAATATATTAATATATGCTTAATTCTACCATTTAAAATGTGCCCTTGAAGAATGGTTACTATTGGAACAGATGAGAGTAGATGATGTGAGATTTGGTGTGTTTAATTATGTAGTTTAATTTAGCGGATGGTGTCAGCAAGGCACAGTGGATGTTGATCAGTAGATGTACACCTGGAAGAGTTTCTCAATGTCAGACATCATTTAAACAGCATTTACAGAGTTGCACAAAAGTTACATGTATATTTTTTTCTTAATTTTTCTAAACACAGGTGGAAAATGTACCTTGTTAAACAGAGATATATTCGAAGACGGGGCTCATGAATGATTTGATGCATATATATGTTTTTTCACACATTCATCTATCGATTTTACAAATCCAAAGCAGGGTCACACTGAGCCCAGAGCCTCTCTAGACATTATCCTCTCTATGATATTGCAAAACTAAGTTAAAACCTATTAAATGTTATAGTATGTTATAGATTCACCGTCCATTACGGGGCTGATTATTGTCACAACTTGTGGGCTGAAGGATTCTTGGGCAGGCATAAGGAGAACAAAAGGGGCTTCATTACATCAAAAAATCAAACGGACTGGAGAACAAACAGGACTGCGAGGGGTCAAGAATGGGAAGACTGGTACAGGGAAGGGCACAGACAGCAAGACAGTGTGACATCAATGACTGAACTGGGGCTGACGAGACAAACAGGTGCTTAAATACACAGGCTAACGAGGGGTAACAAGCAACAGGTGCGGCTCACCAGGGCCATGTTAGGAAGGAGACAGGAGGGTCAGGCGGACATGACAGGCAAGACGTAACAATTACGAGTAAGAGAAATCTAAAAGCCAGTAATTTCGATACAGTGCTGGAATGGTCTTAGAAAGATATAATGTAATTATCCAAACAAAGGGTTTTTGACATGATGATCCACCCATCCTGTAACCACTTATCCTGGTCAGGGTGGCGGGAGCCTGGAGCCTATCCCAGGCAGAACAGGGCACAAAGCTGGGACTGGATACCCATCCATCACCTGGTGTATGTACATACGCACACTGGCATACACATGACACTGATGATTATTTTGCTATTAGCTTAGTTAATAATCAATAATTACCATGTGTTATAAAGGTATTTATAGTGCATTATAGATGAGAGCTTCATTGGATCTTCTGAAGTATTATAATCAACTGTATAATGCCTTATTACAGTCAATAGAAGATGCTGTAATGCTTTATCAATTCTTATACTGACCATTATAATGCATTATGGAGGTATTTATAATGCATCATAGATGACAGTTTCAAGTAAAGTGTTACTGAATACATTTTAAATCCTATAATAATAATTAATTCATATAAATTAAATTATAATTAATAATAAATTAATGCAAACATTCAATAGTGTAAAACTGATGTTATTATGCCTCAAATTAGTGTAGACTTCAGAACACAGCTGTATTGGTGGGGATACTTATTTATTTAATGGTCATTCAGTCAACAGACCTGGCCAGATAAGGTTCCCCCTAATTGTGGAGAATTACTAGAGAACCCTGGAGCACAGCACGGCCTGCAGTCAGGTCTCTTTTGTTTCAAAGATATTCAGTGTGTGGGCTATATGATTCAGCATGCAACGCTTTTTTTGCTTTCTTGTTAGATCTCCAACTCACGCCTGTGCCACCATCGCACAGATGGCATCCTATCCTACTGTGATTCAGAAGCCTTCTTTTCAACACGACGTCAAAATCCAAACAATTATTGTAATGGGAGAAAGCAGGCCTGAATGTTCCTAACGCGTATGTCAAGTGTTAAAGTGCTGCGTGATTCTGCTCTCCATTTCTGGAGACTCCTTGATTCTGTTACTGCTTCAAAGATCCATTTTTAGCTCTACAGAACAGAAATGCTGCTTAGTATACCTATGAATCCATATCACACGTGTATAATCTGTAAATCAGATTCACCCATGACAATTCTACACTGCTGATGGCTAACATAGAGTCGTTGTCCTATAAAAGACACGTTTCTCCAAAAATCCATTATTCCAGGAGTGTGAAGCTTGTTTTCTCAGAAACTACTTTACAAAAAAATATCAAAATCAACATAATGAGACACCTTTAGTACCCCAAAGAGAAACCACAAATAGAAATCTTTACACAGCTGTAAATAAACGGTTTAAATAGATTTACGTTGATAGTTGTCAGGGAGGCAAATATGTCAGTATCAATGAGATACAAACTAATCTCATATTATATATATCGTTTAATGATGTTCATTACCTAGCTACCTAGCTATGATTGTTGTTGTCAAAATTTTAAATATAATGTAATGCATAAAAATCACCACCATGAAGGCAAATGTTAAGTAATACTTCCAAATTGTATAAAATCCAAAACATTCAAAATCTACCTTGCTTTCAAATAAAGGTCTTATACTAAAAAACTGATTACTGTTCTGATTTTTAAACCGGGATTGAAATACCTCCATAAACATTTGGAAGATGGACGGATAGTCAATTGTTATAATTAAGATATTTTACCCCTTAAGGGTACCTGGGCACACATAATATATACCTTAATGTACATAGGAAGGGAAAAAAGCTAGGGATTCCTATGAATCTTTGGTAAATGATATAATCAGAGTAATAAATTATGCAAATAAAGCTATTAGAAAAATCAAGCAGGGTTTTCAGACACAGCTGATATATAGTAATTTTGTTAATTTAAAGACTGTTCCAGTAACTGCACTAACATTTGATTTACCACAGACATCACATCCCCCAACATCACAGCCAACCTATCAAGGAGTGACAGAATGCAGAAAGTCCGCCTACATAAAAATGCCCATACTGAGCGACGTTCCATGCTAAGGACTTGGGAGAAAGAAGAGTTTGCTCGAAGCATATCGTCTGTAGGTCATGAAGGAGAGAGGTAAGCATTTCTCTGCAAAGCACATCCTAAAAGGGCACGGTAGCTCTGTATGGGTGTTTCATGCAGCACAATGTCCTGGAAATCAAGGTCTAATGATTAGGTAATGAGGTATTCACAGAGGAAAATTACAGCCAAAGCAAGACAAAAATCTGCTTGATTGAAAGCGGCCTCTTTATGATTTCCCTGCCTTTTGGGTGAAATTTGCATGTCGGATGTTTTTTTTTTTCCCCTGAATGGCAGACACACAGTTTCATGTCGTGAAAAAGTTCTTTAGCATCATTTGAAAGACCTGCTTTGTCCTTATGGGTTTCATGCAAATGAGACATTCTGGGGTTAACATGATGGATAAAACACAGAAATACAACCATTTTATTAGGTAAAGGTTTCAAACGGTGACATTTTGTACTGTACGGTTCTATATATACACACACATAATCACAGAATATTCTAAAAGTAGATGGTTATGTGAAGGTATTAATCTGAGCTCAATCATCTATCTGCTATATATTTTGTTTAGACAACAATGTAAACAGGACATTGTTTAGAGAACAATTAATTTTCTGACAGGATTCAGACAATGTCAACTATCGGAGAACAAAATATTGACCCTTTTGAACAAAACATCTCAGGAGACTGAGGCAGGAGACTCGCTTTCTTTGAACTTATTCATCATGGTAGGCTTAAAGATTTTGGAAACAATTTAAAGGCTTCTCATGGGTGTGTGATGTATGTTGCTGAGCATCCAGCAAGCTGAAAGGTATTCATCAAATGGACACATAGTGTTGAAGTTACCATGTAAGTTGGTGTGCATGTGCTGGCAGAGGGGTGTTTTACCTCACATGCCCCTCGGCTCTTCTTCCCAGCCCTATGGAGTCCAACTGGGAGAGAGAAAGAAATGGGGAAAAGATCTGGTAATTTACTGAGATGACTTTCAGAGATGGTGGGAATGATTAAACCGTAATCATTAAGCTCGATTCCAAGACTGAGCACTGCTCCGTTTCCCACTCATTTTGGCTGCGGGGCCCTCCCACACTGAACAGCCAGGCTGCATGGATATGATCTCAGTCCTTTTAAGTGCAAAGGGCACTGCTGTACCATGGTGCACATCAAAGAGCTCACCTGACCTTTCTGCCTGAAGGTCTGGGGAAATACTTTACATAAAAATCAGAACTTCTCTCTCATGTTTAGCATTTAGTCTAAGAGCAACTGCAGAAAGATATTTATGGCCTAAACTGTAGAATTACGCCCATCGTCACATCAGCTTTGTAAATAGACAATACGATCAGACGGGGTGCTGGGAGTATTCAAAATGACACAAAATGAATGTGGACCATTAATTCCATCCATCCATTTTCTGTAACTGCTTATCCCATTTGGAGTTGCAGGGGGCCTGGAGCCAATCCCGGAGACACAAGGCAGGGATCAACCCAGGATGGGGTGCCAACCTATACTCACACACCATTCACACCTATCCTGATAATTTGGTAACTCCAGTCAGCCTCAGCATATTTTTGGACTGTGGGAGGAGAACCCCACGACAACACAGGGAGAACATGCAAACTCCACACACTTGGAACCCAGGCGGAGACGTGAACTCAGGTCCTAGAGGTGTAAGGCGACAGTGCTAACCACTGCACCACTGTGCCACCCCCTGGGTCACTAATTCGTCATCATAAAGATGGATTTGTGATGTTATGGAAATGTATTGGCTACATACTGGTTATCATGTCTGTGAAATGCTATGAGGTTCTAAAGTATTGTGAAAAGTCAGTTATTATGTTTGGTCATGCAGAGAGAGGCAAACAAGTTGCAAAATTTAGCATATGCTCCAGAACTGCCTACCGTTTAATGCTTTATTGAAGTTAGAAAATATTTATTCTTCTAGAAAGGTCATTGTCATGTTAATTTGTTGATCACCTTCAACTGCTATTAAAGTGCAATGCCTTCAGTAACAGTGCAGACACTCCTCTTTAATATTACATTGTAAACTGATCAATAATCACATAATGGGCATTAATGTGGTATTCCGTATAATCAGGCATGTAATTATAGTTTTATGCTGTACCTAGTCCTCTTATCACAGCCCTGGCTCATAATGCCTTATCACAATAACAGCTCACAATAGGTTATCTAGCTAAACTGATTCTGATATGCAGTCTCCTTATGCGAAGGTGGTTTTACAGTGTTAATACTCTATACATATAAAGTCTATACATGTGTTGCAGTTGAAAACTTAATTATTTAGTGACTACAACTTTATGGAAGCTGAGAATAGCCGTGCTTGCAATTTTGTGCCATTATCTTGCGATAACGAGATAATTTATCTTGTTATCTCGAGATAGCAAAGCTCGCCTTCTCGATATAACAAGCTAATTTAGCAGCGTGCTTCAAAAGGAGTTGCAGCTTATATACAGTTTACATTGATACCCAAGGGTTGCTCTGTATATCTGCCTCTGTGCAGATGGAACAGTGTCAAGCATAGCACATTTCGCTTAATGGAATAATCCCCAAAGACTCAGACAGTGTGTGTAGATTTGAATGCGGGTGTGAAGGTTTGTTTCTATCAAATTTCAGTATTTTATTATCATATCATCTACACATGTTGTGTACAGTGATATGACATAGCATTTCCCAGAACCATGGTGACAGGACCGTCAACACTTCTGCCACTGCCCCATGACCGTTGCTTGGCATGCACTTTAGGCTAAAACACTACATGGGTACAGCACTTAATTTCAGCATTGAATACACGGATGCACACATTAAGTAACACAGGTACAGTGCTGCACATGGCATGACTGCCCCGTGGTGTCACAATATGCTTATCCTTGTACCTATTCAGAGAAAATGATCTCATTATCCCGAGAAAACAACATTTGTTATTGGGCTCTTTAGTTCTCCGCTTCCATGCAACTTATTCCTGTGGTATCACAATATTCTCTTTTCAGGATATTGTACTGTGTATTTTTTAAAATAGTTTGCACTGTGTGCACTGTCTCTGAACCTTGTCTGTTTGGCACTATATATCTGTGTTCTTGCTGCTGAATGCAACAGAATTTACCTCTGAGATCCATCTTAATCTTAATCTTAATCTTAAATCCGTCTGAATCTTAATCTTTAATCCATCTTAATCTTAACTTAAAATCATCCTCTGTCCCCCTAGCCATACATGGTATTGATACCTCGGTATGCATAAATCCGTCCCTGTGAAATATACCTTTTAAATCTGTTTCTACCTTTTGAACCCACATATGTAACATATCAGCAGACAGTACTAGTGAACAATAGCCAGCCATATGCCCATCCCTTGCTCTTGGCGGAGATCTGTTGGGTGTGGCATCTTTTAACTCCATCCTTTTCTGGGAATGCTTTTCTTGGACATCCAAAGGCTCACCCGACTGCCAGATTTTAAAACTTGTTCAGAGGAACTTGAAGAAATATGGAAGCTGCTCCCCATGGCTGACCAGCTGGCAGCACTTGCTGTGTGTGTCACCAAAGTGCTGAGCAGCCCCACGCACCCGCCCATGTGCGCCCACTGGTAACTGCCTGTCCTGCAGTCCTTGGCTCCGTCTCCATCTGTGCTACTGGCCCTTCACACACAGAGGCAAGTGCAGAAAGGTACAGGTACAGCTGTAATGTAAGGCAAGCCCTGGGGGAGGGGGGACAGGGGAATAAAATAATAGAGGTGAAACTCTTCTCCTGTAATAGAAACAACTATTTTAAGGACATTACAATCTCTTGACTCCTTTTTTTTAAAGTAGAAAATAGCGAAAAGGCAGCAGAACTGTATCAGGGTGGGATATTGCATAACTGGATTTTTATAATGAACTTTATCAGTAAAAAGAATAATGCGGCGATTATGTGCTTCCTGTGTTGTATGTATTCTATATATAAAGGCTCCAACTGAAGATGGTATTTACACCAACGAAAAGAGAGCTTGCAGCACACATTTACATTTGTTTCTCCAAAGTGGCAGCCCCCTTTTCTTTGTTTATGCAGGAATCAAGACACACCTAAGGCCAAAGTTGTCATTAGGCCTTGCAATGGTCGCAGAGGTGGATATGGTTAGGCCTTCTCCGCCGTCTGGCCAGCTAATCCCCACCCTTCCTTTGCGTCAGGAGTCTGTGCCCAAAGGTGAATCCTCAATCCTCTTGAAGCGGCAGAGATCTGCTGATGGACATCTTGCAGGTGGATACTTAGCATAAATATTTGCAGGCAGGCAGTATGACTCTTTTGCAATTACAAGTCATAGCTATTATTTGGCATCGCAAAAAAAACTGGACAGTCAAGTCCAGTGAAAGCTGTTTCTTTCCTATCAGTCTTCATTTTTTTCTTGTCAGGGAGAATCAGCATTGTGAAAACAAAGTGATATCCTAAAAAAGTGTGTAAAGCACTGATGACAGAAAATGCTTTCCTCTGAAACTAGTCCTGAAATGAGGTAATACATTACTTTAGAAATAAAAGGAAAATAACAGTCACATTAGGGCCAACTCAATGTACTGGCACTCTCCTGACTGAGCCATCCCGCGTTAAATTAGGCCTTTATAGAGTTGTCATTGGCAAGCAAGGATTATTCCTGTCTTTCTGTGCTGCTCCGTGCCAAAATGAGCAGAATATATCAGAGTAAGGAATGGGTGAAAAACCTGACTTCCAGAATTAGGTACCTGGACTATGGATCACATTACTGATGGACTGAGAAGCAACACATCACCATGGTGCATAGATTTCCATTAAGATGGAGCTGGGCTCTGGCACACCATCACACCATCCATTCTCACCCATATAAAATGGAAGTGAAGCAACAAGATGATTCGATGGAGGTCTTTGTCATGACCGCACCATCAGCTTAGATCGACACTGTAACGTGCAACAGAACAGTAACTGTTTTGAAGTTATATTTATAAATATTCTTTCCAGCCTCAGAGGACACAGAGCTGTCATCTTCAGAGAGCTTCTCTGCCATCTCTAGCTGGGAAAGGATGGAAGTCAAAGATAAACCACACAAATAAATAACACTCCACCATAGTCTATATTCAGGTTTTTGGTGTGTTTTCAGGTGGAAAATGATGGACAGGTAGGGGGGACAGTAAATTATTCCAAACCTAATGCACCTTCTACACATTTTTGCTTCATGAAACATTTACAAAGAGACAATTTGACGTGTGCTGTAGGCCGTAAAGTCTCTGAGCCCTTGGACCGCTCTGGTTTTGCCTCTGTTGAGGGAAATTTTCCTTAGAATGGTAACAGCCTGAGAGTGTATGCTGCACACATATACTAATGGGGCCCATTTGCCATTCAGGGTGAGTATCACATATGGCTATGGTCTGGTTACGATCCAGGCATGTTTTGATTTGTAGTTGCCGTGGTCATGACAACAAAACATTTACTTACTAGGCAAGCTGCAAGATTTTTTTTTTCAGCGAAGCTGGAAATGACTGGAATGTCAAAACGCAGCCCATCATCTTGGATGCTTAATGCAAGTGCATAAATAAGCAGGAATTATTTTTAAACATACAAACCCAGCCAGCAGAACGCTATATGCTTGCAGGTTTTTGTCCTGAAGATATTCCTGACTATTTCAGTTAATCAATATTTTTACTGAGACAACATTTATAAAAAAGAAAGTGAAATAGGAAGATGAAAGACTGATGGACTGACAGAATGAAGGTGATTAATTTTGATCTGCGATTGGTTTTTTAAAAACAAGCTTAGAAAGACGGTATAGGACATACAGTATTTCTCTTCCGCACAGCACCCTGTAGCAAGCACAGTAATTACAACTGTAAAAGGGCAGATTAATGAAAGCATCACATAAGATATGAGGTTTATGGTTTGGGATGAAATAAGGTCTGCATTTTGCCTTCATTAGGGAACATTTTATATCTGCAATGCAAATTATAAAGTCAGAACTTCAGTTTTATATTCAGGCTTTTGCAGGGTGTAATTATTTTGCCCTGAAAATTGCAATTCCAGCTGAAAGGACTAAGAAAAATTAAGTTCAGAATATAATTTAATTCTCACAAGAATTTATCTTTCTGACTTTCTGGTTACACAGAGCATTGTAATGGGCCTGGCTGGAACTTAGGGTTCAGCTAAGGTCCATTACTGACCTGAAGTGTGTACCTTCCCATTTGCACCTGTGCATTTCAGGCATTCTTATGACAGGCATACAGTGTGTGTGTGTGTGTGGTGGGGGGGGGGGGTCATGTATATATTACATTGTGGGGACCTCATAATGTAATAAAATCCTGTTATTTTGATGTTGTGGGGAACAGTTTTTTGGTGCAAACAAGGGAAAACTCAATTGTATTGTATAAAAATATGTGACTGCAATCAAAAAACTTAAAAATGCCAAAATTCATGTACTTTGTTTGGTTGTGTGTGTTGCTTTGATTCTGTCCTTGCATCTTTCTTGTTCTATCAGCAGATAGATTAATGTACGTTGCTCAATATTTATCAACAACATAGCATTACATTAGTACAACCTAACATACGCATTAGTAGATAAAACCTTCTGTTTTCTCAGTCATATTGTATGAAATTTGTTTGCACATCCATGTATCAAAAAGCAATTTATTCAAATGTTTAACTTTTCCCTTTATAAATATTACAAATATTTACCTTCTGTTAGATTCCTTCTCAGACCATATTCTTGTTATCTGCTGGATTGATTATATGTGTTGGCCTGTGGCTAACTTTTTATAGAAATTTGCCACTGTATTTGTTTGCAATAACAGTAAGTCAAAAGACCAAATAATTGCGATCTTTTTTTAGTTAGGCTATACTGTTTGCTGAAATAATTACCAAACATGTTATTATCATACATCTGCTTGTATGGGAAGATTTAATTCAGTAATATCATTTCAGAAATCCAAAGCTGTACAGCTAAGGTTTATATCCACAAATATTGCTAGCCTTATGATAGCTGCAGAAATAAACCAACAAAGACAGAGAAACTGTTTCTATTGCAAAGCCAGAGAAATTCGAAAGATGCCATATTTACAATTCATCCTTATTTATGCATGCTATTTATTAATTTTGTTATGCTTTAGTCAAATGCATTGTACCTATGGAATAATCTATGGGGATTTAATACATGTGCATAGCTGTGTTTATTTTCATATGTAATAGCATTTAAATTATATATAGACTTTTTCACTGATTGGTAGGGCAAATGACTACATATTAACTGTAATATATTTGTTTTAGTGTGATTAATAAAATGCAATGCATTTTAATAATGTCTCATACTTTGTTTAAAATATCCTGCCATTACATTTTCAATTTGAAGCTTAAACACCTCAGATGAAGAATAAAAGGGTTTCAGTAGCAGGTTTTGGTTGAAATACTAATGTAACATGCTGTGATGCAGCTCAGTAACTGGATCTAAGTAGTGAAATTGGGATTAATGTATGTGTTCTACATGAGGTATTTGTACTTCAGATTACCCTGCATTTCAAGTTTAAATTGGAAAATGTCTGTGTTCGTGATGATCGGTAGACATTGCACTTGAACACTTATTGTGGTAATTATCTAGCCAAGTTTTATGCCCAGTTTATTCCTGTATGTTAAAAAACCAATTTGCTTCATTCTCGTTTAGAAATGTTCATACGAAAGACCCTGCAGACATCCCCAAGCACCCAAAACACCCAAGGAGGAGCCAGCTGAGCCCCGTGTGCATTTCATCTTTCCTGTTTCTTTCTCCTTATTCAAAATGTTTCATTGTTTCTTTTTCCTTACTCACACATGTTTTACTGTTAAGCCAGCAAGGACACCATGCTGCCTTCAAGGGATCGGTCTGCTCATCCCAAAAACTGCTGCCTAGCTTACTTTGTTAGAACCTCATTGATTCCACTGAGTTTCACTCCAGCAGAAGTTTGCCTTGCGAGAATCCCCAACAATGGCATCCGTCGTACATAACTCAAAGAATTTATCTTCTCACAGAAACAAGTGTTTCCCAATCGGGTTCGCAGGGACCAACCAGATGTTGACATATTTGCTTACTTGGAGCTGGGAGAGAGCAAAACATGTGGACTGTCTGGCAGGGAGCTCAGAGGGAGCAAAAATGTGGACTGGCTATGGGTCCCCGAGGACCAGATTGGGAGACACTGCACTAAACCATCTGCTGTCCCCTGATATCACTTAACAATTTACCATTAAAAAAAAATGGAACAATGGGTTAGGATTGCTATCATCGGGGGGGGGATTAACTTTTCTGCAGACCCAAGGATGACATGGCAAGGAGGCTCCCCAAGTGGACCACAGCTCATTTTTGATCCCAAAGAGAAATGAAAGAAAATTAAATATGACGCCACGTTAATAATCCACTAATCAGTGAGTGGGTTGATGGGGTAAAGCTTGCAAAGTAGGGGTGATGGGGGCAGTGGCAGAGGTGCTGACGATAAAATTTGCTCGGCCTCTTAGCTAACACCTAGGATAGCCTATGCGTTAATCTACTCCTGGCTATTATCTTGTAGAAAAAAGGTTACAAGTGATTACTGTGAATGCCATTGGGATTCAATAGAACATGCTTTACCTTGTCCACTGTGCTTTAAATGATTGTATTTTGACATATACATGACATACACTACTGCATAATGGATTAATGACCATTCCATTTATAACACGTTGTTTTAAAATTTATGAAATACTTTAATACCATCAATTTTGACTCCAAAGATTCATGGGCTAGAAAGTACTGCACGTAAGCACTAGAAGTTGCTGCAGATAATGGAAATGCATGTCCATCCGTCCATCCATCTATCCATTTTCCACCGCTTATCCGAGATTGGGTCGTGATCTAAGCAGGGATAACCAGACTTCCTTCTCATTGGCCACCTCCTTCAGCTCCACCGGGGGAATACCAAGGTGTTCTCAGGCCAGTCGAGAATCTCTCCAGCATGTCCTGGGTCTGCCCCAGGGCTTCCTCCTGGTTGGACATGCCTGAAACACCTCCCCAGGGAGCCGTCCAGGAGGCATCCTAGATAGATGCCCAGAACACCTCAGTTGGCTCCTTTCGATGCAGAGGAGCAGTGACTCTACTTTGATCCCCTCCCAAATGTCTGAGCTCCTTACCCTATCTCTAAGGCTGAGCCCAGACACCCTGCGGAGGAAGCTCATGCCGCTTGTATCCACGATCTCATGCTTTTGGTCACTACCCAGAGCTCATGACCATAGGTAAGGGTAGAAACCTAAATCGACCGGTAAATTGAGAGCGTTGCCTTCTGGTTCTTCTACTTCTTCACAAAAACAGGGGTAGCTTTCCAAAAAGCAATCGATCTTAGTGAATAATGAACAAGATAACGAATGACGTAAGCAAAGAATGAGTGAGGTCTACGTGCATTTCCAGAACCCCCTCATTATTCCAGGAATAATCAACTCTTAAGTAGTACTTTGTTGAGTCCTCCCCCGTTCCGTGTAAGAAAAACACAGACTATCAATAACAGGAACATCGAACCCACGTATTTCAATGGTGAAAAATGCTATTTGATTTTCACACCAGACATATGCGAATGTAAATAAAAATGTAAACTAATTAGAAAAGCAATAAAAACACACCAAAGCAACCAGGATTAAGACCAAAATAAATTAACCTATTCGTCAAAAATATGAAAATGAGCTCAAAATGTGATGTTGCTTCCATGTAAGCAAAACGCAATGGTGAGCAGCAGTAGGAAAAGGAAGTAATGCTTCTCGAAAGAAGCCTTAAAACAACTGACTGAGGAGGTGGTCAAAATATACATTTTAATAAAATAAGTACTGCAGTGTTGTGCAGCATACTACACATAACAAGAACAGCACAGCAGCATTCAGGGGAAATCTTAGAGCTCCCAAGGACTTGTGTAGGCACCAGAATCACATCTTCCACATGGCCAAAGCACACTCAACAGCAGTGCTTGGTATTTGGTGTGTGGAGTTATACCTCTCCTCATCCTCGAGTTGGGGATTCAACACTGGAGTCAGCATGTATTCGCTAAGAGGCTGCGTAATGTCTCCCAATAACCAGCCACCAGCAAACACACCATGCTTTGCCATCTGACACACACCAAAGCAGGACCAAATATAAGTATCATGTGTACTCCCAAGCCAATTAGCCACAATGTCTGTAAAAATCATTGATGGTTGCATATCAGCTGCACATTTAAGCCTAGTGCCAAGAACCCTTTTCAACAGGTGCAGGTGGGATTCATCCATTTTCCAGAACCGCTTATTCCATTTCAGGTCACGGGGGTCCGGAGCCTATCCCGGAGGCTGCGGGCGCAAGGCAGGGAACAACCCAGGATGGGGCGCCAACCCATCGCT
>JAAGVU020000040.1:18893303-18931529 GCA_011763525.2 Mormyrus iriodes
ATAGGAGAGCTGTTCTTCCCGCATGGCACGCAACTTCCTCTCGCCCCCTCCCCCTTTGACCTTCCCCCCCCCCCCCCCCCCCCCCACACCCACACAAACACACACACACACACCAATCACAGCCTTCTTCTAGGACATCAACTCTGACTGTCCTAATGCTAAAACAAGAGATGTTTTCAAACTGAAATCTTTATACTGCCTGAATGGTCTATAAGAGAACAGTGGCCTAATTAGAGGCTTGGAGGGATATAGCACAGGGACCGTCTGAACCCTCATCAAAAAGTGTTTGCAGGTTGAGGCCGAAAAGCTAAGTGCGTATTGTGGCTTGTGAGTAACGGCAGCCAATTCTGAAAAATTGGGGCAGCCTCAACTCGATTTTGCCATCTTTTTTGAGACCATCTTCTACTGCGTACTCCTCGAGGGTAGGCTTTTGAGGGATTAATGCCAAACATCAATAAAACTAAGCAACTTATATTTATCTGTACATGCACACACGTATGTAGTGGGGAGGTAAGCCAGTGGGATGAAGAGGGTATGAGGTCATTCCGGTCACCTGAGTTCTCTGGGATGGTAGACAAGTTGAGGTTAGGGCTTAAGCTCTACACATGATTGACCTGCTGGAGCTCTGTAGGCTCTCGACTGTTTTTTTCATGACCTTGATGAGGCAGATAAGTGGCAGCTGCTTGACGAAGGCCGATAAGCGTCAGCTTGAGGTTTCTCTCTGTGGAGATGAAGGGTACAGCGGATTGGCGGATGGGCAGAGGAGTGTGGGGTTAGGTGTGGGGCAGGGGGGAAAACATTGATCGCTTGTCTCTGACATGCAGTATATGCCATATTTTATTTATTAGTTTTATTTATGTTCTATGTTCCATGTATAATTTACAAATAGCGTGTGATTGTGTGTATGATCCAGAATGTCTCTGGCCTTATATCTTATATATAATTAGCAGCGTTGGGTATTCCAGATCCAGAAGCCACAAATCCAAACCAAGATTTAATTTCTACTAACCAGTTGAGAAGTCTATGACTCTGGCTCTTTATGCTCAACTGGTTGGTAGAAACAAAATCTTGGTCTGTATTTGTAGCTTCTGGACCTGAAATGCCCAATAGTGATAATTAGAAGTGCATTAGTCTACACACAAGCACAGTGTTGTCCAGAAGATGTAAGAAGATTGTATTCAACCCATCATTCGGTTCTCAATATTCATGGGTTAGATATGGTTCAACTTTACCTTTGCTTTCGGGTACAAACTAACTTCAGGAAGATGTAATGGGTTAGTGGCTTGCTGTTTTGAAGTTATGTATTTTGTGAAATTAGATTATCCATCCATTCATCCATCCATTTTCTGTATCTGGTTGTACTATTTGGGGTCACAGAGGTCCAGAAGCCTATCCCAGAAGCTACATGCATAAGGCAGGAATTAACCCAGCATGTAGCGTCAGCATATCGCAGAGCACACACACTATTCACACACGTTCACAAAAGTAGATTATGTATTAATCCCTTTAGTTCCACATAAACTCACACTTCCATTGACATATCTTTAACAGATTTTGGTGCAGTTTAGAAATGTAACCAGATTTAATAGGTATATCCTGACATATTAGCTTACTAAGGTGAAGTTTAAGAGAGCACTAATTATTTCTTCATTTAACAAAGCCGCAGCTTGAGAAGAGAAATACATTTGGTCTCCATAGCAACACCAGGGGATGCTGTGCATACTGGTACATTGGTAAAGAGCATCAGTTATGTTAAATACAGCGATGTTGTTCGTATATAAGATGTATTGTGTACTATATGTCATATGTCATGTGTCATTTAAAAAGATAGATTCAAACCCGAACCCCTTGTTTGCACCCTCCCCCATCTTTATCTCTCCGCCTCTCTTTTATGCTTGAATTTCCCACGCCTAGCTGATGTCACATCCTGTTTCGGCTCGGTGCATAGCTCCTGCTTTCTCAAAATTTCCCTCTGGCTGGTGTGTCTCTCCCTCGACGAGAAGCAAACTTCTGGCAAAATCACAATCATTCCTCGGTTAGATCAGTCGATCTCGCATGCAGATGTTCAGCCAACTAAACGGCGCCTGTTAAGGAGAGGAAGAGACGGTTTTCTGACAACGGGAAACTGGGATGCAATAAATATGCAAAGTGACAGCTCCGCAAGCCAGATTTCTTGCTCGCTTTTATCTGGGCACTGAAGGCTGCGGTAAGGACTGCTACAAGACCTGGTGGTCCTCGACGAAGAGAAGACCACAGAGAAGGAAGAAACCCCGATCTGCATGTGACAGCGCTGGTCCACATATCGGAGGCGAGATATGCAGCCTGCAAGCAAGCTCCTGAGTCTTACCCTCCTCGTCTTGATGGGCACTGAACTCACCCAAGTAGGTTTACAAACGCCATTTTCCCCCCTCATATAAAAGCATATTTACGCCGATTGACAGGATAAGCGAAAGACACGCCATCGCAATGTGAACGGTGTTTGATAATTAGCCATCTGCGTTCATTTAGGCAGTGATGGAGGGCTGAGAGGCAGGTGCATGGATGCGGTGTGCGGCAGCGGCGCTCGGCTCATGCGGTCCACTGCCACCCAAGCCTGTCTGACAGCGCTATGGCGAAACTAAAGCACAACATTAAAAAAAAAACAAAACTTGTTCTTCACGAGAACACAGTTCGTGGCATTGTGTCAGTTCATCCTTGTTTCAGTTCGAATCGTTCATCCTTTTGACAAAGTTTTCGAAAAGGATTCACCCGTTTAAGTCGATTTGCTTGTAAAGAACCTACAATTAATGTACTTAGGATCCTGTTAGATATATTAGATTATCGGCTTCGATCGCAGGCTGTAATGTAGTACCTTACTTTCATTAAAATCCCTGTTTTCATTGTGCTTCTTAAAAGCACGGGTAATAGTACTGTTTCACGGTTTAACCCATCCCGAGATGTGCGATTGTGAGTGTGACTAAGACAGCCGGAGAGATGAGAAAGATAACGACGCGTTATGGGAGACGATGTAGGTTAACTATACTCCTTACATTGACAAGTACTGAAACATAGATCAGGATGATAATTTTTCCTGGGTCTCTTGATTTTAAATGGACACCTGACGTTTGCGCGATCGCATAGTCGCATCTTTTATTTAATTCTAGGTTACCATTAATTGCTATCAGTAAAATTTGGAAAGTTGTAAATTTAAGGTAATGATGTTAACTGAATAGACTTGTTCAGTAGAGTGTGAAAGTGAACAAAGTGGCATTTTATGTTATTTACGATTTACGACACGAAATGTATAACCGCGTATTTGAAGAAATTACACGTTAAGTTTTGTAAACGGTGAATGGTTTAATTTGCATTTGATACAAATGATTCAAATACATAGTCTAATTATTTGAGGCTAAACGTACGCAATTTGTGTTTTGAAACCAAGAATTATAGACACCACCTGAGGTCTTGCCACTGTAAGTGACAGGAAATTGTTGTCATTAATATTTTATTGCAATCTACAGAGCGTGAAGAGTACGATATTCACTTACTAGGAAAGATAGAGAAATACTTGGCATAGAGTAAAAAAATATATATTTCTAAAGTAACCATACATAAGTCATGTTGTCATTAAACCTCGTTTTTACTTTAATAGTAATAGGTTACTTTAATGTGTAATAGGTTATAATTAAACTGATATAGCTGAACTAGTTCAAATGTGAGCCATATATTAACTTAACATTAAATTTGTTTACAGTGAAAATAATAATTGCCATGGCTCGAAAATAAGGTATATCCTATACACTATTTTTAATTGTGTTGTATCAATTTACAGAGCGTAGCCTGCATGGCTCCCATTATTTTATCCAGCCTTACATCTATCCATTAATTTATGTCTGTTGCGCTTAAAATTCAAGTAAATTATGGCATGTAGGTATTGTAATAATCTGTCACTGCAAATAAAATGCTTATGCTGCAAATATTTTTAGATATGTAGTCTGTGTATCATAATTTTGCTCTATATAACCAATTTACTATAGTCAAACATCTTACATTTTAAAATGAAAAAATAAGAGAAAAAATGTAAATTATTCATGTGAAAACGTGTATGTGAATAAAATAGATTTTTCTTTCTTTTTTAAAAACATGGATTTCAATATGGATCTCTAAAATGGGAAAAAAGACTAATCTGTTTTTATAAATCATTTTTATGTTATGAAATAATCAGCAAACCACCTTGAAGTAATTATTTATAAATGTTGATGAAAACAGTTTGTAATGTTAAATTACATTCTTAATACACATTTGTTTTTACAGTTATTTGTGAAGTAACTACTTGCTATTCTGTTAAGTCTTTTTGTGCTTTTTAGAATTATTTTTAATGCACCCCTTTATTTTATATAAAAATAGAATACAAATCATATAAGAAAAAATAGTTCAGCAATACAATTTTAATATATTTTTAAATTTGTGGTTATTTTAATTTCAAAATGTTTATTGTACAATTTGGTTAAAATCCAAGGATTTGAAGTTAATGATATTATATGCAAAAATGCTGTGAAAAAAATCTAAATCATTAATAACATTGACAATACTAATAACATAATGATTTATGTTTCTTAAAAACTCTTAATTGTAAGCACAATTTGATTGTGGCACTTAATATATATTCCAGTAGATCAGGTCAACATGAGATTTGTTCATGCTCTTCAAGAAATAATGATGAATGTGAGAAAATGTTTTTTAAAATGCACTTTTGTATGGGTTTAGTCATGGGCTAGTTGTACTTGTACAGAAAAATGCCTAGTAATTATAAGTAAAATACACAGATTTTCCTTAGAGAATAATCATTAATCTTTACACAAGTGGGATTTATTAATGAAAAAAAATGCCCTAATACAATAAGGAAGTTTCATATATTCATGATGCGATTTCCTATAGAGTGAAACACTGAAACTGAAGCATCTACATCCCTTAGATGGGAATCAGTTGCTTTTTATTTTTGAAGTAACTGAACACCAGTTGTTTTGAAGTCAAGCGTGGTTGCATTCTTACCTGCCCGTACTGCCTCAAAAGCCCTTTATACTCCAGGCAGGAAATGTAATCATAAGCTTAGTTAAATCCTGCCCCAGCACATGGACACATTTACATTTTGCTCTGTCATGTCCTAGAAATGAGAGGCATCTCATTGCATAAAGCATCTCATTACATCACCCGAAGACCTCTCTGCTGTCTGCATCGTAAGGGTCTGTGGAAAACTGCTTCAATATTTAATGCCATGTGCCGTGACATTCCTCACACACACATACACACAAAGCAGCCACTGTCAATAACAATTTCAAAAGCTTGCTCTTCACTTGTTTTTCCTGTGAAATAACTACCTTGCATTTCTTAATACCTCACAGTTGTACAAACATGCATTGAAGATCTGAATAAATGCATAATAATGTTATGTATATGCTTAGTTTGCATATTTACACAGCCTCTGCAATTGGTTTGTGTGGCTTATATTATCAGCCTGACATATTGTGCCTCTGTTGAGCAACACACTGCTGTTGAAATCACATGGAGTAAGGGGCAGTTGTAATAGTTTTGCCTGTGGTCAGGTTGGACTCATCTCCAGTATTAGTGACCCTTTATTGTTTGTAATTACTAATATGAAGGGAAAAATGTATGGCAGGGACGGTAGACTGATCGATTGTTGTAGTTCAGCACAAACTACATTGCTGTGATAGACTATATGAATCAGCTGAAGGTCACGTTCGATGCAGTCTGAATTGGTCTGCCTATCCTCGCCGAGAAGGTCAGGAAAAACAGCTTCAGGGAAAAGGAGCTTAATGACTGCACCTAAACCATAACAGCCCACTGGACCACAAAGAGAACAATTCAAGACCTATTTTTAGAATACGGATTGTTTTTGTCGTGAAGCTTTACAGGTAAACATTTGAGTGTTTTGAGTTTGTCGGTGAACGGAGGACTTGAATCATAAATGTGGTCCGTTTTTTTCCCCAAAATATCAAAACAAGATAGAGCTTACAAATAATACTCTTTTAAATGTCTTACTTAGCTAAACTGTTAGCCATTGTGAGATTTTCTTAGGAAATGAAACATCTCTGTATCAGTGAATTAGACACACAGGTTTAGCAGGATATAGGTGTGTGTGTGTGTGTGTGTGTGTGTGTGTGTGTGTGTGTGCGTGTGTGTGTGTGCGTGTGTGCGCGAGTGTGCATGTGGGTGTGTGTGCGTGTGGGTGTGTACATGGATAAATATACATTTCGCTCCACTTTCACTTCTTCACTGGTATCTCGACTACTGAGCAGAAAGTCCTGTGGGCTGCTGAGCAATTATCTCCCTCATTACAATGCAAGACCCACCAGGGGAATTGATTGAGATTATCTATTTCGGCCATAATGAATATATCAAGTGAATGGCAAAAGAAAAGAACATTAACATGTACCGTGGAGTTTTTTTTTTTTTCCATCTCTCCGCAAAGTGCTCCGGAACAGAACTCATCATTCATCTAGGGACATTAATACCAACACTTTTCCAGCACAGAATGGATATCTGTAATCATATAATGTTCCAATTTGGGAGCATGCAATCCGTTAAAAACCTTTAACACAGCTGCAAAGTATAGTCTTAGTCTGAAAATGCAATTTACATCTCTCCCTTTAAAAGAGTGCAAGGAACAATGGGACATTTCCATTGTTAGTTTTTATGGTCATTCTTCCTTTGGATAAACAATGAAATTATTTATGTGCATGGCTAATATTATAATACAATGTTAGATTTTCCATTGTGGTATTAAACGGGGCATATTTGCTGTTTGCAAAGTGATTTGCAAGTAAACATATTAATTGGTTAACAGCCATAACGGGTATTGTTGATTGTAAAGGAGTGCAGCAGTTAATGTGGTGCTGCGGCAACTTTCACATCCTTCCAGGCACTTTATATCATTCTTCTGGTTGGAAAATTTAACTGCAGCATCTCCACAATGTGCTTTATTGCTGAACTAAAAAACAAAAGTGCATGCTGAATGAACACTACATGCGTAACGTATTGCTTACCTTAGTCATGCAGTAGCTAGTGCAAATTGACTCGCTATCCTTTTATTCATTGCCTATAACACGCCCCACATGCTATGAAAGCATTCTGTACTGTAGCTGTTCAATCCCACTGATATAATGCCAGATGGACCAAGATTGAATTTAAGATTCCATATCTGGGGTGAACTTAGACTCTCCCGACTTTGCTACATGCACATAGTAGTCATAGCAGCAAAGTCAAAAAGGCATACGATGAAGGCAATTACACTTAAACATGAGTTCATTATGGGGGGGGGGGGGTCATATTAAAACTTATTGCCTGGAGTTCTAGACACACTTTTCTATGGAGGACAATGCAACTGGGACATATTTTGACTTATAATAGTATTTCCCATTTACTCATGCCATCTTTGTCTTACATCATTGAAGTTAAAGTTGTCTGATTGTTGTTGTGTCAATATGGAAAAGCAAACGACTCACCAGAAACTTGCCAAAAACATGTGTTTGTAAATGTAAAATGCATTCAAATTAGCAACTGATTATTTAAGTCGAATAAGTTAATATGCGTACGCGTATTGGTAATTCATATTAGTCAATAGGAGTTAATAGAATTGTACTCAAATGATAGTCGAGTTCCAATTGAACCTTGATAAGTTTCGTTAATTGATGATGAAGTAATGTCTGTCAACATTATAACGGCACTAGTTTTACAGAATATGTAAAACATCTTATCAGTCATCCATCCATCGTCTAACGACCTATACTGCTCAGGGGGCGGGGAGGCTGGAGTCTGAGCCAGGCAGCATAGGGCACAAGGCTGAGGCACACCCTAGATGGGATGCCAAGCTTAATTGTCGTTTTTAAATTAAAATGAAGTATTACATAGATACTGGTTTTGAAAAGACACATAGCCATAGCCAGCATTACCGTTATTTCGACTAAACGAATATAGTTTTTATGATGAAATTTTTAAAACTTGCTGTTACTGAATGAGAACTACAGTATTCCATAGGAAATGTATCCGTCCAGTAACAAAAAAAAATACATTTGCCAAATAAATGATGAATCTAACAATATTGCTCTTACAGTCAGGGGAAAATAGTGAATTTCAGATCATGTGACCTATTTTCGTTGTAACAGAGCCCGTCTCTGAACAGTACGCTTCTGTCTGGACTTAGTACCTCTCCAGTGACTGTTGAAATAAGGCATAGTTTTGTTGTTTGTAAGAAACCACTGTTTCTTAAAACACTATTTCTTTTTTATTAAAACTCAACCATGCAGAATTATCTTTGTGTACTTGTTGGTGAAAATGATTAAATCGCTGCCTTGAAACTCATTTACCAATATGGTTTGCTTGATATGCAGTGTGACCTTTTTATATATCGTATTTGCCCTTGCGACCTATTTAGCAACGTGGCTTATTTTGGCCAAACACTGAACATGCTCATCTAGCTGTTTGTGAAAGGTGTCGAGTCGGGCATTGTTCCCTCATTTTACTGTGCTTCAGCGATTGTAATACCGCGTTTGGCTACAAGGTGGTGCTAGAGTATTTGTTTTAAATCGTGGATCAAAGCAATGTCGTTTCTTCAATGAAATCCCATGGTACACTTTACACAGGTGATTCCTGGAGATATAGTGGAAATATTTTTTTAATACATGCGTCGTTAGAGTTTGCAAATTTAATGCATATCGAAACATTTGTGCATATGATAGCAAACTTTTTGGTATGTGCATGTATCGGTCATGGAAAAACTTAGGAGACATAGAACATAAATGAAAGTTATCACTATTAAGAATGGTAATCGCGTTTTCTACTTCATATTTTAGGCATACTTAATGCTGGGCAAAAATGATCTGTGTATCTAGTTGTGAACTGGCATAGAACGGGACGTTGTGTATTATCTTACTTTCTAGGTAAGTGAACAGGGATGACAAGCATAGGTATACGCTGCAACACCGCGGGAGCAGTACGGGCTGTCTTTTTTCGTAGTTTACGATCGAATGATCCGGGCCACTTAAAAGGGAAATTTAAAGGCATAGGCAAAGGTTCCCAAGTGGCACATGAAGGGCGTCTCTGACATCACATTGCGCCTCGTCATATACATCTCGAGCACCACCTCCTCTTCATCCATCCTCAACAGCTTGTAGCCATTCTGACAATCTCTCACCGCTTGCAAGAGGCAGGGGCGGATCAAGGTTTTTTTTTTTTTTTTTAAACGTAGGCTAATAGAATCGGCTAGTTTTCCACCCAGAGGAGGAGGGGGCTGGGAAACTATTGCCTTTGCACCTCACTACGCGTGTGCAGCTGTTGCAGGACAGGAGCTCCGTTTCTTAGCACTGCGCCGGGGCATTTCGCCGTTCAGAGCAGAGTCTCCAGTGATCGTTCGCCAGCCATGTCCGAGGCAGGAGCGTCCGAAGTCGGGGCACGGCTGTTGTTGCACGCTTTTCCCGGCAGCATGGATTGCCAGCAGAGCTCCCCGCTGGAGTGTGTAGAATGAAGCTTCGGGTGAGACAAAGAAAGCAGAGATGTCGGTGCCTTTACTCAAGATCGGGGTTGTGCTCAGCACGATGGCCATGATCACCAACTGGATGTCGCAGACGTTGCCCTCCTTGGTGGGACTTAACACCACCAAGCTGATGGCAGCACCTGGAGGGATACCGGACCGGAGTACCGGCGTGAGTTGCTTTGTCCCATTAGATGAGATGTACCCTAAACGGATTTGTACTTTGCGTTTCTTCCAGAACACACAAGATCGCCGATTATTATTATTAATAATAACAATAATAATGATAATAGTGATACTGCTACTACTACAGTATACTGTTGTTGTATAGGCCTAGTTTTATTATCATTATATAGTCATACTAATACTAATGTATAATCATTGCCATTTACTCACGGTTTATCTCTTATAGCATAGATACCGCAGGCCAAAATTCAGATGAATATTTTAAATGCATGGCGTTGTTTAGGACTGTTTTAAAATGATGCGTGTATTCTTTTTTGTCCTTTTTGCCAGTCTAGACAAACCTCGTTCCTACTAGTTGTAAGAAGGGCAGCGTGAGGGCACCGGTCGGAAGATTGATTATACTTTCGAAAGGCGCATCAAGGGCGCGCTGTGATCGCAGTGGATTTAAAGAGACGCACTTTGTCTTCCTTGGTGCGAAACAACGGCATTAGGCGAAAGATGCCGGACTTCTTCAAGTCTGCTATTTGAAAGAAATCTGAAGTGTCTGTGTGCATGCTCGGTAAAAATTATATATTGTAACTTATATTATAAAGGGACAGCGCAAACGAAGGTTATAACGAATGAAACGAAAAAGGAGAAACACCAAAAGCACAAACATCTAAGAAAAAATAAGAGCATTTCCTTTTTATTATTGTTCAGTATCACTAAACATTAGCTTAGGAATCGTCATAAGCGAACATAAAACATACTTTTTGTGCTCAATCAAAAACTTGACAACACGGCGTGGGGTCGGTGGAGCCCTTTGATGCACATTATAGCCTATATTTGTGTTTGAATAGAGTAGAATGTCATTTCGGTGGAGTAGTGGAATTAAGAAATCAAATTATAAACCTATAAAAGAGGCAACGGTTTAGCAGTGGAAGGGCGTCCCTTATCGGTTTTTATTTTATAAAGTGTTTTATCGATTTTGGTGCAGTGGCGCCTAGGTAAAACAAACTATCTCATTGCAGAGAGAGTGCTTTTATTGCTGGGAGAAAATGTTAGGGAATCTTGTATTTTTTGTTTGTTATTAAGAACAAGGATAGAGTGGCATGGTGATTAAACGGAAAAAAGATGCACCTTTTCCAAACGATTTTAAAATCGGTAACAGTTTTTCTTGCAATCTGTTAGTTTACTTGCTTGGTCATCATTTATATTATCTGTATTCGAGATCGATAAGGTTTATATACATCAGGAAACGTAGATGTGATATGCTGGTGACAGCCTATGCGCGTCACTGATCGGTAATGTAACTAACACTTCACGATGACAGATATTTTGAAGATGAAGAATTGGCCCCATTCTTACAAATTATACTTCCAGGCATGGGCGTAAATTATGGCAGGGTTGCAACCCCCCAATAATCAAAACCAGGCAATACAACCCCCTGGACTCCCTTAAATGGGTGGAGGCTTCAACCCTCCAATGCTCAACCCAAAGTTATGCCCTTGCTTCCAAAAGTGTGTGGTTTTCATTCAAAAAATGTTTTTAAACATTTAAATATGGTATTTTTATTAACAGTGTTTTATTAATTCATGAATGCATAAATTGTATGCTAGGGGTCATCCTAACAGAAAGAGAAGCGCAATCCATTAAATTGGAAAGAAGATTCAGGATTGAGATTTTAGTAGTAGAAAGCAACGAGATTTTGTATATTGTTATGGATTGAGCCAAAAATTCATTTATATACATAAACGATCAGCATTATAGTCAGAGTATATCGACTGGCTGCTCCGAGTGGCTCCTTGGCTTAGATTGTGAAAATGTTATCATGCACATTTGACCTCAGCGTGTGTATATGATGGGTTTCTGACATAAAGCCTGCACCTGGCTTCCCAAATTATGGACCATTGAGGCCTACACATTCATCCATCCATCCATCCATCCAATCAAAAACATCCAACTTCTAATTAACATAATAGGTCAATTGAAAGCCATTATTCTGGACAGTTATTGTGTTAATGCCAAAACCACGTTCAAATGACACAGCTTTTTATTAAAGATACCAGTAAGATAACATCTCACAAAATGGTTATGCTAGGCTATCAATCCACAGCATGTGAGTCTGACATCAAATCTCCTTCAATTCTGAAAGCATGTAGGAGGTATAGTCTGGAGTTAAGTGGCATGAATGCTGTGCCTTTTCAAATGCCAACAGAGTATTTAATATTGGGATTCAGTGTAAGTGCTGCAGTAGATTTCATAAATCGTGTCTTAAATTTGATGAAATCAGTCTTATTGCCAGCAGCAGTGGCTTTGAGAACAAGGACAATTTATTCGGCTGTGGGAAATTCTGGTAAGCATATGGCTGGTTTCAGCACTCCAGATGGCCTTTTACGCAACCATAAATGATCAGCGCCCACAAGTCATGTGAAAGCGTTTCTCATTTGAGGGGGAATGGACACTCAAGCCACCAGAAGAGCAGCCACACTAGCAGCCGTAAAATTTCCAGAATTTTTCAATGTGCTAAGAAAAATTAGAGATACAATCGTCAAGAGGGTGCTGGAAGGGCTGTGTGGAAGGCAAGCTGGCCTCACTGCCTCTTTCCATGTTTTATACACTTCCTGCCGATGTAATAGTGCACTGTCTATCTTTGGTCTTCCTCGGTGCACAGGTACTGCCAGCAAACCCTGAGGAGTCATGGCAGGTGTACAGCTCGGCCCAGGACAGCGAGGGCAGGTGTATCTGCACCGTGGTGGCTCCCCAGCAGACCATGTGCTCACGAGATGCCAGGACCAAACAGCTGAGGCAGCTGCTGGAGAAAGTAACCATGACAACACACCCCGCCCCTGCCGAACACTATGCAAACCCCCATGAGTTGTCAGTCACATGTATCTCAAGGCTGCATCCAAAATCCTTATCTGAATCCCAGTATCCTAGTTTCTTTACTCATCGAAGTGATATACACGTTTAAGGAAAAGGCAAATTTCAGAATATTCCATAGGATTATTCAAAATATTAAAAATTATGCTAAAGAGCAATATATATGGTTTTCAGTATTAAATCTTCTCAGTGTGAAAAGATATGTTTAATTCACCTGTGCTTTAGTTAACAGCAGGGTGTCCTTAAACCCCTTGGATTTGCTGCACCCTTATGTTGAGGGCTTGAATTTCTTCAGTAAATTGAACAGTAAAGTGGACATACTGTAAGGCGCACCACTCTGGCTAAAAGCACCCATTTATTGGGGTAAATAATGAAATACAAAAATGATTGAAACATTCCCTTAAAATAACCCCCTTCTGCTTAGGCAGTTATGAGTTTTCTGAAAATAGCCCCTGGCGTCAAAGCTGATGTCAGCAGCGCTGTTTGGGTGTTTATTTATTTATTATCTGATTTAAAAACGAGGTCCCGAATGACTCCGGGTTTGTCTCACCTGCCGCTGCTGAAATTCGCTGGCATCATGGGCTGTCAGGGGTCACGGGTACTCTGACTTCTCCAGGGACACGTGGGGAAAAGGTGGTAATAAATTAGTGACCAGCTGGGAACTGTGCTGCAGGACATTGAAGGAGACCTACAGAGCAGGACTGGGTGGGCAGCTCAGGACTAAAATTGCAGTGCCAGCGATAAGTTTCAAACTAAATAAATTTGAGAGAATTCTGGGTGCCGCTTCATCACTGTTTGCTGTGCAGATGTATATTAAAGTAAGATGTGTATTAAAACAATATATTTAGTTTTTCTGACTTAACTCAGCACAAACATGAGGAAATGAAGGATATTTGCGAGGATCAGGGTGGATGGTGAAAGCGTTTTTAGGATTGCATTTTCCAGAGTGAATGGCCATGCAGTGTTCATTTATTTATAACAAGCAGATCGATAGGAAGCAGGAGGCTTTCAAACGCAAGACCTCGAGGTGCGTAGGATCCTGTTGCCAGTTCCAGGCCACCATCAGAGGACTTTTGTGTTCCTCTTCCCGGTCCAGGTTCAGAACATGACACAGTCCATCCAGGTTTTGGACCAGCGGACCCAGAGAGACCTCCAGTATGTGGAAAAGATGGAGATCCAGTTACGAGGCCTGGAGACCAAGTTCCGGCAGGTGGAGGAGAGCCACAAGCAGAATATTGCCAAGCAATATAAGGTATGTGCCGCTCTCAGTACACTGCCGATCCTTTTCTGAACATTGGCCCAGACACCCTGAGAGCATGAAGCGGCCTGGCTTTGTCCCATCTACCTGCCCTCCATCGTGACCTAACCTGAAAAGCACTGGAGGCTCCTTGCTGCCCATGGCTGCTATATAATGAAACCCAAGAAGACTCTAACCGTCTTCTTATGTACACTAATAGCAAATGGATGGTGAAAACATTCAGTTATCACTCCCTGTCTGGAGAACATTAAAAGCATTTAATGTAGTGTATTTTGAGACTACAAAGTACACCCCCTTCACTATAGTGGCTTATTTGTTATGGGGAGAGGGGTTATGTGGTGAACTCCCCACCCTTTTTAAGGCTGGAGGTTGCTAAAAGAATCTCACCTAAAACGATTTTGCAAAGATGCCTCTTTCCTTTCAACGTACTGCTGTAAGATCAAGCAGTACATTGGATCGGACGGCCAGGTTAATCACGTAAAATTGGCCAATTTGTGCAACGGGCCGAAACGTGCGTCCCACTTGCTCTCTGCACCCCCGCCATTCCCTCCTTTAACATTGAAGATGAATCAAGTGCTGTGTAATTGAGGTGCTATCTGAAACCGTTGCAGAGGAATGGGCTGTTTCCGTTCATTGTTAAAATGGCATGGCGAAACCTCATTATGTCGTTTGTGGTCTCGTGTGAAACTGCTCTCCCGTATGCCGCGTCCGCAAGCCTCGCCAGCGTCTCCCGTGCGATGCATGGGTCTCCCGCGCATGCCGATAACACCCCCCTCCGCCCTTCCCTTGCCATCACGCTTCTGTTGCATCTCTGGGAATGTGGAGCGCCCCCTGTTGCTGTGTATGTATTTAGATAGGCTAGTGAGCTAGATCCTTCAACAGTATCTCATTTTCTTGCTTGCAGGGCTAACTTTAAGACATTTTATCAATGCTGCTGCGACTGAAGAGGCAGCTCTATCCAATGTAACCTTGAACTGGGCCACTGAATTTTTCGCGTCATTCAGTTTATTTGAAATTGGCACCTTTATCACTAAGGAAACACCCCCTCCCCCACCACCACCCACCACCCCAGGCCACCACTGTGTTCTTCCTAGCATGTTATTGTAGAGGCATTCCATGAATAGTTTTTGTTGTTTTCTTTCTTTTTTAAAATTATAATATGATTTCTCATTTTAGTTTTTGTTAATGCATATTTGGTTACTAAAGATCGACCAACTAAAAAAACAAACTTTGTTGTATGTGACATGAAGCATGTAACCCTAAGATGTTGCATTTTAAAAGGTGAAAAATAAAGAGCTTTCCCAATTGTTTTTGGTGTACTGAGGACTTGTTTCGCGCTGCTTGTAATTCGGATTACATAAAGTGTTCTTGATCTTGTAAACGGTGACACCCATGCGGGGTCGGGGGGGTGGTGGGGAGGCAGTCAGCGTTAGGGCAAGGCAGGTGTTGGACAGGAATTTTCACGCATGACACTGAACCGAGCTTATTTTAACCTTTCAGGCAATAAAAGCGAAAATGGAGGAACTTAGGCCATTGATACCAGTGTTGGAGGAGTACAAGGCCGATGCCAAATTGGTATTACAGTTTAAGGAGGAAGTCCAGAATCTGACGTCAGTTCTAAACGAACTTCAGGAGGAGATGGGAGCCTATGACTACGAGGAGCTACAGAACAGAGTGTCAAATCTTGAGGAGAGGCTCCGAGCATGCATGCAAAAATTAGGTAGGCTCAGAGATGCAGAACACACTCCCTTCCCCGCCCCTCCCTGGAGGAAGGGGTGGGGTCAGAGTTAGAGCCACACCCATATGGGCGGGTCTCCTGCCTCTCTCGCTTCACCACACACCTTTACAACTCACACCTTTTCTCTCACATTAGCAACACTCCTGCCAGCCTCTAATTGCTTACTCTCATTGCGCCGACATCCGCATGTCGTGCGACATCAGTTCTGATAGCTCGGCCCTGTGGTCAACATTCACTATAAGTATTACACAGTAATAACCTTCTTCATTTTACACACATTTACCTTTTAACATGCCTCTGTTAATTACACACAGTTAGTTATGTATTACTTACCTCTAAACACACTTTTTAAATTGCAGACTGTTTATATCATATATATCATATAAACCTTATATCATATATATGAATAGTAAGTAATCAAGCTTTATATATAGCACTGCATTTATAAAGCTTGATTACTTAGTATTTTATATTAAATATTTAATATTTTATGTCTTAAAATAAGTTGTTTTACTGTTATGTTGTCCAGTTGAACTACATTGTACAGTTTCTTACTTATATTATTGATACCTTTTTTGATTGGGTATAGCAGTGCTAATTGATAGACTTGACCAGTATACTGGATCTCTTACAGATCTCACCAGAGCGTGTTTGTCTGTGCAGCGTTTTTTGTTAATGACATTAATTCTGCATATAAGACCTATTGCCTTAATATGTTAATATCCTGTAGTATAGGCTGTGTAAACCTCGAGTCCTTGAGGTCCTCAGGGCACTCTGCTCGTCATTACAGCTGAGCTCCTCATTAACCTTTTTGTTTTCAATGAGCTGTCAATTGAATGAAGTGCACAATGAAATTTGCATCTAACTGAACACAGTACTTAAGGACTGGGTATAATTTCAGGTAGATGAGTCTGTATTTCACTGTGACCCAGTACAGGATAATCAGTATGGAAAATGGATGGATGAATGAAACCAAATTTGTGTCAAGTGCCTGAATACCTATAATGGTGAAAAAATGGGATATTGCAAGGACAATAAAACTTAACTTAGAATGAATAATGCAGTAAGAAAATATTTTCAAAAACTAGAAAGTTACCCATCCATCTTCCAGCCTCTTATTTGGTTAGGATCACCTGGAGCCAATCTCACTCATTCACACACACACAATCACACTCTATGGGTAACTTAGAGATGACACGAACCCTAACTGCATGTCTTTGGACTGCGGGAGGATGCTGGAGTGTCCAGAGGAACCCATACGACACCAGGAGAATGTGTAAGCTTCTCACACAGGGCCGACGTGGGAATTTTAGCGTGGGGAAACAGTGCCACCCACTGAGTCACCCGGGCTTCTCACCCGGAGAAGTACTTCCTGCTTTTTTACAAATGTAATTGAAATGTTTGGTTTTTTTTGTTTGATCTTTTGTTTCTTTTTTTGAAATTGGCAGTTTTCCCAATCCAATCAAATGATTAATTAATATGGATGCAATTTGCAAGGAGTATGATGTGTCTAGATATGTAGGATTACGTTTGATAAGCTGGTCATTGTTGTGACTGCCCCTGGGAATTGTGCGCGATTGATGGCTGATGGTGAGGGGATGCTGGGTTTCAGGTAGCCTGGGGATTATTTGTTTTTATAAGAACTCTACCATTCAAACTTTACAAACTGCACAACTCATGAAGTCCAGTCCTGACTGTTCCCAGCGAGGTGGGTGGCAGCGGTGAGAATACGTTGGAGAAACTTACCCTGGGCTCACAGTGCGCGATTATGAATAGCTCCTACCAGAGATGTGTCTTTAGTCCAACCAATGTGGCCTTTTTTTTCCACACGTGCATTTTAACCACATTCAAATTGACAGCCAGTGGGCTCTGGTTCCTTTCTGGGATCAATAGAATGGAGTGAAACAGGGTGAGCCACATGTACGCCATTAGGTGGGAGAAAGAGCGGCCCCCTCACTTCAGAATGGTCTGTTCCGAGTCGCTCATCTCTTCCTCATGTCCTCATATTTTGACCCTGCCCACTGAAATCCATATGGCTTCTGTACTTGATGTCTTTTGAATCACTTAGACCTCTACTCTAACACTGGCACGTACGTCATTGATCGTCAGACAAAGCCTTGCCCTGTACAACAGATAAATCATTTAAGCTGAACCAGAGACGGGCCATTGATGGACCTTGATCAGCAGCTGGGTTCTTTCTGCAACTGTAGCCGTAGAGAAAAAAAAAACAGCTGCACTAATGGCACGACCCTCAACCCACACTGCTTTGTGCTGAGTGATGGAGCAGAACACCCATTTCAAAGGGTATCTCCTTACCCCAGAAAGCTGTTTAGCTCTGTTTTTCTTCCCCGGATTCAGCCTGTCATAGTTAACCCGTTTATCATGGGACAGGAATCCCTGTAAACAGCCAAGACTTTCAAGCGATAGTGTTTTTCGGCACTTCTGCGAGTTTCAGCCACACTCAAAATAGAATCCGACTGCCCTTGGAGCCAGTCCGGGAAATGGAATTTCTAATAAAAATGTAACATTTGAGGCTCCTAATGTTTTCTTTTAAATGTCATAGAAAAAATCTATGAATCTATGAAATCTACATCATGCAAAAACACATGCATCACATTAGACCTTTTTTATGGAATGTGAATCTGATTCAATACTGCTCTTAGATTTAATCCAATTTTATTTGTTACGTTTCCTTTTCGAATGAATTGCAGTGCTCACAGGGGCATTTTCAGTCACATGGTTTCTGCTGTCATTCTGTACAGAGAATGTTCTAAAAGTGGAATTTGAGAAATGCATGGTTACTAAAATGACAGAAATCTCTTCCTAATACTGGCTGAATGATTTGTGCATTTTCAGTCTTCTGTTTTTCTTGCCCACAACACGTAATCAGGATGACCGAAAGGCATAACAACGTGCAAAGTAGAGTGTATCATATGGTTAGCAGCAGTAAGCGTTAGTAGGCTTTATCCGCGGACCTTTTGTATAAGTATGAAGATGAGAAAGCTAGAGGTAATCTTCATGAATTTGTAATTAACCTAGTTTTTAAACACAAGGCATTAATGCATGGTAATATAATGTGAAATTCAATACTCTAGAAGCAAATTTCTGCGACCTCTAAGCCATTGTTGTAGCGTGCATTTCACTATAATTGAGCTCTTAAGCTCCGTGACTTCAGTGTTTATTCCTTCAATCCTCATCAGCCTTGTGATTTGTGGCACATCCCTTTCGCACATCTTTACTGTGTACCAGAATATTGCAGCCATGTAAAACGAATATCCTGCGAAACGTGATGAAACCCTGAGGCAGACCAAAAAAAAACAAGCACCTATTTGCAGAAAGGAGAAGGACGAGGGAGGGGCAAGCGAGAGAAATATGGAGGCGAAGGGAGAGTGTGGTAATTGGATTCTGACTCCCAGAGCCTGCTGTTTAATTGCATTCTGCTCACAGGGTAATGTGCCGGAGTGGGATCTTAAGCCGCTTGTGCTCGGCTCATTGTGAGGGAGGCGTGGTGGGGCGTCTCGAAAGGGCTAGTCACGTTAGTGACAAGATGGCGATGGCCTGCTCTCCCATCATGGGGTTCAGGGGTATGTGGCGGGAAGGGAGGCTAGCACAGAGACAGGGGAAGACTTGCACAAGTACACGTTTATCATGAGGAAAGATGTCGGTTTTTCTGTTATTTCAAAGCGATCGGCACAGTTCCTGCGGTTGACTTAGCGTTTGTGGGGGGCAGCCGCGAACGATGAACAGAATGGTGAATGAGCCCCAAGGAGCAGAAGCTGTGTTTGTCTGAGAGGGAGGGAGAAGTGACTGAGTGAGCGAGAAAGAGAGGAGGGGGGTGGGAGAGGGGGAACGAGAGCAAGTGGAAAATGGCCACTGGAGAACTGCAGGCATCCGGGCCCATTTTCTGTATGCTGAGGTCTGCTTGCACTGGACTGCGGAGTGTGACAGAACCCTGACAATGATTCAATTTGCTGGCCCTATTCCTGCTTGATCCTCCTCTGTTGCTGCTGCGTCAGACGCCCAAGGAATCCTGACAGCTCTCTGACAGGTCCGAGAGCATCGTATGAGGCCCGCCTCGAACTGGCAACCCCTCCTGAATCCAAAACACCATGCTGTGCTTTTACAACACCATGGACTCCAATTATATGGACTTGTATGGATGAACATGATACTGTAGGTTCATTTTCATTATGTCACAACCTGTAAGCTGCAGGGAAAATTGAACGCTACCTGGGTTTTATTGCAACACATATGCTCGATATCCAGTAGTATTTTTCAGATGGCAGCACTTTTTTAAGATGGTGTTGTGGTGTATTTGGAACTGGTTACTTCCCCCTGAAGTTTCATTAAAATAAGTCCATGACCCTGTTTGTCATTTTGCAGCTTGTGGTAAGCTAACAGGAATAAGTGAGCCGGTTACCATCAAAACGTCCGGATCGAGGTTTGGCTCTTGGATGACGGACCCTCTGGCACCCGATGGAGACACCCGGGTAGGTGAACGGCTGTCATTCTTCACGATGTGCACATTCTGCCTGACAATGCCACAGGACGCAGTAAACTTTCTCCAACACCCACTATCCGTCAGTGTCCATTGCGATTCGTCGATGTTCTATAGCGGAAAACATTCAAAAAATAAATGGTGGTGGCTCCAGGCTCATGCAAAATGCAAGGCGTAGTGTGCGATTTGTTTATCAGCGTGTTATTGGTATGGATCAAGCCCACATTATACCTTCCATCCGGCTGTTTGCTGGTTCACTGGGGATTATGCTCATGGTAGAAAACAGGCATTTCATCACTAAAACACATTAATGTGCAAATAGCGGGTATAAATCATTTTACTTATTGCTAATGCCTGAACAGAAGTCGTTAATGAAGGGGATTCTAGTCGGGTCAGACAAGCATCACATCGCCGAGTTGATTCACATGTCAGTGAAGCATTTGAAATGTTCGACTGAACAGAGTTTGAATGGACTTTTGAATTGTCTGTTGAGCTAACTTCTGTATAATGCCACACTTGTAAAGTCTTATTGTATAATTAGCATTGTGCAGGCTGTTTAATAAACATTGCCAATTCGTATGTGACGAATCCAGCATTTGTCAGTTGTTGCAATCTTTTGTGAGCCATACATTCCACATAGAACATGTTGTATTATGCATAAAGATAAGTGTGATCTGTATCTGGCTGCATGAACCACAAAGCTCAGGGAACCAGGAGAGGCACCAATGCCTGTCACAGGGTAGCTAGCTTATTTCATTCATGGCAAAGATACATGATTTATGATCTGGTACGCTCCTGGCCCTCTGAGTGTGGATCGTAGATCAATCGTATCTGATACAACAAGAGAAAGTCTTTTTTTATTGCTGTGTAAAAACACTACTGGTTGGGGCTTCTGTCTTCATTTTGCTGACAACATGAATTTCTGGAAGTCTGAGATCTTCATAATGAGCTAACGACAAGAAATACAAGCTAATCCTTCGTTACAGGATGACATTATTTAATTAGGGTTTAATAATTGAGATTTTCAGTAGTTTAATAAATGTATAAATTGAAAGCAGCAATTAATGTACAATGAAATATACTAATTATACATACTTAGGTCATGAACCGAGTTATATATGTGAGTGACATATTAAAATAATGTCGGCAATTTTGTTATAGTCAAGTGATACACGTTTGTCTTAATATGCTTTTATCCTTCATAGGTTTGGTACATGGACGGCTACCACAACAACCGCTTTGTACGGGAATATCGGTCAATGGCCGACTTCATGACGTCTGACAACTTCACTTCGCATCGCCTCCCTCACCCCTGGTCCGGTACAGGCCAAGTCGTCTACAACGGCTCCATCTATTTCAACAAGTTTCAGAGTCACATCATCATCAAGTACGACTTCAAGACCGCCTCGATCAGCAAGTCACGCCCCCTGGAGTACGCTGGCTACAACAACATGTATCACTACTCGTGGGGCGGCCACTCTGACATCGACCTGATGGTGGACGAGGGCGGCCTGTGGGCCGTGTACGCAACCAATCAGAATGCTGGGAACATCGTCATCAGCAAGCTGAATCCCAACACCTTGAATATCATCAAGAGCTGGACCACCAACCACCCCAAGAGGAGCGCCGGAGAGGCATTCATGATCTGTGGCACACTCTACGTCACCAACGGCTACTCTGGGGGAACCAAGGTCTACTATGCCTTCCACACCAACTCGTCTACTTATGAGTACATCGACATACCTTTCCAGAACAAGTATTCACACATCTCCATGCTGGACTACAACCCCAAGGACCGAGTCCTCTATGCATGGAATAACGGTCACCAGGTGCTGTACAACATCACCTTGTTCCATGTCATCCGCTCTGATGAGCTGTAGATGCTCGGTAAAAGACCTTCTGTATCACATGATGCTTGAGCGTGGTGGATGTGCTACACTACAGAGAGGTAGAATGACGTCATAAAAAAACAACTATTTACAGAAGTATATAGTATGTATAAAGTGAATATAGAAAATAAGGACAAGATCAAAGGTCACGCCTTTTTTTTTTTTAAAGCAAATACTAACCTGTGGGATTCTATTGGTCTGTGAAGGGTGTTCCTGGAGCATTACCTCTTCTCGTGATCTTTGTATCGCACATTAATTGTGGAGGCTGGTATTTGGAAGTGGAATGTTCTTGCTCCAGGTGGGTAGTTACGTGCGTAGATGAACACAATATCAAGAATACAATCCCATCATATACTTTTTATCAATAATATAATATATATATAAATATATATACGAACCATCTGTTAAAAAAATGAAGGCATTGACTGTTGGAAGCACCATGATTTAAGATTCTAGTCTCTGTGATTGTATGTGGATTCTCTTCTTTTACCTGCTTTCTTTTGCATGGGCTTTTTATATCACCATGGTCCACACTTATGGATGTATTTTTGCTATTTGATTCTGTATAACTAAAAGGGGCTAGTTTAGGAATATGGTGGGGGAAAAAAAATCATCAATATTTATTTATTTATGTATTTATTTATTTATCCCCCCCCCCCCCCATTCTTGTCTTTTCGGTTGACTCAGTTTTGTAGTTGTATCACATTAGTGTTGGTATTGATATAACTGTGCTTATTACGTCTTTGTTAGGTTGGACTGTGCTGAAAGAAAATATCTAGATCATATATTTCTGTCTAGCAAAAATTATCACAAGAGAATGTATCGAGCGTTGTATTTATGAGGCAGCGATGTGCGCGCTGCCTCCTCCTTTAGCTTGACTTCACGAGTCTTCGATCTTTGTTTCCTAGCAGAGATAAGTGGGGGCATCCTTCTCTGTTGCGCTTATCTGGATGTGTGTTGTACCTGCTATGAGATAGTTTGTACTAATAAAAACGGGATTGTTGTTCTATGCCAACCTCTCTGAGTTGATCTGACTTGTCAGTCACATCTCTGTCAGCTATGCGTTTCGTACCCGGCTCAGGATGTCCTTGTGAGTCAGTGTTTATACAGATGGTGAGACGCATCCCATCCTCAAGATCCCTATGCAATGCTGCATTTAATAATAATGTTACATATTTCAAGTGCACAAAGACAAGGGCTTTCTTCAGTGGGATGAATGCTGTAAATGCAGCCAGCCATTTGTAATGAGCGAACATGCCAGGCTGAAGCCTGGAGATCCAAAATTAAATTGCAGACCAGCGACTGAGAGTGTTGAACAATATCAAAATGATGACGATGTCTGAAATGTCCGAAAAATACTGCAGCTGGCTGGCCGGATCTCCTGTCTGGAATGCATCATACTCATTGCCTGCCTCGCACTTTAATTTAGAAATGGATTCCTCCAATTTGCATTCACAGTACAATTCATTACTTCAACAAGCTTATTTTTTCATCCTCTTCTTTGGTAAATCTAAGTACTGGTCCCAGCTGAAGATATGTTATCTGCTTAATTAGTATCGGCCAAAATCAAATACTTTAAAATATTTATTAGTCTGTGCATTGCGTGTGCATTCTCATGACCATAATATGCACTCTGCGTCTCCTTTAATGCTTTCTGCTTCTGTTTTCCTCCGTGAAAGACAGTCCGGGATTTCATTGCAGCCGTTAAGAATCTGGAGTGATACCGCCTGGGGCGCAGAGAGATCTGTAGGGGAAATTTCCAGAAAAAGGATATGGTTTCCTGCAGTGACTCGTGATATTTCAGGAACTTGACAATAAGCAGAGATTAATAAATTCTCGTCCAGGGCCTCGTCATCATAGTGAGGCAACATCATGCCTCTCTAATTAGTGGTAAGCAAACAAATTAAAAATATAGAGAAGCAATATTTTATCATATATTTTATATGAATGTTTTATATTTATATAAAATATTTGGTAACACTTTATTTTAATTGCTTATACTGATCATTATAATGCATTATGAAGGTATGTATAATGCATTACGGTGACTGCATTAATTAAGTGTTACCAAATATTAATATCAACAATGTACCAAAAATGATTGCCCTTCTTTTGTTCTGTTCAACAGATGTGATCCTTTTTTTGGATCAAAAGAAATAAATACAATTTCCAGATATCTAGATAACAAGCTAAAAAACATTGTATTATTCCCATTTAAGATGTTTTTAATTCCTTTGAACAGTTAGCAGTGGGTTGCTAGCAACTTGTATGTTTTTTTTGTTTATTTCATTAAGCGTGCTTTTTTGTACCTCGCTGCCTTGCCAACTTTTCATCCTCTATGACTGCTTAGCATACATCGAATTGGGAAGTGAATACATGGAATGTGTTTCAAAACTGAATATTCATTTTTAATTGGCAGTCGATCAGAACAGACTGAAGGCAGGATGTGTTGGATTGAATGGCTGCATGCTTCTGTGCAAAATATTAGGCAAAAATCAAAAGCAATTTCATATCAGTGATGCATGTTTTAACCATCCCAATAGACATTAATGCCTTCATGGGTGTGGTATATATGTGGTATGTACAACCTCCATGTTCTCTTTAAAAGTACTTTGTACAGGGACCATATTTGAGACATTCTCATTCAGATGCTTGAGACATACACAAAATAAATTTTACTCACGCTAGAAACAGACTGCCATGGTGCCTGTAAATTGTCAGTAGTATGTGTGTCTGTGTGTGTGTGTGTGTGTGTGTGTGTGTGTGTGTGTGTGTGTGTGTGTGTGTGTGTCCTGCGAAGCACTGGAATGCTATCCAGGGTGTTCCTTTGCCTTATACTTATATTGGATTAATGGTTTTTGAAGATGGATAAAATGTGAAACATAATTAGTATGATCAGCATTGAACATGCATTTCTCCCTGTATCCTCATAAAAGGCCTCCAGGTTGACCATGAACCTGGTTATTGCAGTGGAATGGATGTAACACAAAAATACAGCCACAAAGACTATTCAGGCCCATGCAGAACATTCTGAACCATCCAGCATTAAACTATCAACTGCTGTTAACCAGAACAGCAAGTACAGTAATATGACTGGCTCGTGACAAAATGATCTTTAGTTGGTGCAGCAACTATTTTTTGGCTGCATGAGATCCCTTGTTTTCAACAAATGTACTAATACACAGCCAGAGCAGAACAGTGCTAGATTAATTCCACTACGCTTCCATTTGGCAATTAATTAGATTTTTTTTTTAATATTGCAGTGGTTAGCCCTTGTTTGCTAATAGGATTTGCAAACTAAATTTGAACATGGGACAATGCTGTTTGGAAAACAGACTACACTGTCCTAGAGTACTTAGAGGCCGAAGTCAGAAAAAAAGGTCTTTTTATGGCATTAATAACTCTCCATGGAGATGTCGTAGATGAAAATAACATCCCTCAGTGAATGCTCATTGAAGAAACTGAAAAAAACGCCTCTCTCATCCAATTTTGTCAGGTACAGGTTGCCACAATTCATATCAACAAACTCCCAAGCCAAGTGCAGTCCCTCCTTGGCCCGATGGACCAGCACACACTAGCATGACCTTGACAGCTGAACAGCAGAGGAATCTTAATTATGGTGTGGCACAATACCCACTCTGCCTCTGTATAAAACAACCATGTTTTCAGCAGAATAGTCTGAGAAGGTAAGTGGAGCCTTCCATTAGAAGGCTTTGTATTCTGTATACACTATCATCCATCCAGCCTGGAGCCTAACAAGATGCCAAATATATATATATACACACACACACACACGTTAGTTTATTTTTCTGCATGGATTATTTTTAGATTATTGGAAATTTTTTCCTTTCGTACTGATTCTGTCATACATTATCTTCTTAGAAGACATACGGAGAAGTATTGGATTCAGCATGCAAAGCAGGAGTTATCAAGTGCTAATTGGGTTTTAACGTTAACTAAATACAAAAAGACATCATTTCTCGGAACACTGCGACAGCATCCTTTACAGAGTGCTCAGGCTGTAGTCCGAAAGTGAAAATAAGAGGACACACTGATTTAAGCATTTTGTAAGAAGAACAGGTGGAATGGATGGACCCGACTAATCCCAGCAAAGCGATACAGCTGGAGCCCATGCCGTCCAATTCTCAGAGAAACCAGGCGATGCAACGCGGTAACACTTGATATCAAGCATAATGCATCTACCCATGACTGATCCTAATAACAACAACAGTGTCAATCAGCGCCGGCGATGAGAAACAAGTTCCCCAATGTCAACCAAGTCCCATATTGAGAAGTGCTATTCATACCAATGCATGACAACGAACCATGGTTTATCTCTGAATTATAAAAAGCCATTTGCATTCATCACTGAATTTCCTAAGACGAACAATAACATTTCCACACCTGACTACTTACAAATGATGAGGAATGAAAATTTAATATGCGTGCGCTGGTCAAAATTATTACGGCATTATTACCATCAAACAAAGATGGAACAAACGATAAATGATATCTATAATAACCGCAGCCATGCATCAAAAGGGAAAATGTAGCTTTTATTTCCTGACTTTTATGATTGCCATAGTTATTCGAACGATTTTGAAGGTTTTTGTTAATATATGAAAAATATTTCAATTTGGTTTACAGTACCAATCAACAGTTTGAACATGCCAGACCGCCTAGAAAGGAGAGTGATATTGTAGCACCACATGACCTGCAGACCCGACCTTAACAGAGTAGAAATGGTTTTGGGGGAGTTTGACCACAGAGTGAAGGATATGCGGCCAATGTCTGCTCAGCGTATATAGGAACTCTTTCAGGACAGCTGGAAACGCATCCAGGAGGCCACCTCATGAAACTGACATAGAAGAGAAAGTACGGTCACACAGTCCTTGGAGCAATGAGGGTTAAGGGCCTTGCTCAAGGGTTAATGGTGCAATCACTCTGTCCATGGGATTTCATGCAGTAACCTTGGGAGTCCCAGCCCCACAGAGCTGCCCCCCCCCGCCATTAATTCTTTTGTTGTTTAATACTTCTTGGTCAGTGCATAATATCATATATGTAGTTATATGGTTTTGATGTTTTACAATTATTCTAAAATGTACGGAATAGTACAAAAAAACCTTCCTATGGGTAGGTGTGTTTAAACTTTTGACTTGAACTGTATATCTAAGATGTTATTAATTGGGAAAAGAGAAAATTAAAAGCATGTATATTATAATTAAATTGCCTTTTCACTGTGGCCATGGGAGTGCACCCTGGGCAGGATATCAGTCCATCTCAAGGCACATACAGACACATAAAGGCTTAAACTCCAGACAATTCAGAGGCAACTATTAACATACCTGCATGATGGGGGACTGAGGAAAGACACAGAAGTACCCAAACAGAGGCAGGATTCAAATTCCCAACCCAGGAGTCGCCGAGCAACAATGCAGCCTAATGAGTCTTAGTGCCAACCCATTAAACCAAAATTAAACTGAGATGACTTTTTTGCTGACGTTGTAGCATCACGGAACTTTTCATCCATCCTGAACAAATGCAGAATCTGGAGGAACCCACTGACTGATTCAGTACATATTCCAGATTAACCTAGATTAACCCCTAATCGGAGACGTTCATCATGAGAGATAAACCTACATAAAAGACCCCATTCTAGGAATTCAGATACCTGGAACGCTATGTTATTGGCATAGTATTTTTGCATATTCAATATATAATGAGATTCTTAAAAGAGTACAGGGTAAGATCCGTAGATCCTTATTCGTTGTGTTGGCATACAGTGAGACTTCTGTGCATGAATTCAGGCTAAGCCATTTACAGTCATGTGTAATTCTGCTTTCCAGTTAATGTGAAACAGCTCCCTGATGCCTTTTCCTCTGTGTAAACGTTTAGTACAAGGATAGTAAAAGAACATTTTTCAAAGTATTGGTGATAAGCACAGACAACTACCCCCAACCATGCATCTTATTCCCATTTCTCCTTTTCATCTTTATTTCTGTGCTTCTAGAGTTCATTGATGGTGAAGCCACAAATCACAGCCTTTGCTTTTTTTTGGTGGATTCTGTAAGGTTTTAGCATGTAGTTAGAGGAAGACGAGACACCAGGTTCACGTGTCAGGATGCATGTTATCTGGAGGGGAACGCAGATGGTACTGTGATGACATAACACAGTGCTGACATGTCAACCCTTACAGCGAAATGCCTCGTGTTCAGGTGACCAAACTGCAGCTGAGACTAGGAGAGCAGGCCCGGGTGCTTGCTGTGGAGGAAGTGATCAACTACCAGGCCATCACGGCCCCTTACAGAATCACCGAGATTTACCCAAGAGTCATTTAATCAGAGGTGGAAAGTTCAGGTTCAGAAAGTACAAATCCAGACCAAGATCAAACCAACCAATTGAGTATAAAGAGTCACATTCACAGTAGGCAACTGGTTAAAATTTGTTATGAAACAAAAGCTTGGTCTGGATTTATACTTTCTGAAGCTCAACTTTCTACCTCTGCATTTAATTAGCGAAATTACAGAGTGCTCTAAAAAATGGATAGTGTTTGGCATACAGACAATGTCGTTTCTCAACAACACCAACATCTTGACTGTAGACGAGAAGATGCAAATGAAATGTGCAAGCAGAACAGCAGGAAACCATGTTTCATTAAAATACGCACCTATTTAAAGGTGAATGAAATGTTTCTAAAAAGATATCGGTATGATAGTCCTTGCAGATTACTCATCAGCAACACGGTACTCATTTTGGATGCATTTCACAAGCATGAGAACAAACAGCTTTGTACAAATTCTGTAGTGGAGAAGCTTGAATGATTTTATTTTTTCTCCGCCTGACAATGACGGTAGATGGGGATGGTAGAATTGATCCGTTCTTGAAATGGATTTAGTTAAAGTAATTGCGTTTATTAATTGTATTTCTTTTCCTACAGAATTTAACTATTATAACCCAAAAAATGATGCCATGACTGCATCATGCTCCCGTAATGGTTGAGCAGCGCAAAATGTGTGGTGGAAAATGGATTGGCTAGGGTATGAATATATTGAAAATGTATTTAGAAAAGCAGTCATGACCAATGTGAACATCAGGCATGTGAAATATAAACTTTGGTGTGAGCTCTCTCTCAAAAACTCAAATATTAGAGCATAAAATAATAGATTTAATAGAACAGATAAAAATCAGCTTTCTTCATCCTTTGGTTACACTATAACAAAATGCTACAAGAAAACTGCTGTAGGAGAATTGTAACATTAATAGTAAACTGCTGGCAACCCTGCTGCCAGTATTTTACTGTTAATCTTCATGACAATTTTTTACAGTGTGGCGTGTACCGCCCGATAGGTTCTGGTTATGTATGGCAATGTTGATTAACACACCATGTAAATAACTTACTCTGACTTCGCTGTAAGAACATGTACATAAAATGGCCTTGGCTGTGTTACAGTATTTTATCATGTTATGGACACTACAGCTAGAAAATGTTCCAAAGCACTATGGTGTTAAACTACTTATGCTAGGCTTAATAAAAGAAAAAGCAAAGGTCTACGATTGATATCCGTTCTCTATACCCACTTGTCCTATGCAGGGTCATGGGGGTCTGAAGCATATCCTGAAGGCTCCGGGAGCAAGGCAGGGAATAACACAGGATGGGGTGCCATCCCATTGCAGGGCACACTCACACACTATTTACACCTACAGACAATTTGGCAAGTGGAATTCACCTTAGTGTGTTTTTGGACTGTGGGGGGCAACTGGTGTAGCCAGAGGAAACCTTACAGGGAGAATGCGCAAACTCCAACCACAAAGGATGTTTATCAGTATGCATACTTGACTACTGTACTTATGGTCTCATGTACCCGTTTTATGTTATCTTCCATTGCCGGGTGACCGGTTCTAACACTAAGAACAGAAGTACATAGGACAGCAAAAATCCTCAGACATTTGAAAGCACCAAATATAAATCATCCATTTCCCACCTAAACGGGGACATTAGAGGCATGGAACATATGCCAGGCAGCAAAGGACTATGGAGAATTTGAAGATGCTACCTTTAACCCAGAGTTCTGGGAGGATACCCCAGCACATGGGGAAAGCATGCAAACTCCACGCACAGAGCAGTGCTAGGATTCAAACCCCCAAAAAATAAGAATCAGCTTGAGCACCCCAGCCAGGAAGAATGGGAATAAATCCTCCAAATGAGTGTGTAGACCTGCTGACTTGCAGTCTGCTAACAAACAAGCTCCCACAGACCAGGTGCTTGTGTGTGGCACTGATGTATTTTTTGCCCCATTCTCATTGTTTCTAGGGACGGGTATTTCAGGCAAAGACACCAGTCAAATTTCACCAGTCATTATTTGAATAATATTCAATTAACCCCTCCCCCACCACTAACAGGGAGAAACGAGCGTGGCATATTGGTCAAAATAAATTTCTTTCCTTATAAAATTAGACATTACTTGCTGCTGCAAATAGATAACATAAAACCTTAAAAATTACCCTGAATAAATTTAATTGAAATTGAAATCAAATTAAACTGTAGTGATAGCTCGAGTGCAGTAGCACACAATAACGTTTAACAGCCTGTGCCTTGGGCGGTTACAGTCAATGGCAATTTTTTAATTTTAAACAACACAACAACACTTCTCTGCCTTATACGTCACTCCATTAATTTATTTCCATACAAAATAAAACATCACTCTGTGCTGCAAAAACTTAACTTAACTTAAAAGAATCAAAGCAGCCTTAAAAATGAACAACTGGAAAAAATCACATATTTGAAATCTTTGCAATAAATATTACCTTGTTTATAAAATTAATGTTCCACAATGGAGACGTCATCCTTTATCGTTTCCCATTTGTTTTTCCCCCTCTTTATTTCAAGTTAGCACAAATGCCTTGGTCTTAAATATTCAGTTACAATAAAACGTTAAAGAATCTCACAACAGAAACTCCAGAGTAGGCGTGATAATCTCACTGAAACTGCAGTGTCAACACTTTTTCAAAGCAAGTAGACACATATTCCTTACATCTCAAAAGCACTAGGAGCAGCAACCAAAGTAAATATGTACCATGACTGATGTAGCAAAGCGAGTATTGTGGCTTCTTTACTCTCATCGTAGACATCACGCAAACACATGGTTCCTTTTCCATGGCAACAGAAGCAGGGATTTTAAAATCCTTGTCCCCAGGCAACAGTTCTAACAGCTGGCCTGGAAAAACTATTACTGACTGGGATTCTGTCAAAAAATATAAAACAGTTTATTAACTCTGTCCCCCTTTCGATTACAGGCTATTCACAGCAGGCCTTTGCTCATTACAGTTTGGTAGTAGCTTGACTGCAAACGTAAATATAAAATATAATAAACGTAATAATTCAATAAATGACTAATCAATACACAGTAAATAAAATTTTCAATCATAATTTTACTTTGATCATATGAAGTATATTTTATAGAAAATCTACATCAGCCAACGAGTCACAGTCACTGTAACATTTTAATATTTATAATACAAAAAATTCTCTTATATGCTACTATAAAGATTTTCTGGATTGTGTTTAGATTCTGGTGAAGTATAATTTGTGTGGCAGTAACAATACACTGTGCTAACCTAATTATTGTTGCCAATTCTATTAGGATTATTCAAATGTATATCGGATAATATATATTGTGGATAGCACAAATAATGTAATAGTAGATGATTACTTAATGTATTAATTAAGCAAAAACTAAGTGTTAGCTACATACTAATCCTGTGTTCGTTCATGATTAATCAGTCATAACGATTCATATATTTCATGCAGTTGCTAGATTTGTTCATGATTTGTACTTGAGTAGTAGCTGAGTTACTAGGTTACTTGTGCCCCCTCAAGAATAGTGTTACCATATATTGTACTTTTGTTTTAATCTAATTGCTTCTAGGAGCATGGGTGTCATTAGGTCCAATCACACAGAGCTATAGCCCCAAGTATTTACCTCGTAGTCCAGAGTTTTTTAATCCTGATGCCAATCTCCATTCAAAAGAAAACAAGTCAAGCTCCAGGTAAACTTGACTTAGCCCCTGATCTTTCCAGTAGCTAGAAACTCAGCTGTCTCGGAGTATGATTTAAAAATCACAATTTCTTGAATAACCCTAAGGTCTGTAATACTGCAATCATAGCTTGAGGTTGTTTTCATGTGGGGGTCCCTGGTTTAAGGAAGGCTGAACACTCCAGTTTATAATATAAAGCAACATGCTTTGAGGCAGGCAGCTCTGAACTGAAACTGCATAGTCAAACTGTATCCAAAGCTGAACCAGATTAACTGGAGGTGAATTGTAATTCCTTTCTTCCTTTGACACTTACTTACATGATTCCAGGGCCTTCCTGGAGTACAGTAACAATGAATTATAAATCAAAAGTAGTCCAAGACAGCATGACTGCCCCAAAAGAAATGGCAGTAAAATGTTCCACTGTAGTTCTGCAGCCATAAATTAGGGAGTAGCCAATACTGACAGGATGCTTTTAACTCTCAGAGCACAAATTGCCTTTTAAATCTGTTCCTGTCAGCATTTTACTCTTTTACTCTAACCCCCTGATTAAAGCCTTTTTTATTTATACTTTTTAAACCTGAGACTACAGAATAAACAACAGTGTAAACCACAGTAAGCTCTGTAAATAGATTTCGGTATTAGGCAAAAGGTAATACAAATGCCTTGCATTGCCATTATGTAACATTTACCCGTCAATGCATAATGATTTTAAGGAAAGTACAATTTAATTTAATATTTAATACTTTTACAAACAGAATGTGGTTAATGTTTCAAAGGAATTAGAAAACATAAAAAATGGAGTTAAAGAGTATAGTCCTTATCATGAGTATTATTTTTGCTGTTATTATTATTATTAGGTGCCGTCAATCAGTATTTACGCCTTGAGTCCCTGTAGAGTGCACCAGGTATTTTGTGTTCTTGATTGCTTGATTATTTGCTTCAGGGGTGCTGGGAATTGGGAGGGAGAAAAAAACTGTGGAGTGTTGGGGTTCTCAAAGACTGGGTTGAACAACACTGCTCTAGAAAGTTTTGTCTCCTGTTTGAGTCTTCAAGCTTCCCAATTCCACGCTCCCGTCATAAGGGGCAAATGAGTATGATTCCTGGACAACAATATATCTAAAATTATACAAATCTCTGTCAGTTAAAATGAACTTTGGCAGGTCGTAGGCTATGGTGACTGTAAATCAAATATCATCACTGGGTCTTGTATGCAAGGTCTAGGGTGGAGTGGGGGGGGGAGCATTAGACAGGCCTGGCTAAGGCATCAGATCACGTCTCTGAAAACTGTCACAATCCAGATGGCTGTGTACCATCAGTACTTTCTGTGCTAAAGACCAGATGGCCCTGAGGGGGAGGCCAAAATGAGAGTTTAAAGAACTGTTAAATCTCTTAATTGATAAATAGCTCGGCTGATGCACTAGTCAATAGTGCAATAAAGAAAACCTATAGAAGCTGGAAAATAAGATTTGCGGCAGAAGATGTATACAACTTTGAAGTAATTCTGAGATCGTCAACATCAAATCATGGCACAATGAAAGGACTAACTCGTAAGCCAGATATAGAAAATAGATGTGTTTCATTTTACAGATTATGTGAACCTTTTTGTGTGTACTGGAATGTTCAATATGAGTTTTAATGTTTTTTTTGTACAAAGAGATCATCAAAGCCATCTTGTGAACTATGCAATCGAAGAGTAAAATTTATAAGATGATCCATCTCCCATATTCAGCACCCATTTCTCAAAATGGGCTTTTGGTGATATCAGAATCTTATTTTATCAGAATTTTATTTGGCCAAGTATATTCGCACATACACAGAATTTGTCTCTAGTATCAGCACTCACAGATATACAACAGGTACAGACTGAGTTAAGCGAAGACAATGGTAACACACAATTCTGTTGGTATATACAATGCAATTCAATACTGAATGGTACATGCAACAGGGGTGGATAAGACGGTAGTCCATCACGTTGTATCAGTCGTATACTGAAAGGAAGTTCGAAGGGAATAATTCATTTTGGGTGCATGCTTTTTGAATGGGTGCCACGGGTAAGTGTCTGAGTGCACTGCAATGGAGTCACATCCTCTGCAAATAACCACAACACTGACAGGAAAAGTGGTTATTAAAGATCGATGGGTGAAACAAAGGAGAAAGCCTACAATGGAGGTTGAGTCCGTGTGCTTATCGAATAAGACTTCCTGTCTGCATTTGCCTGTGCCCACAATGCTCAGTTGATTCAGCCACAGTATTCTTTGCAGGCGTATGCGTCATGGTAACTCCAGGGACTGTGTGTTTATATGGTGCAGCCGTGACTCTCCCACATTAATACACAAACATGTAGCCAAAGACAATTATCTTTGTGGGACAGTAATTCTATGCAACAATCCCAGGTGGTCACACAAGCATGGAAAACAACCATGATGTCATCATGCCTCTCAGGTTCAAAGCCTGCTGGGAGAAGGAGTGAAAAACAAGTTGTTAAACATAAAAACAAACATGCTGCTGTTATATGAGGTCACAGGACAGCATTTCAGTCATGATGCTCACTACATGCAGCTTACATGTAACGTACATTTACCCTCAGAAGGGAAGGCAGCGGAGTTTATAAATATACACACAAGCTGTTTTATAGCCTGCCTGTACCATAGCATCAGCAGAGACATGGGAAAATTAAAGATTCTGACATCTTTATTCTTTGTCCCTTAAAAAAAAAATGCTCTCCATCACAGGGCACACTCACACACCATTCACTCACACAAGCACACCTGCAGAGAATTTGGTAACTCCAATTAACCAGAGAACTAGGAGGAACCCCATGATGACAACACGCAAATTCCACACACATGGAGTCATGGCAGAAACTGTAACCCTGGTCCCAGAGGTTTGAGGAAATAGTGTTAACAACTGCTCCACCGTGCCGCCCCTAGATGGCTTGTATATAATATAAAAAAGTCTTGATAGGAAAGGTATGCAGCACCAATAGCTGAGCAGGACTTAAGTAACAAGGCAAAACAGGTAAATTGAAAGACAACGTTGCAGAACAAAAGGTCAGGTGATCAGCTAACAGGTAGTAAGATGCTAAACTAGACCTGAAACCTGAGAATAAGCCAAAAACCAGAGCAGATCCAAAATGTAGAACTGAAAACAATCAGATGTGAAATCCAAAAGCAAGACCAAGGGTCCAGACCGCAAAGCACAAGTAATCGTGACCAAACCTCAACAGTAAGCATGAAGCATCGATCAGAGAGAGTGAAAGAGTGACTGCCAGTGTTGGCAACGGGCATGGAGGACGTGTGAAATTGATTCTGGGCTGGATGTGACACCACTGCCTAATAACAACATCTGTTATTAGAGTAAATGGCACCAGCAGTGTTCTCAAAAGATGTAGCACAAACACTAATGTCCTTCGTAGAAGTTCTTCCCAGTTGGCGATTTTCCTCCGGAACCACTTCAAGGTTATATGTGTTCTCCACGCCATTGCTGAGCTGTTGATTTTACACTTGTAGCCTTCGTGTTAGTTTTAAGGAGTCTGGCCATTCTCCTCTGATCTTTCTGATTAACAAGGTGTTTTCTCCCACAGAAATGCTGTTGACTGGACGTTTTATTGCTAATTGCGTCTTTTTTTTTAAACTCAAGACACTGTAGTATGTGAAAATCCCAGGAGGGCAGCTGGTAAAATCTTCCAAAAAATTTTATATCACTTATCTCAGGCATCTTAGCCATTCTGATGTTTAAATGAACAGTAAGTGAACCTCTTGACTCTGTCTGCTTCCTCTATGTATTCAGTCTCATGATTGACTGTTTGGAGGAGTCTGCCATTTGCGTTAACAAGTATGTAAACCTAAAAAAACGAGCCACTGATTTGTTTTTATTTATATAATATCCATCTACCCTGTGATGGACTGGTACCCCATGAAGGATATGCCATTTTTGTTGTTTTGAAAAGGACAAAAGAATCTATTAGTGGTGTTTTAAGGGATAAAACAGAGGGTGCGCCCGTGGTCGTAACAAATATGGGCAAACAAATCCATGCTGAGACATGCTTTTTGGAGGGTGGTTGGAGGGTCAAGTTGTAATATATCTCATGAGATGTTGGTGTGAAAATTCAGTGGTGAAACAAAAAAATGGGTGTAAATTGCTGTAAGTGGAGGAGTGCTTTGTGTGGCAGAGTAATAATGAAACACATGATCGTAAGCGGCCCATCAGATTATCCAGAACTGATGCAATAATCATCACTACATTTCCATAAAAATCTAAGAATGGTGAAAATATCCATCTAGACCCTCGACAATCATTTATTGTAAACTTATTTGTTGTCCACATGGACTGTCGTTTAAACAGATGTATTCATGAAAGTCTTTTTCAGCTGGTGTACGAGAGCGCAAAATCATTTTTATGCTAATCACCCCTCTCTCTATAACGGATATATAATTCAGGCGCCTTACAATTCTTTTCATCAATTTACAAATTCAACTTAATTGTAGTGCTTTCTAAAAAAAAAAACCTGATTAGTCTGTAGCAAAAAAAAATCACATTCCTTTTATATCATGTGGCATATACAATTTACTTTCTGAAAATATATAATTCCTAAATATATGATTTAAACTAATTTGGGAAATAACAATATACCTCAATATACATGGAAAATATATAGTTCCATTGATTTTCTCCTTGTCTTTGCTTTTGGTCAGATTGCAGAAGCCCATAAGAAGTGTGACAGGAAAAGTAAGAAAAGTTATTACCCTCCTCTCCCCAAATTAGAGGGATAATTACAGTTGGCTGCTCAGATGGTTTGTTAACCAACGCGGCTGATCTGTTCTATGGACAGATGAGGCCAAAATGACCATTTCTGCCAGCATGGACTTCTTTATATCTGTAGCAAAATAAGTGCTGTGCATAAGAGGTCTGCTGTCAACCACAACACAAGTTCTGTGGCCTGTTTTGTCCTATCTCTAAGTACATCACCCTAATATAACCGGTGTCTTCACTGCACCTGTTGTATTTTCCATGTCTGCATTTGCACCTCTTGTTGATTGTATTAACAGGTGTAGCAGAAAGGATGTTTTTAGCTGGTTTATGTAGTTGTCTCTAATTTGTGCAGAAATCAGCTGATTTATATGTGGGCACCTAAGTCAGTAGCGGTTGTCATCTGGGATATCTGATGCTGAGAGCATGTTCCATTTCCAGTGCCCCGACTTCCGCTATTATCACAGGTATGGGGGGGGGGGGGGCTCCTCGTTCCTGCCCTCATGTTAACCACTCCCTACTGCCTCTTCTTTGCTCCCTCGTTAGTCGTGTACTTAAGTGCTTCCCTGTCCCGTGCTCACCAGTTCTGTCAGTAACATCAGTCCTACTTGTTGCCCATTCCTTCCATAGTTTGCTGTGCTCCCTGTTTTGATCCCCCGTGATCCTGTTTGTTTTCCGTTTTGTACCTTGGACCTGAATAAAATCCTGTTTGTTTTCCCCAACTCCTGCTCCCATGTCCTTTGTTCCGCTATACATGACAATTGATGGCTTACAATTTTGTAAGTCAATATAGCGTGGAAGAAACTGTCTCATGGATTGCAATTTGGTATGTCTTTTCAATTGTGTTCATTTTAGCATAATTGTATTCGTTTGTCTTTAGCTAATGGATATTTCGCTTCAGGTAATCATTGGTATCAGTCAACAATTGATGGGCTTGTTTTTCCCTGAGCCAGTTCACATTTCTTATTTGGTATATAGTCTAAGATGGTGTGAGTGACTTTTTATCCCCAGGTTCTATCTTGTGTCACAGGAACTGCAGGTTTGGGGGTTGTCTAGCCATTTGGTTGGGTAACCTTAAATGCCACTAGCTATCCTGCAAGGATGCTGCTCTGCTGCTGCATTGCCTGCTCTACTGCGCGCATGCAGATCATATTGGCCTGATTGCATTAGTCCTTAGGTGGTTATTTTGGTTGTGAATATATGAGTGTGGTTTACTTTTATTACACCACTGGTAGGAGGCCTCTGTTTTTCTCTATAGTTGCTGATAACCAGTAGTTAGTGGTAAACCGCCGTAAGGTGTTGTGTGGGTAGCCCCACTAATGGTGTGTTTCTCTCTTCTCCCCTCAAATTGAAAGCCCAAGGGGGGGGGGGGGGGGCTGGCCCATGGGTCCCCAATTTGGTGGGCGGCGGGTTGGGGCTGCCAGTATTTGCCTGTGTTGGGGTGGGGGGGCGGGGGAATTGTAATGTCTTTTGGGGGGGGTGGCC
>JAAGVU020000040.1:18936446-18948972 GCA_011763525.2 Mormyrus iriodes
GGCATCGGCGGTGTGTGTTGTGTTGGCGCGCCCCCTTGGTGTGTTTTCTTTCTGCCCCCCCGCCGAGGTGGGATTCGGGGGGGGGGGGGGGGGGGGGCTGGTCCCTGAGTCTCCTATTTTGTGTGCAGTCTGTTTGTGCTGCACAGATTTGCCTTTGTTGTGGTGAGTGTGCATGGGAATTGTAATGTCTTTTGTGGGGGATGCCCTTCTTTTTCTGGCTGGCATGCCTTTCCTCCAGTGAGCACCAGCTTTGGTTTTTTTCCCTGGCGGGGGGAGGGGGGGGTGGGGATCATGCATATTGTTTATTGTGTTAATGGAAGATTAAGTGGCTGGAACCACGTCTTTTGCTGCTTGATATAACAAACCTGAATGCCTCTTAGGGTTATTTGGCATTGGTCCGGTAAATATTCCCTTGGGTGAAATTCCCAGGGTGGCATAGTCTGAGTCCATAAGGGGCAGTGCCCTATAATGCTATGCTTGCCACACAGGTAACCATTGGTCTCCTCCATAAACTTGTTTTTTATTTGTATGGTGTATGACAGTGCATTTCAAATTTTTGTTTAAAAGAATTTTTAACATTTCCCTTCATGAATGAAAAGCTGTATTTATTCTGTATTCATCTATTTTTAATGATTACAGCCATGCATTTATAAAACCATTTGGACGTCAGCTTTCACCAAATAAGTAAATGTAAAGTTAGCTGCAAATGTTAATCTCCATAATAAGAATGACACTTTGGTCAAAGAACAAGCCATTATTCCACCCACTCAGCATATACTTCAAACATGCAAGTTGTCTTTGGGCAATATCATCACAATGATGGTCAGCACACAACAACAGCAATATCCAAACACAGAACCACATGCACAACATAACCATTAATAAAGATAAGTAACTCATAAAGTAAAACAAATACTTTGAATCTTTTACTAAAGATTGGGACACTAAGAAAAAAAGGTTAACGATGAAGGAGGTGGAGGTGTGCTCTGGCCAGGTGTGATTTAGACATAAGGAGTTGGAGGTCTGCTCCAGCCAGGTGTGATTTGGACATAAGGAGGCATTATATATTAGGCAAGTGAACAGTCAGTTCTTGAAGTTGATGTATTGGAAGGAGGAAAATTGGGCAAGCGTAGGGACCTGTGAGACTTTGACCAGGGCCAAATGGTGATGGCTAGATGATTGGGTCGGAGTATCTCTAAAATGGCAGGTCTTGTGTAAATTTTCTGAGGGCGGTCGTGAGTATCGACCAAAAGTGGTACAGAGAAGGCAAGCTGGTGAACCAGAGATGGGGTCACTGATGCATGTGGGGGGTGAAGGTTAGCCCATCTGATCCACTCCTACAGGAGAGCTACAGTAACACAAATTACTGCAAAAGTTAATGCTGGCTATGATAGAAAGGTATCAAAAAACCCAGTGCATCACGGCTTGCTGTGTAGCTGGAGAATAGTCAGAGTGCCCATGCTGACCCCTGTCCACCACTGAAAGCACCTACAATGGGCATGTGACCATCAAAACAGAATGATGGGGCAATATAACAAGGTGACCTGGTCTGATGAATCATGTGTTCTATTACATCATGTGGATGGAAATGTGTATGTATTTTACCTGGGGAAGAGATGGCACTATGATGCACTTTAGGAAGAATGCTCTGGGCAAAATTGTGCTGGGAAACCTTGGATCCTGGAATTCATGTGGATGATACTTTGACACATACCACCTACTTAAACATTGTTGTAGACCAAGTACAGCCCTTCATGGCAATGGTATTCCCTGATGGCAGTGGCCACTTTCAGCAGTATAATGTACCATGCCACACAACAAAAAGTGTTCAGGAATGGTTTGAGGAACATGAAAAAGAGTTCAAGATGTTGATTTGGCCAAATTCATTAATTCTTAATCCGACTGAGCAACTATGGGATGTGCTGTACAAACAAGTCCGAGCCATAGAGGCCCCACCTCGCAACCTACAGGACTTAAAGGATCTGCTGCTAATGTTTTGGTGCCAGATACCACAGGACACCTTCTGTGGTCTTGCAGAATCCACGCCTCACCAGGTCAGAGATGTTTTGGTGGCACAAGGGGGGACCTACACAATATTAATCAGGTGGTTTTAAAGTTATGGTTGATCAGTGTATATTACATATTTGGCCAGAGAATAATTTGCATGATTAGGTCATTTCACAGCACTGGTGTACAACACTTTCTCTTTAGGGATGGTTTCAGTGGATAAAAGTGTTTTTTCCTAAATGGGAAGGGCTTTGCCTAAATTATCGTAATGAAATCAAGCAGATAAAAAGTCTTTAAAAACTCCCAATTGGACCCTTAATTTCTTACCATGTACAATGGATGAATTCTCAACAATTAGGCATTCAAAACCATATGCTACGGACATACGTTTAACAAACCAAGACGGCCGCTTTCATTACAAGCCTTAAAAAGATGTGTGAGCAGAAAACTTTAGCAGAGAAAATTCAGTGTATCTGGACGTGCGCACAGGAGCAGATTTCCCAGAAAGATACAACGACATGTGACAAATGCAAAGTCTCTTACAAACATCAGATTTTTCACAAAAGCCCCAAAAGCATGTAGTATAGCCTGAATCAGCACATATTAGAGTTTTCCCTACTAAATTTTTTACTGTATGTATTATTTTGCTTAATGTTGTCAAAGTTCTTTGTTAGCCAAAACTAACTTACTATTGAAATACATGAAGAGGTGGTTTTGATTGCATTATACCACTTTGAATGTGTAAAATACATTGAAATATGCTATATGGATCTAGGTGCTAAGTTTGCTTCCCTGGGATTTTGATGAACAGTATTGAAACAATTGAACTGTGACACTCGAAACTGAGAAGGACTGGTCCTGAATTTCATCTTCCCTCACTGGAACTCAAAGAACACTGCCTTTCGGGAGCATGAAAGGAATCCCTTATTCCAGGGTTCCCTAATGCCAGTACTGGAGGGACTGAAGTGACACTCCAGCAGGGGTGGATTAACTTCTCTGAGGGTTCTAGGCTGACATGGGTAGGGGGGCCCCTAAATGGCCATTGGAGATATTTTTGGGGCCAAAAGAGAAGTGAAAGGGAAATATAAGCAATGGTACATCAATAATATTCTAGTCAAAGCATGGGGCGCCAGCAGTCAAATTTACCGATTAGGGTGGGGGCGGGAATGCTGTCGGTAAAATTTACTAATGGGAGGGGGTGGGGGTATCGCACCAGTGGTTCGATCAATCAAATTTGAGAAGTTTGTCCGTTCCCACTTTTTCTAAGGTTAGTCTTAAATTTTGGCAATAGACAAGTAAAGTACAGAAGGTGCCTGCAAGCATAAATCATGGAGTGTTGAGCTATTGTCCAACAGAGAGCCCTTTCTCACATAACTGATGAAAGCTCGTGTGCAAACAACCCGTTACGGTGAGCAACATGGTGCGAGGATGATATGTCACTATTATGTGAAGGTTTGCATCAACTTCACCTTCTTAAGGAACAAGTACCTTTTCAGATTTTTACAGAGCCAGCAGAGTCCTGCACTGTGGGAAGCAGGCAGTACTAAATATCCTGTGAGACTCCTGTGATGTGAGACAGTGAAAGGAAATCTCTGGGGGCATCATGCAAAAAAAGCTGTGAGCATAACAACAGCCGCAAAACATGGATGCAGGATGAGAGAGCGATGCCTGCTGTGTCTGCATGCAAAGACTTGCAGCTCTGGAAAGCTGCAAAAGATTGAATATAATCATCAAAAAGGGCTCCCTGGCAAAATATCAACTTTCAGCCATTTGGAAGGAGTGATTCACACAAGCATATTTTGACTTCCCTGCAGTCTGCATATTTGCATATATACATTTAACTGTGTCTGCATGGAGTGGCTTGAAACAATCCACATGTTTGGGTTTTCCATGGCAATGAAAAATTGCAAGTGCCAATACATGTTTACAATATAAATAACAGTGAACTATACATGCATTGATTCCAGCAGGGATGCAGAGGGAATACAAAACAAGACAACCTGAAGTGAGGCTTTCTAAAAATAAAGACATTTAGTCTAGAATGTATAGATTTATTGCACTGCTCACACTGAACCCTGTTTGTGTGACTCATTTAGAGGAAACGCCTGAAATGCCTACCGGAGCTCAAGGTCACTGTGAAGGAGTTAAGAACAGTGAAAAGGAACCCTGTGGATGTTCCCCATCTGGTAATGCTTCATCGTATGTGAAAGTTTAGCTAGATGGTGCTTAAAATCATGACCATTAGTTTCACTGGGGTAAAATTAGAAGAGGGAGTACGGCAAAAAGCAACAGAAAAACCTTTAATCATTGTGAGATAAATAAATGCATGCATACATACATACAAACATACATACATACAAACATACATACATACATACATACATACATACATGCATGCATTCATTAATTATATAGTTATATCTGCAATAAATAAAAAAATGACAAACGGCAATAACACAAGTATACAGCAGTAAACAAGGGTGTGTGCTGCAGGGAGACGTTTTGACAATCAATCTTGCATTGAATAATGGGGGGTGGTGTGTGTCTCAGGCTGAGCCTCTGTGCATGCGGTCAGATGGTCACCGGTTCAAATCCCATCCTTTGCAGAATAATCTCATATCTGCTGGGCCCTTGAGCAAGACCCTTAACCCCCCTGAAATATGCTTGATAAATGGCTGACCCTGTGCTCGTACCTCATGCTTTGCTCTCAACTGTTTTGTGTATGTTGCAAAGGAGAGCATGGTGGGATACGCAAAAAGAAGCATTCCAATGTACTCCTACAAATGGCACATATAGCATCATCTCACTGTAAGGATTCTCATTATGCCACCAGTTTTAGGGGATGAGTTTTGATAGTGGTTTGAGAAACATTGAGATAAAATTATTATACCAAAGCATAAATTCACTAACAACAACAACAATAATGATAATAATAAAAACATTAACAATAGTTCAAAGGAGGCATGGTGGTGCAGTGGTTAGCACTGTCACCTCACACCTCTGGGATCAGAGTGCACGTTGCTGCCTGGGTTCCATGTGTATGGAGTTTGCATGTTCTCCCTGTGTCGTCATGGGGTTTCCTCAGAATGCTCAAGGTCCTACCCCCCCCCCCAAAAAAACATGCTAAGGCTAATTAGGGTTACCAAATTGCCCATAGGTATGTATGTGTGTCTGAATGATGCGTAAGTGTGTCCTGTGATGGGTTGGTGCCCCATCTTGGGTTGTTCCCTGCTGTGCGCCCGCAGCCTCTGGGATAGACTCCGGACTCCATGTGACCCCAAATGGAATAAGCATAAACAGAAAATGGATGGATAGTTCAAAGGATAGCCTCAGTCCATCAGTGTTGATGGTTTGCTTCTTATCTCTGTGTGGATATAGTTTGCATGTTTCTATATATGGAAAACCAGAGAATTCGGAATAAACTCAGGAGAACATGTGGACAACTGTACCTTGGTTCAGTCATGGGGATTTCTGAGGGGAATCCCTGCTGAGCTACCAAGGTGCCAACAGACTGACGAGACACACTGACAATGATGGCTATTGAATTTCCGTACCCTATTATATAAGAATATGGACCCAAGTGTAAAAACCCTTAACCAGCTCAGCCTGCAACAATAATAGACTTCACCAGATGTCTTTAGTTTGTGCCTCTTCAGGAACTTCAGGCTTTGTTCTGTCTTCCGCTTGCTCTGCGTGGCTTTGTCGTTTGAGCAGCTGTCCCCATAGACACGGAGAAGTTACACCTGTCCCAGAATGCACTGCCAAGCCTCCTTGGTCCGAGTCACGCTTGGTGTGAAGAATAGGAAGTCCAAAAATAATAACTAAAATATCCCCCCTGCTGTGCATACCAAATGCTCTTTTGGGTCGAGCCGTCCCTTTCACATTTTTTAGTGGATCTGAGGACACCTGCCACCATACTCCTATTGCCTGCCTCAAACTTTTGAAGGGTACCTGAAAAGTTTATTATTGTCATATCTGAAAACGAATCATCCCCAGGTTTTGTGGTTCACTTCAGAAGCCCACCTGTGCATGCACTGGAGAACTTCTGCAGCCGTGTAGCTACGGCAGACGCTGGACCAGCTCTGAGCGAATGCCTGCATTGCTGTTAATTATCATTCAGGCTCTAAGCATGCCAGACGCTCTCTTACCATGTGGGGCAGTGGAGGTCTCCGGCCACTAGACAACCCTACCAAAGAGGGAAGACAGCCTGTCACTGCCATGTCCTGAGAAAGTTGTCCACTGAAAGAGACACTGGATAATGAAGACACTATGCTTTCCATTCACAGGAAAAAAAAAACAGCCCTTCAGTTAAACAGTATATTATATGATTTTTGTTTGAATAAGTGAATAATATGTTATAGTCTATGTTTCAGTATTGTGAAAGTGGCTAGCAGGATTTTTTGACTTGATTTATTTAATAAAAGGTTTAAATAATACACCATGACCTACATATTTCACGGCAAAAACTATATAAGTGTGATGTGCAGGGATAACATTGTTTCATATCTTATTATTTTATGTTATCAAAAAATAATGTAGGAATGTGTGAAATGTATCGCTATGTAGGTCAGAAGAAATGACTGGAGCAGGGAGGTACAGGGAATTTTTAATCAGCTGGACATTGGTCCATGCTTTCATCTCTTCATCTCTTTCAGTTATGCCTTTGTGTCCATGCTGTGCACACGAGTGGGATAACGTGCGAAGCGTCACCAGTGGTTCAAAGTCTGGGCGAACGAGTATTTTAAAAAAGAATAAATATAGCATGACGTACAGCTGATGCAGAGCACCCTTAAATTCTTTAACATTTTTAACCAAAGGCTGCGCCCTCACCCGAGACACCCAGCTTCTGAGGGAGCTGGCAGGGGGATCATAGCCGCCAGCGCTCTGCTGAAGTGATGGATTTCCTTGAGCTAAATAACCTTTGTTCGCCAGACCTTCATTTTTCATATTCACAGCTACTGTAGTAAGCAGAAATATCCCCAAAAGAGATGGAAAAACATTCATCATTGGGGAAAAAAGCTGCATATTCATGATAGGAGCTTAGAGATAGGAGGTGTGTGGTAGGCTCTGCATCGCAATGAGACTTCATTTATGAGTCTCTTAAAACCAGAGGATGACTGCGATGTGAGCTATTTTAAAGTCCGTGGGATATCGGACTGTTTGGAGAATAACAGTGATTGTGTTCCTGCCTGCAAACATCCCAAAATGCCCTGTGTCTCCTGCTGCTAGCCAGCCTGAAGCTCTGGATCTCAATCTGAAACCTTTTCTTACCTAAGCACAACAGGTAAAAAGCAGATTCACGTTATCCTTATGAAGAATACGCAAGATATAGAACAAGTACTTGGTAGCAAGCAGAATCATATGTTGTGTTACCTAATGCACTGTAGAAGCTGGGTACTTTTTGAATGACTGCTTACATCATCATGTCTGCTTTAATGTACTGCTGAGCACTGAGAGAAAGATGGAACCTGAACACAGTTAGTCAGCAAGCATCCTGTCTCTATCATTGCCCCAGATTCCCTCCATCAGGTGATTCAGTAACATGATTTAGTTACCTGTCCGGCATCTCCACTTTCAAGATTCTTATGTCACTTATCTATTTCCTGAGCAGAAATAAAATATATATATTTTTAATCCCATTCGAATAACTTTGAATATTAAAAAAAAGATCTCAAACAAATTTTAAAAAACAGCAGCAATGAATAATATTATGAACCGCAGTCGTGAGCAGAAATTTGTGAGAAGAAATGCTTTCTGAATATTCATGAAAAGAGTGGGAGTTGTTGCTGTGGAACACGGTCAGTAGACGATGCTACGGCCATGCAATAATCATGCTTTTAACTAAATCATTTACAATAGAAGAATAAACAGTTTTATTATCAATATCATAATATTATGGTTACTTATATATGACACAGCTTAACTAAATATACAGCATTCGGTTTAATTTGCATTTAACTAATGCAGGAAAAATGTTTGTATCTGTTGTAAACAGAGGTGTAATTATTAATGTAGAATATTATATTATACAATATGAAATTGATTGCCCTCGGCTCCAAGGCGCTTTCCAAGCAAGCCAAAAGAAAATTGTATGAACAGAAGGCTACTCAATAGGTTAACGTTTGGCATTACCAGGCACCGCCTTGAAAAATACAGTATGTCAGGAGGATCTCCCATTTCGTAGTAACTATAAAGAATACTCCTAGAAGGAACTATTGCCCCGTAAAGAATATTTGGTACAAACACCTTAAATATAAAAATTGTATAGCGGGCAAAACAAGCACACTCACGCACTTTTATCCTGCCGTGCATATATTTAGAAATGTGAACATTGCCCACTATTCACGTTTCCTAGTGCATCAGCTTGTGTTTGTTATTGTGCAGCTGTAGTCAGGGCGTGACCGCACTGTGGGACTCCCCCTATAGGAGGCCGGACATGAGACAAGGAGCAAGCTGGACCCCCGGTGTAAACAAAGCAGCACAGTGTAATTAGCCGAAGCACATCCTTCCTGCCTGTGCCTCTTTAAATCCATCGTGCATGGTACATTTAGTTTTATAAAGTAGACTAAGGAAGAAAATAGCCTGTGCTTAAGATAAACGCTTCAATAAATCTGTTCTTTACTTCATGTCTTCATTATATTTGGAACAAACGGAGAGAAATGGCCAGAGCGAGGGGAGAAAGTGACCCCTGTATCAGCCAACAATGGAGGTCATTTATCATCATGATTTCCCCCTTTTTTATTAGACTTCTACAGCTAGAGCTGCTCTTAGCATATATTGCATTCCGACCTCAGTGAGATCAGCAGCCATATATATTCTAACCCACTCCGATCAGTATTAAGGTCGGACCCATCATAACCAGCACCTTCAGGGGGATATTTCTGGCTGTCCCTGGCTTCTTCTGGCCTCTCCAGACGGCAGGCAATGCTATCCTGATAGCCACACAAGTACTGAGACGTGCAGTCTGTTACACCAGCCACACAGTATGGCTGTCACTTCTCCCACCTGTCTCCTTCTCACAGGGGACAGAGTGAGGGTGGGCGGGCTGAGGTACTCTGAAATTAAACCGAATTATTGAGACTCTAAAGACTCACAACGTTCCTAAATGAACCTGTAATTCACTGCAGGTTATTTGCAATATAAGAGCATGACTTCTGGACCTATTTCAATACTTGTACTGTTACATTACTTCCTCTATAATTCTCTACACCAGCATGATTGAGTTTCCTTTTTACTGTCCTTACACATACAGTCAATAAAAAAAAATATTCAATTTTAACACAGGAACATATTTCTGATGCAAATTATACTGAGATTATACTATGCGATTCTGGTATAACTTGTAATGGGCTGATTGCCGAACTGCATCATTGTGAACATCAAATAGTTGAATTGCATGATAAATAAGATGGGAATTTTAAAGGGAATACACAATTAGGGGTTTCAGAAGCTGAAAATGAATTACTGTCAAATAAAGTTCTTCATTTCCTTTATCCCAGTCACACACAGACAGAGGAGTAGAACAAAAAAGCATGGAAGGACAAATTCTAATGAGTTTTTTTTTCTTTCTCATTTATTCTGTGCAAATTTACTCTGCATCCACTTCTAATTTCCCAGAAAGTGCCTTATCTGAATTAAGCTTGTGCCTTATGATTGCTGTGGGTGATACTCTACTCAGACTGAAAAATACTGCGCATTGTAATATCAATTAATCTTATTTAATCTCTGGTTAATCTTCACCTTTGCATAGCATTCATGGCATCATTCCCTAACCCTAACCTAACCTTGAACTTCTTATAGTTGTCAGAGTGCAAACCTGGTCCCAATATATTATCAGTAGAAGCCATGAGAAACAAAAGAATGTACTGTACTGAATAGGGATGGGTAATCACCTGCACTAATTGCAGTTAATGCAGTTATTTATCGGAGAAACAGGAGCACTGCATTCTCAATGATGAAATGCTGATTTGGACCTGGACACTTATCTGTACTATAATTTTCTCTTTATCCTCCTCTTCACCAATCAGGCAGGCAGCCCATTAAAAAACACATTTAAAAAATCGTTGATAAAACTAATAAATAAACATGTTTTATTTGTCATTTGCACAAGTGCATTGGAATGCTTCTGTTTGCTGAACCCATCTTACTCTCCATTGCTTGAGGGTCACAGTGCAGGGTTAGCCAATGTGCATTGCCCCAGGAGGTGGGGGTTAAGGACCGTGCTCAATGGCCCATTGACATGTGACTGTTCTGCCAAGGCCAGGACTCAGACCACCAATCTTCTGATAACAGGCACAGAGAATTAGCCCACTAAGCCACTCACCACTCTCACTAGAAGTAATGTAGTAGTACACTCTTACTCAATGTATTAATTAACTACACACTAAGTGACTAAGTGTTAGTTACGTACTAATCTCATGTTTGTTCATCGCTAATCAATCATGACAGTTCATGTATTCCGTGCAGTTACTATATTTGTTCATGATTTGTACTTCAGTGGTAACTGAGTTGCTAAGTTACTTGTGCCCCGTCAAGTAAAGTGTTATCGTTGTTTTTTGTTACTGGTTAATTTTTGCTGTTTGTTTCGAACACAGGTGTATTACTCTGTCTTATTGCTCGTAAGTACCATTTCTCTAAGGTATCCTTTTTAATACTAGCTGCCAAGAACAAAGATCGGAATTGCCTAGAATATGATATGTTCTGTGACTTTCTATAAGCGTGAAAGCTGAAGAATGAAGAATTGAATTGAATTGAAAATTGGATGCTAACCTACTAATGCAAAACCAGAGAGGAATTATAAAACTATAAAGATATATAAACATGAAAAGTTATAAACACATATACATTTCAAAATGAATAAAAGGAATCATAAAAATGGAAAAGTAAAACACACATCATACCACACATACATGACAGAATCAGGACAGGAAGAGCATTGACACCTTTAAACTTCAGTGCTTGATAGACCTCAAGGAGAACAAACAAGGAGATCCTTGATCAAAACAAGCCCAAACTTCCACTTGAAGCACAAATGACCAGACTAAAGTTACATCCTATTGGGTATATTATGGCACTGTTCATTGAAAGAGACCATAATTCTTGGAAAATTCAAGAATAAAAGAGGAGCAGGACGACCAGCAACGAGATGGATGGACTCGGTGATCATGCAAAAATGATGCACCTGCCATTAGGATGCCTGAGGACATTCCATATTTGTCATTGAAGGCACTTTATATTAATGATAACAATACCAGCTGTAATCATTTTTGAATCAGAAAATCGAGGTGGATCACAAATTCCAGTCCCCAAAAGATTTCATTTAATGTCCATTGAGATGCAGAACCAGGGTTACCCATCAGTCACATGACACCATTTATATTCCAAACTACCCAGGAATGGAGGCGCAGTTATAATGGCAACAAACCACCCCCCACCCCGAGGGACAGGAAAGCATTGTTATCAGTGCATTAGAAGTAAGGCAGTCTCAACTGTGAGTAACATGGCCAAAATCTGATTCTCTGTAATCAACTGTCTGCGCTGAGAGAGCGGAATCTGCTCAAGAGATATTGCAGCCATTTCGGTTCTAAAATACATTGGCAGTGTTGTTTATGTTTGTCTTCCCCCCTGGTGTGTTACAGTGTGCATGTGTGTGTAAATAGAATGAATGTGAGGACATAAGTCCAAACTTGTGAAACTAGTGAACTTGTGTGGGCATGCACCCTTAGGGGCCAAGAGATCACCACGGCATGGTACGAGGTGGGGGGCTGAGTGAAAACTATATCGTGCTGTGGGCTTAGCTGTGCTGCCAGGGAACACAGCTGGAGCTCGTCCGGGAGAAAACCATCTGCTCCCTGGATTCCACCTGCAGACTCATCTGAGGGTTCCTGCCAGGCTTATATTAAGCGCCATCGTGATTCATCCCCCCTTGCCCTGCATCGTTATTGCTGTGAGAGTGAATGAACTCGAATCTAATTGATCAAACCCTTGATTAATCGCAGATTTTTGTTCTTCTGTGCTGTGTTTTCTCAGTTTTGGTTCTCTTTGCTGGATGTAGTTAATATGAAACCAAAGCACAAGTGACAGCGGAAGAGCGAAGCAATTTACAAAGCGTCTGACTATCACAATGATCTGAAAATACGCAATATGCCTGCAGTGATTGTGAGCTGGATATGAATCTTTTTTTTTTTAATTTTACTTATCTACAAACAACTGTGAACTCTAATCATCATAGAGATCCAACATTAAAGGTCCTTTGGGTGAAATTTCCTGAATTTCACATCAAGGAATGGTGAGAGAATATAAAAGGCATTTATAAAAAATTTAAATCTGCACACTCTAAAGCCTTGGAAAGGGGGACAGTATCAAGCCTGTCTCAGTGGAACGGACGGGGGGGCCTGGCTTGCCCAATCATCGGCGTGTCATAAGCCCCCCCCCCCCCCCCCCCCCCCCCCCCCCCCCCCCCCCCCCCCCCCCCCCCCCCCCCCCCCCCCCCACCCAACACCCCCCCACCACCCCCCAC
>JAAGVU020000040.1:18949017-18969270 GCA_011763525.2 Mormyrus iriodes
AACCGCACCCTCCAAAAGCCCTGGAAGAGGGGAAAGAATAAAGCCTCCTCCAGGGGAAGGAGGGGGGGGGCCGGGGTCCCCCAAACACAGGCGGGTCAAAACCCCCCCCCCCCCCCCCCCCCCACCCTGGTTCTCTTAAATAATCCTGTAGCCCACCCAACATTTCAAAGCCAGAGCCGGGCCTGGACAGCATGCCTCTAATAGGCCATGTTGAAACAGATAAAAACCTTGCCTTTGTGTATCTTGATTACAAATATCTTGAATATGGTAAAATTGTTTAGAAGGAGAACTTGACGGGAAATAGCAAGGTTTACACCTGGTGGGTCAGCACCAGGTGTGAAGCACCGTATGGAGGGAAACAGTGGCATACACCCCAACACTCCACTCCACAACACACACACACAAACCACAAAGACAAACACCACAGCCACCAGAAGACATCCATCTGCTACACACTGACAAATTTCCACCGGCTTCTCCCTGAAACACAGCATGCTGGGACAGGGATGAAAGATGGCTTTCCCTGAGCAAGACCAGAACATTTAGCTGCCTATGGGGTGTCCTCCATCATGGAGTCTCAGGCAGGCCCAGAAAGACTCCTGCCAGCGCTGATGGCCTCACCCCTACAAACCCAGAATGCTCTGTCCTGATAAGTGGCCATGATGCAGCACAAAGACACGCCCTAGCAGCTCCAGAGCAGATGTTGCTGTGTGCATCATAAATATTTTATATGTTGTCTGTTCTTTTAATTATTTACACTCCTACAGCAGTAATATTCAGGCACTTTGTTATGCATCTGCAACCCCCAATAAGTTACTACCCAAAAAAGATACACAATGAAACTGATTTAAATGAGTGATGCTGATTATTTAGGAAATTAAATAACAAGTTGTCTTGTGTGCAGTGGTGACATTTTTAATTGAAATATTCATACCGGTATATTGGTTTGAGTGCCGTTAATCTGGAGAAATGGCCACATGGAATACGTGTAAGAAAGACATTGGGATATATTCTGGTTTATACCTCTAGCATCATCCCCCTGAACATTATTTCCACTCTAGCTGTTCCTCTCATCTTATTGTATTAGACGCCTGTACATCCCTAACGATGCTCTTTGAATCTTGTGTTTATCACTAAATCAGCCAAGGCCTTCTGTGTTGCTCAGTCCCAGAAATTCTCCATAATCCTTGCCTGCACAAATTGCCCTGCTCCTTTTCCATGTTTCTTTTCTCTGCTCAGTTGAGGACATCAAGGGACTGAATTTATATTATTCTACTCTTAACCTATTTAAGTGGGTGAAAATTTACCAAAGCAATTTAGGTTACATGCTCCACTATAGAAGTGCAGAAGCTCTGTACTTGTACTTGAATAGACTCTTTTTTCAAAGATTCCAAATGCAATGGAGATTTATCCTAGTTTCATTTTAACATTTACATAACATTTACATTGTATTTTTTTTTAGTGTCTAACCTGCCAATCATAGGCCACAGTGGATACTTGGCATATAATCTTCACTTTTTGCCTCTTTTGAGATCAACAGATGATGTTGATTTTAAGACTATAAGTCTTTTAAACTACTTTTTTCATTATTGGCTCAGGCATTGCACTATGACTAATGTTATATACACTTTAGATGTTCTTTTGGGAGCCCAGTGGATAAAGCAACATAGCAGAGAGGCTGTGGTGTTTAATCTGAGTCACTGGATTTATTTAGGTTGCTTGTTAATGACATCATCATCTCTTAAGTTTGGCAGTTAAATTCCACTATTGCAAATGTTTGTTCACGCCAAACAGGCCACTGCAGGGGCATATCTGAAACATACCACTGGGCTTCTCTCATTGTCTTCATCCTGCTGTCACATTATACTGTGCATAGATTATTTAGAGTGTTTATTTAGAATGCACCCGTGCATGTATCATAGGTTCCAATGCAGAGCCAAAGCCCAACACCACTATGGTCACATTTCTTATTATTAAACATCATTCTTGTCTTGGTTACACACTACTTGCTGCAGCAGATTTTCAAAATAATTTTCATAAGTCAGCTTTTTACTGTTTTTTAACAGGTGTGGCGTTTCTTTTCTAGTCACTTTTCACATAAGCGTTTGTCTAGCTAGCAGAGATATTGGGAATGCCGAGAGAGCTGAACATCGCTTTTGAAATTAAATCGCAGGAAAGAACACTGGGGGTTTGTCCATTTGCTTCCCACATGTATTTCATCACATTGCTTCTTCATAAATACAAAAGGCCCTGCTGCCTACCCTCTGTTCCCACATCCATCTCATATCCATCACTGTTCTATTACACTCACACATATCCCACCTCTGGCCATGTTACAGCCCAGATTTCCTGTGAATTTCCCTTCGTAACATAACTTTTTTTTTTTTCTGGTGGAAATTTGCTGAACCAACATATATAGTTCATGAGGCATGAAATAGCCAATTCGTCTGATAGATGCCTCAGCTCAGTGTCACAGCGCTACAGAGAGTGGACTCCTAGCAGCCTGGCCTTTGCTCGTGACATTTACAGTGGCCATCCGACTAAGGGCCCCACGCAGCATCACGGGGAATCCAGAAATGTGGCAGAAAAGCCAGTCACTCTTCCAAGATATGTAATGTTAAGGATTGGCGTAATGCCATCCCATTATGTAAATGAGGAAAAATAAAAACACATGGAAGTGTTAATTATGACAAGACATAATTTATTATTATTGTTAACATAACATCTATAGCTTCGTTTCATGACAGGTTGTTTTAACTGCTGATATAAAAAAGAAAAAGTACCATGGGCAGAAATTAAGCTTCTTTGGGGGAGGGGGTATAAAAAGATTTTCAGAGATTTTTTTTTAACCTTTTCCTGTTTTGCGGACTATAATTCTAGAAATGAATTTGAATCTCCAGCACTTGCATCCTCATCCTCTCCGGTTATTATCAGATCAGTATCAGTTAGAATGCTGTGCTAATTGGCATACGCTTTAAGAATTTTAAAAAGTGGAGTATTTGAATAAAATGATCAAATAACAGACTAGAATTTCATTATTGACCCACCCAAAAGAATCAATCCTACCTTGGTCGTTTTATTATAGAGTGTTTCCCAAAGCGTATATAACACAGAAAGTCAGACGTTTATCATTGTTAAAAACATATTTTGGTTATATGAATGGAGTCTACATGTGCATTATCCAGATATTACAGCTCAGCGGCAGCCATCATCACAGCAGTGTCTGCTGAAAATAGCACCACATACGGAGAGCCGCGCGGGTAAAAGGCACATGTGCTGCACGTGATGTGTTAAGAGGATAAGAAGCAAGGCTTCAGCGCTCTGGTCTCACACCTCCCAGGTCACGGGCTTCCATCTGGCCCCTCACTTGCAGAGGCTGCTTCCTTCTTGGGTTCACTGGGGGTTCTTCACCTCTGGGTTATATCACTCTTCTCTGTCTCGACAAAAAGCTCTCCAGTAAATTGGTAGCTTGGATTTAGTGTTTAGATGTGCATTTCATCCCGACAATATCTTACCATACTCCACTTTTTTCTGGATTTTGCCTCTGATTCACTGCGATCCTGTTTAGATAAAAAATTGTAAAAGGGAACAACAGTGTCAACATCATCCCCATATATATACAAACTGCTGCACCATGTAGAAAATGCTAAAGAATAAAATCATCTCGCCTCTGAAATGACTGTCCTTTAAAGTAAATATTCAAAATATTCTCTTGATGCAGAAGGAATTCAGAATTTTCTCCATCTTACAATGAAAAAACGTATGCTGCCAACAGATCTGCCGGTAAATTGCAGGCATATAACACTTACCTTTTCTAATTCTAAAATAAACCTGCGGTTGGATATCCTGTCTTTGAATCTGTTCTGTGAGGTTATGTTCAAAGAGTCATGATAAATATCTACAATTTGTTTCCCCGCCAGCGAAACATGAGAAAATCAGAAATGCACTTGGTTTGGTGTGGGTGTGAGACACTCATCTGCTTGATCTGTAGGGATGTCACATAGAAATGCGTGATACGGAAAGGTGAACATCACAGAGATTCGAAATTCCTTCAGCTAGGATATTTTAATTTCACAGCTTGTGCGATATAGGTGCTACACCAGTGACTGATCACATGATGCTGATAAAAAGAGTCATACGTATGTGTTCAGATCACATGACCCAGACATACGGGCAGACACCTCGTGCTTTGAAGGAAATTCAATTTTTATAATTTAGAATTTTTGATCTGGTGATCTATTCATCATGAAAGCTTCAAAGTCATTTTTGAAGAATATATACAAAGGGAATGTAAGGTTATGTAGTCAGATATGGATAATTAATGTAGAGCACAACAAATATGTTTTGACAGCGCAAGTAAAACAGGCATTTATTTTAAATTCAGTCATTACAGTCAATTTTTTTAGGATTATTTAGCACCCTAGTTATCACCAAGTGCATGAACAGCAGCATGTTTTGACAATAACAACATTTTACAATATAGAGTTGAATGTTTATTTTTTCTTCTAAATAAATAAAGTATAGTTAACGTGAAACATCTAGATTTACTGGAGTCATTTCATGATTTAAGCTGCTACCCTTCATTAGATTTCTGTTATGGATAGATGGATGGATTTATGCTTCAAAGAATATTGACATTATTTTTAAATGTATCATTTAAGGGAAATCAAGAAGACAGGCAAAATATTTAATGATAAAACCGTTCTCAGCATTGAAATGCCTGTTGCTACACCTGTGTAGCCTGGGACTTACGAATTCTCATAATTAATATAGAAAGAAATTGTAATTCTGGTAATTCATATAGGAAGTAACAGGCTAAATATACACTGAGTGGCAAGCGTTTCTCCTGGAGTGTGAGACTTTGGGCTCTTGTTTTGTGTGTTTCATTATCATTTGCTAGGTCTATGTTCCTATTCATATCCTGGGATCTGTGATTCTTTCATTTTTTTTTTGTTTTCTAGTTCCTTGTCCTGGATTTGGTCTCCCCAGATCCATTAACTATCCGCACTTGAGATGTCTTCCTGCGATCCTCATACCAGGACCTTCCCTCCATCCAGGACATGGCCCAAGTCATAGTGGTTACCTGCTTCCTTTGCCATCTGCTCCAACGAACACAACACAACGGCGAGCAGAAAGGCTGTGGTGCTTCTGTTCAGAGGTCTTGCATCAGTCTTGTCTGGTCTTCCAACAATAAAATCCATTTTAACTGAGTACTTCAAGTCCTGTTCTAATATAGGTATTCTTCGAAAATTCCATTTTTTCTGTTTTCATAAAATCATGATTCTGTTTTCAAAAATCATTAAATCATATCGATTTAACAGCCCTTAAAAGGCATCTTGAAAACAAATCAACTGCACTTAATTCTTAAAAGCACTAAGCCTGGCATTGCAATTCATCTAAATATTATGAGGAGTTTATAGCGCCCCACTGATGAAGTACTACACTGAGAACCATGAACATTGCTCATGTGTGGGTAATGAGAGCATTTTATCAAGGTACTACTGCATTTTTTCCTTTGACACCTTCGAATGAGGCCATGCTGCATGCCTGAATATTCCCAAGCAATTCCACCTAAATTAGAATGATGGTATAAAAGCAGGCAAGACTCATGTTTTGCAGCCTGCATGATAATGACATCAAAAAATAAGCCATTTTATACAACACAGTAGTTTTATACCTAGGAAAAGGGATTTCCTTTTCTTCTTAGCAAACATATACCTCTGCCTTCCAGTGTATTTCTTGCCTTGATACCTAAGCCTCTGTTTCTGGACTCTGTAGCAGTGTGATCCAAGTTAGGTAAATAATTTTTAAAACTTAAGGTGTAAATTGTGGTGGTATAGCATTGCCATCACCTCCAGGGTTGGGCGCTTGAATGCGTGTTTGGAGTTTTTTTTTTCCAGGCACTCCAGTTCCTTCCCACGGTATAAACACATGTAGCTATTTGAATTAGCATGTCTATGGCATGTCTAAATTGCACATACCATGTGTATGCATGTTCACTCTGTAATGGACAAGCATCCCACCCAGAAGGTTCCCCTACCTCGATGCACCTGCACCTGCGATGGCCTCCAGACAGCCTTGCACTACACAAGTGGTGGGATGGAAATATGATTGGCTTTCTGTATCAGAGTGTTTCGCTAAAATAATGTGGATATATAAATATTTGGCTTTCAGATTCAACAGTCAGTGATCCTTTAAAAAGTACTTTCCCAGGTTTTCCAAAGAGAACTGAAGCAGCTGTAAAGTGACAGGGTCTCTTCCTTTGATGAAAAGCTCCTGCATATGATTTTAATAAATTAGTCACTCATCAGAATGGAATTATATATATATATATATATATATATATATATATATATATATAGGCTTTTTGTCAGGTTTGCAGTGCAATTGTTATGTTCAGTAATGGTAAAAGAATCCCCTGGAATTAGAACAAGCCAGGCCGAGATGAATACTCTTCACTTGAGTAAATATTTCTTTAGAGAAACTCACTCTAACAATGTATGTCTCAAGGTAATGCTATGCAGACATTTTCTGAGAGCCAAAAGAACAACAAATATTGACTATTAGTGAAGGCATTGATTTCTGATTGCAAATTTCAAATTATCAGCATATAAATTGCATGCAAACTTAAGTGAGCATTGCACTGTTTGTTCACACTTAAAGAATTTCATTTATTTTTCTATTCAAGAAAAATATTTAAAAAAATGTTCATTAGGGGGACACATTTGCTTCACAAATACACACAGTAACGTTGCACGCATTAGCCTTATGAACAGTTTAATTACAGATTAATCTATAATTAGGAGATGACCCTAACCTTGAAACAGATGATTCAGTGTGGTGAAATAAATAAGACCAGTTGATTTAATCTTTCCAAAAGTCTCAGATGCCCTGCTTCATTTATTTATGTGATATTGCCAATAGATCATAGAAACTCAGTACCACATCCACCTCCGGCACATATGGCCAAACATTCAGTGCTGGTTAATCCATTTGGCGACATAGGCTTCCGCCTAGGGGGTTCTGGTGGTGAAGCTTGCCTAGGATGTTGAACCGGTACTGCAAACACTGACATACACACAGACCATAATAGCCATTCTTTTACTCAATAACATCATATTGCAATATATTCCCTGAAATGTAAATCTGAGCCTCACTGACTATGACTTTATTGGCTAGAATCTTCGCTAATGGTTACTTGCCTTGTCGGCCATCATAAAATTCAATTAAGTTATGTGAAACTTCTCACATGGCGTTATCCCAATTATCCCAGTCCATTTTCAAAATGAAGTTAAATTCTATAGATTCTAGAATTTTGAATGGAAGAAGTAAAACACACAAGGGTTAAGGGCATGCCACACGAGGAACCTTTCGCTCAAATTTTTATGTCAAAGACAGGAATATTATTTGCTATTCCTTGCAATAAAATGAGAATTCATGCAAAAAACACATTAAATATATAATATCAGACTTTGCTATATATAAAAGAATGGCATAAATAACAACAAAAAAGTTTTTCACAAATAAGCATAAGATTTTACCAATTACGGTAAAGCAGAAATTTTACCGAGTTTGTATGCATGACCAAGGTTGATATATAGAGATGATACACAACTGCTACTGGTCACATGTTTTACTACTTATTTTTAAAGGAAACAAGAAATGTGAGGGGAAGGTGTGATATCATGCCGAGAAAGTGGAGAGAGAGAGAGGGTTCACACTCCATTTGCAGGAATGTTACTCCTAAGTCTGTTGAAGCCTGATGTATTTGACACTAGCTGTCTGAAGAAGCAGCAGACATCTCTGAAGGAGTTCTCTAAAGAAGACCTGCAGGTCTAGCAGAGATGTGAGACTTCAGATGTTTAAAGGCAACTTTCAGGCATGCAGTCCTAGGAAAGGCTGTCATGAAGAAGATTGCCATAGGTCTGGAAACAGCTTGACTTGCATCGGCCACGGGACACTGCATTTCCTGCAGTTCCCATGTCATCTGTGATGCATAAATCGGTCAGCCTTGAAACAAGATCATTATGAAAAGTCATTCACAAAATGAACAATGTAAATGGAATAAACCTAGATGTGGCTGTCACTATATAGCTGTACCCACAATGCATCTTGTGTGCAGAGTCAGGTCCTGATGAAATATTTCATGGCTCAGATCAATAAGGACATCATATCAGAGATTGTGCAAAGGTTATCTAGGCAACTGCCATTTAACTCCTATAAGTAGCACAGAGAAAAGCAACATGCCTGATTTCAACCCAGATTAAAGACATTGACAGCTAAAAATGCCCCCCCCCCTTGTCTTTCTAAATCAACATCATACATACTTCAGTCATACTTCACACAATGACTGATCTGGAAATTAATTGAGAAATACTACTTTTGAAATACTCATAAAAAATGATATACAAGTGTAGTATCTAAATCATTTGCGTATCATTTAGAAATACTATATTTTTAAATTATTCCGAATTATGATTATGGAATATGACTCCGGACTGTTATACGACAGGAAACAATTCTTCCTGTACAATGTTGTGGCTTAATTGAAAGGTATAAGGAAATAGCAATAAACCTGAGGCACAATGAATGCGTAGGTAAACAAATACTGTTAATCTTGAGAGATGGCCTGGGGGTGACAGTCCAGATCACCTTATATGACTAAGCTCAGCATACTCTGTGTGATTCCTGGAGCCTCAAAATCAGAAAATGTCATTCGTAGTTATGCATGTACACATCCAGATAGGAAGGAGCAAATATACAGCAGGTGTAAAACAACTGGGTAAGTGAAGACTCAAAATAGCCCAGATACTTCACATGCCTGGCATAGCAAGTAAAATAAGCTGAATGATCTTCCTGAATTGGTAACGGATCTCCCATTTTAATGTTGCATGTGCAATAAAATTTTAATCATACACTGCAAGACAGATAAGAGGTTCTAATACGGAGAAAAGTCTCAAATTCTTTAAGCCTTGAAACATTTAACTTTGAACACCTTCAGAATGAAACCTGGACACATGACAGTTACTAATTTAAATTCATATAGGCTGATATTAGCACTTAAATTCTTAATGCAAAATGCTAATGTTGACCCCCAGTTATGTTGTAGGTTATGAAGTCTAGCAAAGGGCATGCTCCATTCTGCACAATAGACATGCAAATTTTGTTTATCAAACAAGTAGAAATAACAGTTAGAAAGCATTTAAGAACTGGTGAAACTCTTGATCCGCTATCAATAACCTGAATGAATATGTATCAGGTCTCAGAAAATCCACAAAACTCTATCAAAATTTTTTACATTAGTAAGCTGATAAATAATGCAGGGAATTATATAAGCCCACAGTTGGTGTATAAACCATACAGAGGTACCTGCTATTAGTGCTAAGCTACAGAGCAACACATCATTATGTAATGCTAATCTTGGCATTTCACTTTGTTAAATCCACCCATCCATCTTCTAACTGCTTATTAAATGTCTCTTCTAAATAATTAATTAATTATGAAACATAAATAGTTAATCTTCATGAATAACGCAACATGGTGCATTTGGCTGTACTTGCTACATGGCAGTTCAGGAGTGTTTCTCTTCTTGGTGTCTAGCGGAGGTGTGTGTTGGGGATTCTCAGAACTAATCTTTGCTGCTGAAGGAGTTGGATTTTTTTCTCTCCTTTTTCTAATGGCCTTTATGTATGATAGCATAGCAAATGAACTGTTGCACCGACACATAGCAACACCTCATTCCCTTATGGAAGCTATCAGATGTAATTCAAAGCATCACGTTAACTGAACGCACTGATATCTGTATCCACTCCGGGTCTATTCCGGGTATAACCAGAATATGTGAAATGCTTTGTTAGAACAGCGGGCTTGTCAAGAAAAGGTTGCGGAGTTTAATCCCAGCAGAGGAAGGACTCTGTGCAGTCAGATGACGTAAGCGATTTATTTCAGCTACCAGTCCACCCCCCCCCCCCAAAAGAAATATCCATCCATCCAGTTCCTATAACCACTTATCCCATATGGGTCGTGGGGGGTCCAGAGCCCATCCCAGAGGCTGTGGGCGCAAGGCAGGGAACAACCCAGGATGGGGCACCAACCCATCACTGGGCACACGCACACACCACTCACATGCATGCATATCTACGGGCAATTTGGCAACTCCAATCAACCTCGGCATGTTTCTGGACCGCAGGGGGAAACCGGAGTACCTGGAGGAAACCCCACAACGACACGGGGAGAACATGCAAACTCCACACACATGGAACCCAGGCGGAGATGTGAACCCCGATCCCAGAAGTGTGAGGCAACAGTGCTAACCCCCAAAAGAAATATATCATTTATTATTACATGTATTTGAGGACAATTTATAATATAAGTTATATACTAATGCATCTCATAACCCCTTCCCCCAGACTATATTTTGGCTATACCGCTGTTTCAAGGTCACCTGAAGGGCAAATATAAATATCCCGTACTACTGTAAAACCGCTAGGCCTGTGATTTTCACAGACAGCAATGTCATAAGGTAGTGCTGCCTGTTAGAGAATCAGAGTACAATACAATGCGGAGTATTTTTCAAGCTCTTGGAAATGCTAATGCCATAAAGAATTCATATTAATTACATTACACCTAAATACTAAAAAGACAAAAAGACATTTCGTCGTATTATTTCACAAAGCCAATGAATCCCTTTGAAAACCTTTCATAACCGGACATTGTTTGTTGCATTTGTTTACATTTTCAAGCATCAACTGACACTGTTAGCTTAATTACAGAATGAGTCTTTGAATTATGACTGGAAGCACTCCAGCGTCATTCTGTCTATAGCTCAGTTTGCATGTTTTTTCTTCTAGTTTCTTGTAAAAAAGGATTATTTCTGTTGTTCCTACCGTTCTGAGTTTTTCACTGATCCCTAACAATCCTTTGAATAAACTTCCTTGCATTTACTTCAAAAATGGAAGGAAAAATATGGGACATAATGGCTTCCCTGATTCTATAAATCATTATGCATGACACATTGCACTAGTTTTTCTAACCCCCACCCCAAATGGCCAAATATCAGTTGCTGGCTTTGCTGACTGTCTGCACAATGCCTTTGCACTGTATGTACACTGTGGACCTTGAGTCATCCCATCTCTCTTTATGCTGGTATATGGTGAGATGACAAAGTTCACTTTGACTCGGACTCTGGAGTTATACCTGTTTAAGTAATAAAGATGTTAGCATCAGTAAAAGGTACAGAATGACAAAGCATAATTTCTGCTGCAATCGCTTAGCAGCCAGAGACTGTCAAGATAAACATAATTTTCCCTGTACCCCCGACTGCACCAAGGCATATTAAAATGTTATGTCATTTAAATTAACTGTGGCTGTTATGTGCACATGCTTTAATTTTCAAAGATGATTAATACAAATTACAAACAACGTGGCTCTCTGTAATTGCATAAATCTTACTCTGGTTTAGTGACAAATTAATGAGATCGGTTTACCCCATAGTGAATCTTTTCTGTGATTGATTCAACTCATTAAAATGGTAAGACAAATGTTATTGTTTTGGGGGCTCATTCTCACACAAAAGATATTATACTTTTGCTAAAAAACCAATGCTACTCCCACATAAGTATATATATTTAAATATAACTATATATAGATAAATGATTGGAATACAGGTCTTTTTTTCAAGGGGTAACAGCATTGATAAAAAATGTGTTTGAAGACAATTACCAAAGTCCTCAGAATGCACTCAGGGTTTAATGTTACTGTATGATGGCAGCTAGCATGAGATTGCACTCAGGGAAACTCAGTTAAGGATTCATATATTATCTGATCGGAATCAAGATCAGTTATATGCATGAATGATTGTCTGGTAACTCTATTATCTGTTGGTAACGCTGTCTCTTAGCCAAGATCAATGGATCAATAAGATGACCAGCAGTTACACAATATATGTCCATCCATCCATCCATCTGTCCATCTTCTAACCCCTTAGAGATTATTTGTAGGACCGCTCTACCTTCTCTGCTGGACATATACAATGGTCACTGCATCCTAAAGGCTCCTGGCATGATCCCACCCCCTCACAGCTTCTTTGCTCCACAGTTCGACTGCTGAACACTCTGGTGCCTCCCAGATTGGGAGACTAGTGCTACAAGGACTAACTTTCTCCCTTTCTGGACTGGACTCATAACACTGAAACTAAATCAATTTTATTTATTTATTGCACATTCTTGTTCATTCAATTCCATTGCCTATTTGCACAATCTCTCCCCACAATATCAGATGTTTAAGTCTTATATCTGCGTCATTATATGTCCAGTTTATATGTCTTACATATTTATATTTTATTTATTACTTTTTTGCACTTTGACCAACGAGAATGATATTTCGTCACAGTCTATGAGATGTGCATCATATGGCTGAAAATGTATCTGACTACGTCATCTTGGGATTTTCAGCCAGAGAAGTATTCACTCTGCTCATTCCTTCTGCTCAGGCAAGGTCACACAAATACATACACTCGGTCAGAGACACAATTCCAGTCGCCACATAGGTTATTAACAGAGACAGTTTATAATATAAGATAGGCAAAGTCCAACATGCTGCCGGCTGTCAGCTAACAATACCCAGAAACTGGCCAAAAGGTAAGGTTAAGCCTTACTAGCCAGCAGGGCCACCTGGGCCCATGGAGTGAGACACCGTGACAGGAGGTGAAAATGCACACACATGCCTGGGCTCAAACAAATTACTGCCGCACATAATGTACACTGCACATGGTGAACAGGGAAGTTACCACCACCACATGCGAATAGAGCCTGTGGCCTAAGAACCTCTGCTCCTACAATACAAGAAAAAAATGTAAAGGGTAGGCCTTTTGTCAGCCACATCAGTCCAGCTGCCAGCTTCACAATATAAGGATCATACAAAACTAACAGCCATGAACTGAAAATCTGTAATTGTTACTAGTTTCTCTAAGCATGAATTAGGCAACAAACATACACATTCATGGATCCACATATACAAATAGACTATAGTCATGAGAATGCAATACAGCAGAGGTTCTCAAACTTTTTGGTCAAAGGTCCACATCAGATTTTTGTTCAAAGTCAGGGGTCCGGAACAAATTTCAATAACATAACATAAGAGCATTTCATTTAACAATAACTTTCAATATAGACACCAATATGTAACAATACTGGGAACTTAACTGAAACACTGGTTAAACGCTCCCTGATCATTTCAACTTTCTGTCATTGAGGGGAGCGGGGAGAATATGACTAGTTGTGTGTGTCTGAAGTTTGGTGGTTCTGCGTTGTATTTTTGTACTTCAAACCACATTAAGCCTTTTTACATTAACCGTATAAATTCATAAGGTGCATTATTGGCTGGGTCCAGATTAACTGCGGTCCGGATTTTGAGAACCCCTGTGATACAGCATAATGGTGCTCATCCTAGTGACTACATCAACAGAAGGATTAGTAAGGAATGAGTTTTCAGGGAGCACTGAGATTATTTTAACAATTTTTTTTTTACTGTTTGTACTTTTGTATTGTCTTTATACTTCATCTGTTTTGCATTAAATATATGCTTCTACTCTATGTACTTTGCTGCTGTATGTGCAGACTCTCCCCTGGGATCAATAAAGTTTGCATTTACATTTATAAATTTAGCAGATGCTTTTGTCCAAAGCAACATACAAGTGAGGCAATTACCACATTGCAAACATTCAGGCTATCAAGGAGTCAACTAGGCATAAGTGCAGCTAGACTGAGCTTACAATGAGTGCCCAGGTACAAGTGTAAGCAGTACTGGAGTAGAAGCAACACTGCAACTACACAGTAACTTTGACAGCTCATTCCACCACCAGGGAACCACACAAGAGAGCCATTCTGGAGCTGCAAGCAGCATTGGATTGGTGACCAAGGGGTGGGGGGGGTGAAACATAGGTTTTGAAAGGCCTTTTGATGGAGATGGGTGCCTGTCCATTGATGAACCTGTAAGTAAGCACCAAGAACTTGAACCTGATGCAAGTGCTGATAGGGAACCAGTGAAGAGAGACAAGGAGGAGGTCTCAGCTGAATGAATATCAGATGTGCTGTCATGCTGTTGTGTATGTTTATCTTATCTTATTTTGCCCATGGTGATGGCTGGCTTATGATCCAATTTTTGTTTCTAAGAACCATTCATCGACTACACTCACAATGCAATAAGAGAACTTCAAATGAAATTCAAAGTTTATTTATTAAATGCACAATAGTACAGCATACAGCAGTAGAGGTAGGCAACAAAATGAGTGTGAATTAAGTTGCTTCTGTCTATGAAAAGCCATTTCATTCTATTCATGCGCAAGTCATCTGTGATGCTTACATGACAAATAGTAGCTCGGCAGCCTGGGTCAACATGTGATCTGTTTCTTTTAAATCTCATGTATCACATCAGTATCTCCCAATGGCTCTGCACAACACTGCGTAATAGATCATCTCCTATTATAGATGCCACATGGATGTTGAAGTTTGAGGGCAAAGATGTGGGTTTGCCCCTGACAGCTACAGTTACACTAGCCCTGTAAGCAGCAAGTCATTATTTTCCCTCTATCATCGGACCAGGTATAGTGTGTTCTGTACAGCAGAGGAAATTTATTGCTGTGGTGATGTGTTGCATTCAACAAACTTTTTTTAGATTAAACTTTATTATGATTGCACAAAGAACAAGTATTTAGACAGAGAAATGCAGTTTGGTGTCTAATCCGAAAGTGCAAGAAACAGCTGTACGATACATACGCATGTGTGATAAATACATTGTTATAAAATGTACATATGCATTTTATTGCTTGTGATATATGTGCCTCGGCCCCCAAATATAACGTTTTGTCTTCCCTCTACCTCGCACTGTTCATCCTCCACTTGGTTTTCTTATTTGCTTTCGCTATGGCAGGACTTGGCAGGTAGAAAGGCTTGATTTGCATATTATATGAGCATGCAGCTCATTTGCACTGGCCATTTATGGTCATTTGTGGGTGGCAACTGGAAGGGATCTCAGATTCAGGCACGTGTGCATATTTACAACTCAGATTTATCAAGGCCAAATTGCTGACAGGTGTGCATATGGCAGGTTTGATAAATCTGATTTTTTTTGTGCGTGCGCAGTTTTCTGCTTCTGTGCATACGCGTAAGTGCATACGAAATTTACGCAAAGAGGTTTTACAAACATCATAATACACAGGTGTCAACCATTTGTTGAGGATGGGCGTAGGACTAAACCAATTACCCTAATAGGGAGGGAGGAAACCCTACCCTGTTACAGTCATCTTTGTCAAGGTTACTGGGGACTTGGAACCTGTTCCAGGCAGCAGAGGTCACAAGCCGGGGTACATCCTGTGTAGGATGCCAGTCCTCCTCAGTATAAAATATATCTATGCACAGAAGAATTTAAGATCTTTCATTCTTTTAACTTGGAGACTGCTCATATAATATACATTTATTTCATTCTAGACTCCCAAATGCATTAATAAGCCTCGTTTGTCCTCCTGTGCTCTGTCGGCTATCTGTTCTGTTCCCTCCAGGACTCCATCTAATAGCCTGATCCACCCTGGAGTATTAATGTAATAATTCCATTTAGAAAAAAATAAAAAATATAGAAATTGTGGTGCGATATTTGTGTATGGATTTATGAGTAGAATGGTTTCGATTAGACCAGAATACCCAGCCCAATACCCAGAATCCTTTGATTCCTAAGTGCAATTGTAACATTCCAGTATGTTCCATGTACATATGTATTTACTATAAAGCAGCTTTTCATTGCAGTTAAGATTAACCATATTAGCTACCTAAAACAATATGTTCCGATAATAGCATTGGTGTTGTATACAAATATGACTCATGACTTAATCCTTATTAGAAATGCATACTTAAGCCTTCCTCCAAGGCAGATAAACCTATAGTCCTGTTTTTAGTTCATCCCAATTAATGAGAAGTTAATACATATTAGCCCATGCAGTTTGAACTCTGCTGTTTTTAGGGGCTGGGTGTGATGTAAAATTTTAATTGAGGCTCTCACTCCAAAACGGCCGGAATTCAAATTCTCATTAGTCTGAGTCAACCGATTATTGAAATTTACTCTTTTATTCATATATAAGCTTCGTCACTCAGAGAGGGACATTTTTTTTATGTAAAAGAATATAAATTGCAATATACATATTCATTTTTGAAAAATAGAGTAGTACCGTGTGTGCAGTGTGAAAGGCAAATATAAATGTAGATGTCAAAAGGCTTGTGTTATTATGCTGATGTGTCCCAGTTTGTCTGCATCAGGATAAAAACTCAGGAAAATATTACAGTGAGCTGCATCCCCTTCGACGTAGCGCTGTCTGCCTCTGGTGAAGAATGGTTTTATTTACAGCAGCAGGCCTATTTCTGCAGTGTTTCTAAGAAAAATAAGTAGGTTTTGCTCAGATTCCAAAATGTCCAAAACAAAAGAAAACAGTCCACCAGTTTATTATACTCTCAGTAGAGCTCATCTTATGGAAAGGAACACTATGAATTTTTCAAGAGCAGCAAACTGGCTTGATCCAACAATTCATGATAATTTATGTCTGTCTTACACAGGGTGATCATTCTCACGATTTACTATGCTGAATTACTGATGGGTGCGAGAACCCATCTTACAGGGGTCCCTCTCCTTACAAATGACATCAATGAGGCATTATCTCTTGAAAACCTCTCGTAGAATTTTGCAGAAATTTGAGCCAGTATTATAAGGAAGTGCTGTAACACTAGTAAAAGCCCCTTTTATGTATGATTATATACAGCCAAAATTGCTATTAATTAACTTTTAAGAGTCAGGCATGTCTCTGGACAGCATCTACAATAAAGTCATTTGCAATGAGGTCCTTAGGACAATAATCAAAGCAGATTGTGGGGGATTCTCACAATCAATAAAATGAGTTATAAAGGGGATGAGACCCAACTAAATGAAATCAAAGAACACAGACAGCACGTCTGCTATTCAGGTCTGAGGTTATTCATCTCTTCCACTGGAGTGAAATGAAATTCATAAGTCAGAGATGCTACAGCTGTATTTGCAATTTATACAACTATGAGTACAGGTACCTTGGACTGCTTCTTTTCACACATGCCATCTGGCTCTCCTTTGTGACATACACACACATACAGGTGAGTGTGAAGCTTGGGGTCCCAGCACTGGGTCAAGCATTTATCCAGTGCTCCTGGAGCACTCAAGGGTTAAGGGCCTTGTTCCTGAACTTGGAACCAGGAGGTTAAGTGCATGTGACTCGTCTTAGTGGGAGACGGGGTACATGTCAATGTGTACAAAATAACTCTTAATTAGCTATTTGGTGCACACCTGGAGATCATTTTTCTTATGCATTCTGTTACAAGTAGAATAAATTACTTATAGAATAAAATACCTGTGACCCTGACCAGGATAAGTGGTCAGTAAATGGAAGGATGGATGGATGGATGGATCATAAATTACAAATAAAATGTAACTTGTCATTTGCCTTTGAATTATATTCCTTTCATGAAAAACCCTTTGCATAGATTTTTTTCTGTTAATTTTGTATGGAGAATTACATAAATATAGCAGCCGATATTACAGCCTATAAAAATTCAGATGCCTATCTATAAATCCATAAGGTATTTTCATGGTATATAACACTGAATGCCTTTAACATGCAGAATTAAAATTTATAAGATTTAAAAGTTTTAGAAATAATTTCACAGCTTCAGATAATTCAATTAATCATGTTTTCAGCTGCAGGAAGGGGACAGGAAATCCCTGGCCATCTCTCTCTGTATGCTTTTTGTCCTTAAGGTTAAGGCTCCCTCATTCGTTATCCATCATGTAAGATGCCACATGGAGACAGCTAGGTCAGAAAATGGTAATTATTCCTGTCATTCAGTGAAATTGAGTTACAATAGGCTGTGTTGGGGATAGTACTTGGTGATGTCAAAGCAAGAAAACTCTCCCCTCCCATTTGCCCTACACTCCCTGTTCCCATCTCCCGCTGATTAGCTCATACACAAGGGCTCGACATGGATTAATGACTGGAAACCACTCGATGTCCATCAAATATTTCCTTTTTCAAGTTATAATTTCTACCTTACAGTGTGTTCACAAGTGACTGATTTATATAATCTTTATTTAGAAATGGGGTGGCATGATGGCTCACTGAATAACACTCTCACCCCTAGGACCGGAAGTCCACCCCGGCTTCACGTGTGTGGGGTTTTCATGTTTGCATGAGTTTGCATGTTGTCTCCATGCCACTGTGGGGATGGATGGGTGTTTTATTTGCCTTCCCAAGCCTCATTTTACCCCCTAAACCATCATAAAGAAGCAAGTTTTCACATGCGTAAATAGAGACCAACACCCAATGGCTGTAGATGCAGTGGTCAGAGACCTTGCTTGGCTAGGGCTGTGTGGACACATGCAGCTCGACCATATTGACGTTCTGTTCTGCACAGTGTGCGAGGTTTTGCAATGACAAAAGTTTTTTGGTTCTCCAGAAAAAAAATTTGAATAGAACGTGCTCTCAGGGGGTTTATGAAAAGAACCAATCGTTTTTATTATGCATTTGAATTATATGAACATGGAAATATTTCAATCAAAACCTGACATTACAATGCGTTAACAGTACCAATGTCTTATGTCCATCTATAAAAATTCACCCTCCGTATTCCTGTTCAAAGATAATAATATTACAAAAATTCAGTCACTTCAATACTGCACTATAATACATTTTTGGTGCACATAAAATCCATATAAGATGCAATGGAAACACTAAGCAGTCGGTTTTCTCAGCATCTGAGGCCAAAGGGGTGAAAATGTGAAGAAAACGACTGGCCCACTCAGAATGTGACCGGCCTTTATATCTGGCCAGACGGGGTCCTGCTGTGAAGACCATTAGCTTCATACTCCTCTCAGTGGGGTCTTACTGCTGCCATGTCCCCACTGCCGAGAAGGAGGCCCCGCTTTAGTGCCATAACCATTTTCATTAAAGTAAACCGGGCTTCCTATTGGTTTAATTACATCACATCACATCATTTTATTTTCATTATTAAATTATCATTATTACCAGTTTTTAAAAGGGTGTTTCAATTTTGCTGTTATTTTGCAAAAATGTTCATTATATTGATCTTATTGAGAAAGACAGCAGAAGCAAGAGAATAATACATTTATAGATTTAACTACATTTATAAGAGACTGTGTGTACATGCATCTCTGTGTGTGTGTGTGTGTGTGTGTGTGTGTGTGTGTGTGTGTGTGTGATTACGTGTACCCCAATAGACTTTTACACTGGATGGATGGATGGATGGATGGATGGATGGATGGATGACAAAAAGATTTTGAGTCAAAATATAAAATTGTACGTAAAAAGCAAGATACAAAACTATGTCAAAGCCAGAAATAATACAAATGTAAGAATCGATGAAGAAACAAAACAATAATTTTATGACTGATGTCTCCACATATGCAGTATGAAAATTGTAAATTTGTCTGTACAGGTACTGGAAACGTTTCTACTGTGGTTCACTTGTTCAACTGTGATGACTGAGACTGACAATATCAAAAGCATTGACAAAGTATGCTGTCTTATGCTTGGCTGTGAATGTTCTAAGTATTAACAGCTTTAACTGGAAAAAAGCAGCCAGGGACAGCTTACAAATAACAGGAAATGTACATTATTTTGTTTCAGCTGTGATGATTGCTGTATTATTTCCATTTAGAATATTCCTTATTATTTGACTTATAACTTTGTATAAGATACACATTTTGATTTCCTTGCAGCTAATGCCCTTGAAGGGGAGCAAAAAGACAAAGAACTGCCTGTTAAAAGTTCAGAAGTTCGTGCACAAATTTGACATGGTGGTAGAAAATTGCATCACTATATCAGACACAAGGGGAAGCATGTAAATCTTGTTTATTGGGCTTTTGAGATCCGTCTTCTGTACTGAGGTGTGATGTATTGTATCTTCTAGTGTCTAACTGGTTAGGAGCACAGCCCCCACCTCTGCTTCTCATTATGAAGGATTCTTTGCCTGGATGTAGGTGATCCTTCGACTGTATGTACAAGCCTTCATGCCAAAATGATGAAACTCCAATAAAATACCATCAAAAATGAAAAAGAAAAGAAATAAATGTAGCTGAGAATTCAACCTTAGCTGTCTTCCCTGTGTATCATAACAGAAAAGCGACACACGCCCTTCAAAATGGAAATGTTCCATTTTAAATGGCATC
>JAAGVU020000040.1:18969370-18990996 GCA_011763525.2 Mormyrus iriodes
TCCCCTCTTGTTTTTTGAATAAAAGTTTTTTTTTCTGTGCTTCACTACAGCTCTAGCCTCAAGGTTATTGTAAAATCAAATCATGCACTGCCAAAACTCATTTACATTCTCAACCACTACAAACATGTTAACTACCTTAAATCCTAATTTTCACTGTAGCAGTGCTTATGCTAAAGAATGTCCTATCGCAACTTTAAACAAAGTTTAAGTTATGTAATTGTATCAATACTGTACAGAGGCCAATATAGCTCTGTAAAATATGACTTGAACTTGTATGGTTAGGATCAGGGTGTTCCCTTGGGAATTCTCGAATACATTCCCATCATCACACCCTGCAGGTGCTGGTTACCATAGAAACTGCAGCTCATTTAAATCATTCTCACATGCTCCCTCTACTGGTCACTTTGAAATGCCTCTAAAAATCTACCACTTGATGTCTGATTATCACTTTAGCGGGTTAAAAAAATTATTCATTTAAAATCGATAAACAAATATAGTTTCTGATGAACAATACCCAAAACCCTTCTTATATCCATCGTAAATAGAATCAGCTAAATGTTAAATTGAAATTCTTTGCAGTTGGCATAATGCATACATAATACCAGAAAAATCATTTTAAGGCCAAACAAGAGTTTTTGTATTTGGGTCGTCGCATAGACTCTTACATTATCGCTATATTTTTATTCCACTTTTGTTTAACTGGAACCTCACGTAAAGCTAGTAAACCTTCCAGATATCTCGATGACCTATAAGAAAGAGAAAAAGTATCTTTTCTCAGAAAGTAGGTCATTATCTGTGCTCCATGTAAATTCTGTTCTATTCTAAGCTGTGAGCTAGATGCATTAAAAACACTCGTTATGCTTGATGATGCTGGAAAGTAACAAAGAGAAGAGAAGCACAGGGGAGAAAGGGAGTGACAGAGAGGAGCATGAAATAGCAGGGAGGAGACAAAGAAAAAATCAGAGGAAGGTACAGACTGTCAAACAGTCCCCAATTCTCTGGACTTTCATATAAAGATTTTTTATACTTTTTCTTGTCCTTTTTCCAATGTATTAATTCCCCATTTGGAGTTTTGAGGAGCTCATACTTTCGTAGTGATTTGATGTTCTGCATGGGCATTTTGGAACTGTAAGCTTATGAATTTTCTTAAATATTTATCAAAATGATTGTATACAGTAGGTGAAAAATTGCTTTTAAAAATTGACAGGCAAATGTACTTCAGGGCTGACTCTGAGTAAATATTTCCTTAGCTGATATGGATAAAAAAGTAGAGTTGATTAAAGTGGATTGGCTTTGACAGTTATCGTCTGGGATCCAGTTGCTGGAGGTAAGGAACTGGGATAAAGTTGGACACTTTACAAGGGCCTAGCTAAGGTGCCGGATTATCTCCCAGGACACCGCTGAGCGCGTGATGTCTGGGCACCGTCTGTGGTCTGTAAGCTCAGAACCTGATGTCCCAGAACAGGGGGCCAAAGAGATTGAGAGAACAAACATTATTCTGCTCTAAATAAGTAGAGATAGCCCAGCGCAAAAATGCACAAATGTAAAGCAAACAAAAAAAAAAAACTACAATATACCATAAAACTTCCTTTTTCTTTTTGAGGTTGCTTTGACTTAATAACACCTTATTCAAGACTGCCTACTATGTTCTACGCCAGAGCTTTACTGTGAGTTATGTCTGTGTGTGGCTGGTTAGACGAGATGTCCCATGTGAATATAAGGGCTATGCAATGTGAAATTATACTTGCATCACATTGTTCACATCACCTTTTAACTGCTTGGGTAAATAAATGGCTGGCCTGTAAATTTGAAGCCTGGCAGGCCGCCATGTCTGGAAACCCCTATGGAAACCCCATCAAATTGTGTCAGCTTTCTTGTTTCATTATAATCATGAGGAATGCAATCACCAAAAAGCATGCCATAGAACTCTTATAACACATTCAAGTGATCAGCACAACCTTCCAGGGGATTATGGGATTGACTTTGAATTGGGAAAGCCACTGTGTGCTTGCATAATAAAGTTCTGTAAAGACACTGAAACATGCAGTAGTAATTATGACTTATTGATAATTAGACTAAAAATACTTCTGAAAATGCACTCTTACATCATAATGTGATACAGTCAAGGACAGACTAACTTCTCTGGGGGCAATAAGCTGACATGGGTGGGGGCTCCCCCAAGTGGACCATTCAAGCTAATTTTTGGAGCTGAAAGAGAATCGAAAGGGAATTTAAAACAATGGAATATCAATAATATGCTAATCAAAGCACAGGGTGCCAGAGGTGAAACTTACAGATCAGGGTGAGGTGGGAATGCTGTCTGTAAACCAATCGGGGAGAAGGGTGTTGGATTGATTGGCCAAATTTAATACATATCATATTATTATAGCTTAGAATATTTTAACCAAAATTGTTATATTAATTATTTGGAGTGGACATTTGACCTATGGGTTTTGTTTGAAAAAAAAGAAAGAAAAAAGATGGATCAGCAGGGCCCCCCCTAGAATGTGAGGCCCAGGGTTGGTCACAGAACTGCCCCCCCCCCCCACACACATTAAATTTCACTCTTGAATATAGCATAATAAACATTTAAATGTAGCTTATCAATTATAAATTATAAATGATAAATTATGACCTGTGTATTTCACCATGTGAGAACCACAATATCTTCAAATATCATCCATCCATCCATCGATAATCCATATTTCATATACAGTACAGGGTCAAAGTGACTATAAATATAAAATATTACAAAATATTTTAGAAATATGAATAGATATTTGGCATGGTGGTTAGCATGGTTAGCCTCGCACACCTCTGGTGGGGTTCCGCCCAGGTTCCCTGGATTCCACACGCAGTCCCAATACATGCTAAGGTGAACTGGAGTTGCCAAATTGCCCATAGGTGTGAATGGTATGTGTGCCCTGTGATGGGTTGGCACCCCATCCAGGCTTATTCCCTGCCTTGCACCTGTTGGCTCGCTGGGGTCCCTGTACCTAAGACAAGCGGTACAGAAGATGAATGAATAACAATTAAAACCAAAACATTAATTAAGGAAAGGGCAGTGAATGAAGGCATGCCCATAGGTGTGCCCCTCAGCTGAATTGTGAGTATACTGATAATGCAGACCGGTGTATACACAGCTGCAAGGGTTTATGTTTGGTTTCAACATTGGTAGGGACCAAATCAGCCCTGACCCCCTGAGCCCCTACACACAGACAATACTTCTACAGTATCTACAGTATTGGTAGGCACCATCCATACCCAAATCTATGGCCTTGCACAGTTGACAGTGATCAGCTGTGGTTTCATTCCACCAGGGAGTTGCTTTGACTGAACTATCAATAAAGGTGTGGCTGCCACAATGCAGAATGCAGTTAGAGGACAGGCACCATCAAACTGAATCTATAACAGACCAAACCAAATGAATGTTTCTGATTTTTATTTTGAAATATTTGTTTTATGGGTTTACCGTTATGTGGAGAGTGAGACATGAAAAAAAAAAACATAAGAAATTCTGGGTTGAATGTTTAAAAAGCCAAATGGTATTTTTCTCTATGTAAGCTTTAATTCGTGGATGTACTCCAATGATATAATTAGCTTACAAATATATCAATACTGGTCAATTTGGCCAATATTAAAGAATATTAATCATTATTTGTCTGGGATCCAGTTTCTTCCACTTTGTGTCTGCTTTTATGTTAGACTGTTAAATTGACTGCAACCCTGATATGTATGTATGTATATATGTATGCATGTATGTATGTATGTATGGATGGATGGATGGATGGATGGGTACCACAGAATAATATACCTGTCCAGTTCCCATGCAGGGTCAACCTGACTCTTGTACAGTTTTCCAAGTTGTATGTTATTTGCTGTATTTCTGCTCTGCCATGTCTTTTATTATTATAAAAACAAGCATATGCCTCACAGACAAAAAGATTTTCAGGATCTGCAACCTCTTATAAACACCCTCATTGATTTCTTCAAGACTATGGAATTGAAGTATATAAGAACCAGCCTGCTCATAAAACAAAATAATAGTAACAGTAGAGAACTGCCTCAGAATATATAAATGGCCTATTTCACTCATCAAAATACTGCAGCATTCGGGCTGTGCTCTTTTGGTACAGAATTACAAGGCCAGGGAGAATGTGCTGCTGTTTAGTATATGGCCTACTGCACAAAACTACATCACAAAACAGGAAGTTTCCAGTGACACGTTTTACATATATATCATTGGTGTTACATTGATTGGCAACACTTTCTATGAATGCCATGTCTGTAAGACTCTATGAACATATTCATAACACATTATAATGCATTTATAAACTATCATAAACATGGTTATAAATATATATAAAAAATGCATAATGTTGGCTATAATATTTCATAAGCTCTGATCTAAGCTTTTATTTATAACGCATTATAGATACTTTTATAATGCGGTAAAAAGCATCTTTGATTCTTATACTGACCATTATAATGCATTATAGAAGAGAGTTTCATTGTAGATTATGAAGTATTATAACATTATAATACCTTATACAATTTTCATAAATATTTATAGCCATAGTTCTAATGCTTTAGGAATGCAACATAATGTATTATGAATGTATCTATAGATTCTTATACACATGGAATTCATAGAAAGTGTTACCAATTGATCTTTTTAGTAGTTAGAGGTGTGACCGTTCAGTCATTCTGCTATCGCAAGTAGGGCTAAGACCCCCTTCCCCTGCCCACATCTCCCATAGCTGTGTTGTACAAGCATTAACAAAATTCTCATTTTATCTGAGTTGAAGCTCATGAATTATCAGGTGCAGACTTTCCAGTATGTATTACCTGTATCTTTCATAACTTTATGTTCAGAATGTTGCTCCACCACATAGTAAAAGAGCAAAATAAATGAAGTTAGTGTATTAATAGTAAAATATTTCACCTTTTGGAGGTTAGAGAATTTCCCATCTCCTGAGTCTGTTTCGTTCATTAACATATGTAATTTGCGAAGATCCCTAATCACAGAAAGCCCACAAACTAGAAGAAATGACTTCAGTTACAGACAATTGCCCCTGTTTATGAGCATTGCAAAAGAGCAGCTTTCATATTATCTAACTCTTTTAAAGATAAATGTGAATACATATTCATTGTAAAGGCTGGCAGAAGACATATTTAGTGCAGAAAGTCTCCTGATAAATGAATATATAACTGAAAATCCTAAATAACAGAAGATAGCTACCATCTCTATCATAATGTATTGGGTACGTACTGAGAGTACCGTCAGTCCAGCGCTTTGTTTAACATTCACTGAAAATCCCGTTAGTATATTCATGCAAATTTGCCAGGGAAAACTGGATATTAATTCTGAGAGAGAACAGGGTATGAGGATGAAAGGAGAGGCAGCCTCAGCTGTAATTGTGTTCTCTGGGCCTTTGCTTCACGAGTCTGATCTCCACCAGGATATGGAACTGGGTCATGGACCTGGGCTCAAAGTGTAGGAAGAGGGAAAAATGCGACATAGTACCGAATACTGATTTAATTAAGATCCCGATTAAACTGTTACCACCCCTCCCCCCATACAAAAAGAATATTAGTCAGGAATTATAATGCATCTCTTGCTCTTCAATGAAATAACTGTGCTCCTGAAGAACTGGCGTCTCCTAGCTGGCATATCTTGTTTTATAAATCATCTTACAACTGATTAAAAATCATTTTGATCACTGCGGTTTTCTCTACATTTCCCCTGCTCACTGTGGTATTATTTATTTTACCTGTAGGTTACATGGCTTATAGGGTTCTCCAGTCACTATGGAAACCCTTGAATTATAGATAAGATATACATGGAGATAAAACACTTATAATTCTTGGCAAGTTTAGCTCAAAAATTAAACTGGGGAACTACTCTATTAGTAGTTTCAATGTGCTTACTAGTCCTCTATTAATGTCTATATACTGAAATCGTAATACTACACACCAAGATTCTACATCCATTCTGTCAATTTATACTGTGAAGATTAATATTCCGGTGAACATTTTAATAAATCGATGCAATTCAATTTTTTTATGTGCACTAAGCCATTTCGACTAGATTGATATTGAATCCATAGGGAACTCTTAGTTATTTTATATGTAGACCTTTCATCAATGAAAATATGTATTAAGACCATCCCTAAAGCACTTTTCTTTTCATTACCAAGGAAATTGATATTTTCGTTTCTGTCCGGTGTGGCTTCAGTCTTCCCATCCCATACGAGATATACTACTGATTTCTCTGTAAGATGAAATTTATGCAGGTTCCTGGGACTATGATGGGGAATAAACTTTAGCGTTCCAAATTCATGGGGTTTTTATTTATCTTATAGAGACGTGCCCTTGTGTTTCTGTATGAAATGTAGAGTCTGGGTGTACCGTGGGGTAGGGGAATTTTTTAAATCGCAAATGACGTCATAATAAAACTACAGGAGAAGGGAATGCTTTGCAACACTCATAGAAATCTTTTAAGCGGAACAGAAACAAGTAGAAGCAACAATAGCTTGCAACTCAACAGCGACAATAACACTTCAATTTCAATTTATTTTTATATAGCGCCTTTCACGACAGAGTCGCCCCAAAGCGCTTTACATGATAACACTTGTATGCAACTTCCATTTAAGTGCGAAAGAAGAAAGACTGAAATGTCGGTATAACACGTCGGAAGGAAAACAAAACTCGCGTAAGATGCAGCCTGTAAGCTTTCTAACCAAAGTTCGGGAACCTAGTTCCTGGCTCCAAGTTCTTGGGCCATCTTGACTGGTAGCTTCTGGCAACTTTCGTGTCACATTCCCACCGCGCAACAGGAACAGTGACCTTTATGCTAAATAAGCATGTAATTTAACGCGAAAGTGCACGGCCACCTAAAAACAAAGGAGGATAAACAAGTCATTTTGTTAATTATTTGCTAGGTTATTTGGGGGATCGATCGCAATCAAAACGAGGCAGACTTATATATTTATTAATAAAACACGTGATATGTTTATAATTAATTATTACATCTGGCCAGCAGATCGATCTTTCGTTTTAAACAGAATAAAAAACGATGTAACGCTGGCAAGTTTCACCACCAGCACTCGCGATATTAGACAAAAGTATATGGGTTATCGATCAAATTTTCCGATGCCGAAATATAAAGATACAAGCAAAATGGTATTCATTAATGACTTAAATGTAACCGAGGTTAAAAAATAATTTCATCTGCGCAGTTTTCCTCATCTACTTTTATCTCTTTTCCCCGCGTAACTGTTATTCTCTGAGGTGTCCATGTTGTTAGTGTCATAATCTCATGATCAGACACTAGTCGACGTCAAGTTTAATTACAGCATCATGGCAGAGCAGTAAAGTAGACTTGCCACTAGTCAACTAGTCTGGCCATTTCCTACAACAGGGATCATTCTTACTGTGATTTACTTGCTGACAGTTGTGTCCTTTAATCTGCTTCTCATTATTTAGAGACTAGGTATATAAAAACCAGGCCAAATTTGACTTATTGGCAGAAACTGGTCATTATCTAAAAAAGTAAGTTTCATACCATTTTATAAACTCGAGTTCAGAAAAGATTAAAAATGTGCAATTTTGTAAAAAATGCTAATTCAGCGTTTCCCAACCTGGTACTCGGTGTTATGTCTTGCCTGTCATGTCCACTTGACCCTCCTGATGGCCTGATGAGCCATGCCTGTTGCTTGTTACCCCTCATTAGTCTTTGCATTTAAGTGCTTGTTTGTCTCGTCAGCCCCAGTCCGGTCATTGATGATGCGCCTTCTGACTGTCCAAGGTCTTCCCCCTACTAGCCTTCTTGGTTTGACCCCTAGAGGTCTCATTTTTTCCTTGCTTCCATTCAGTTCAATAAACGCCTCTTTGTACCGGGCAGAAGCAGAATGCACCAGTGTGTAAGCAGTTAGGATAAGAATGGACAGGTGCAGTAAAGAACACAAATAAGCCCAGTCACCCTGCTCCTGATATGAAAGCAGCCAATTTGGCTTGCCTAATTAGTGGCATCAAGCAAATTAATGAGAAAAATATTAATGATGAATACTTTTCAATCGCTTAAAGACAAAAAAAGACTTTGAACACGTGCTTGTATGGTCATTGACACGTCTGGCCACTCTTGCTCAGAGTTACATATCCAAAGAGAATTTTCAGACAGAGACTAACGTACCAGATTCCCAGATAGCTATGTTAATTGGATGGAACGCTTTTGTTCTGACCTTTTAAACACGTTCATTATAAATCTGGGACCAATTTGCTGCAGTATAACACCAAGATTGTCAGGTCATGCTCAAAGATCCAAAACCACTTATGCAAACTTTAATAATTTAAACAGTTTGAATTAAAAAGAGGTTCTTGAAAGAACCCACAAAAGTTACCTTTTCCTAAACCTAATCTGCAGGTTTTATATTAATAAACTCTAAGTGAAACACATCCAGATTGGGTGAAGGACAAGTATCTCATTCATTGTGTGAAATAGCAAAGTATCCTGTAGGGTCGGAATCTCCAAGTAACCAAAGTGGTCAGTGTCGTGGAACAGCCAGATAATGTCACTCCTATGCACCTTCTATTGAAGAGCTTTTTACTGTGGTGCGTGATGAATAACTCGCTGCACCGATTAGCTTTTGACATGTTATTTGTATCTCATGCTCTTCAGTTTATTCTTGAGCCTATTAGTTATGGAATGTGTGTGAACACTAAATCTCAGGATTTTGTAAGGGATAAGAATACTCCAGAAGGAAGTTAATTAAGGAGATCTATCCAAGGACACAAGGTAGTTTCATTCAATTAATTATCAATGAGAGGTCAGATATTACTGGATTGTTGCTTAACACCCTCAAGCTAGCTTTAGGTCCAGTGAAAAATGTAATGTAATCATATTACCATGAGATTGCACGCTAGGACAAAAACTAATGGTTAATTCTACAGTTAATTCCTGCACGTCTGCATAAAGGGGAAATATGATCAAAAAGTTCTGGTTTCTCATTGTTTAGAGGTGAATACAAACAAAAATGCAAATGAGAGGGGTCATAATAGCACTTGGGTGTTTTTTATTAACTAGAAAACATGCACTAATGAGTGTGGATCATGACATGCTATACATTATTCCTTTGCATGGTGAGGGGTACAATATAAAGACTGCTGCTGTGCTGGCAGGGGCCTCGCAGAGAAAAGCCTGACAGATACAGAGTGACGGTGTAGATTTACACTGACAGATTTCACACCCTTTCTCCATGGTGGTAGTACGTCCAGACGAATGGTATGTACATCCAGATAAAACGGTGGAGGAGATGGCAAGAGCAGGTGTCAGCGAGGCCTGCCCGTTTCTAATCTGACAGTTTTCTGCTCCTCACGTAAAACAAGGTGGATGGATAAAATGACAGAGCACCCCCTCCGCCCAATCACCCAGCCACACACCTATACAACTCTAGCTGCTATTTTTCAAAATGTCAGGCAGCTTGTAGGTATAACTGAATTGACTTGTGCAGAAAGAGCCCAGTTAGAAATCAAATCTGCCACAAAAGGAGATTTTGGACAGCTACAAATTCAGTCTACATATAGTACTATTCACTCAGGCCTATACAGTTCCGGCTTTCTGCTACATGTGCACTGACTATGTCATCTTTTTCCATTGCATGCACTGCCAGGTGCAATGAGTGCAATAAAACACAGTAATATACACCATATCCCTCTATCCACTGAATTATTACACTGCCTCTTTATAAGCTGACATTTGCAGTCCATTAATCTGGAGTCACTCACCATTTTTGCCCTGCACATTCCATGACCTTAGAGTACAGCCTACATATACTTCCCCTCTCCAACACCCCTTGCTGTTCCTGTCTTTCCCTTAGATTTTCATGCCCATGTTGCTTATAGCATCAGAATGAGAAGGTTTCCTGAGGTCTAACTCTTCCTGCAGCTGCATTAGACAAAATTACAGGCATCAAATAAAAAACAGGTTACTTACTTAAATGCGTGAGTGAAAACCATTTATTTCATCACATTTAATGAATCTCATTTACAACTTGTCTTTCCAACTCATCCATTGCCTTTACATTCCAGCTGGATTGGGATTAATCGAGTCCAGCATCCTGACTGACAGGATAATAATAATATAAAAAAAATCCTATCACCAATGATGGCCTGAGGCTACATTTCCAGTTAAATCGGTTTTATTTCTGTAATTGTTAATTTGGTCCTGTGATGTTTTGCTCTTCAATTCAGAAGCAGCTGCGATTATGTTAAAGGCTTTGATACTCTTAGAGATACGCCACAACAAATCTAATCCTTTAGCTCTGATGGGATAAAAAAAAGTCATAATCATTCAAAAGAAAGTCATAGCTGAAAAGAGAAACGGTTCATATATCAATCTAACTTCCTTCATGTCGTTACATATAGAATGAAGGCTTTTTTGAGATTCCGCTTGCACTGATAGAAGTCAGGACACCATTGTCACTCTCGAGGCTTAAGTCGGACAAGGTGTCCTGGATGAGCGAATCCCTGCTGTGTATGTTTTGAGAACTGCCACATTTCTGTTCTGTAATGTTGTATTTTTTATTCAGACCCTTACACCTTCTCACAGTCATACATATGGAAGTAGCAGCAGAGCATCTGTGCAGTCATGTGTGCACAACTACATATGGAAACACAGTTAAATGATATATGAAAGGAAAAATATGGTTTCATATCTGTGACGATATGAGGTTGGGGAACAAGCTCCTGCATTCACCTGTAACCACTGGCTAATTGTAAAAGTTGTATGTGAGGGACATGGACCAGGAGCAGTAGTGTACTTTTGGGCGGTTAGTTTTTCATGGTTATGTTGATTCACTTCAGTTATCTCTTTCATGCCAAGAGAGCCAATAAAATCATCCTATTCCATCATTCTTCCAAAGATTGTGTCTGTCACAGAATCCAAATAAATTGCTTATCTGACACTTTTGTCCAAAGTGACTTGCATGTCATTTTAAAACCATTTTTGAAATGGTGGATGATTTACTGGAGCAATAAAGGCAGATCCCCTCCCAGCTGAGAGACACACACAACAGCTACCTGCAGGTCCCAGACTCAGTTCTATATCACCCTCTAGCCAAAGATCTCGCTGTTGCTAAACACTAAAGACAAGTCATGGAGATAAGTCTGATATAAATCTAAAAATCTGAAAAGATTTCCGAGCTAAACCGAGTCAATTATCAATAAGTGACCCCATGTATTTCCCAGACATAGGCAACATCAGAGCATCCCTCCAAACTAGAAAGATACACAGAAGGAAACTGCAGAGGGATATGGCACAGTTTTAAAAACTTTTTCTGCCAGACAATGGCACCACAAAGGCTTTGAGTAACACTGACTTGTAAATCGCACCCATTTTTTATTATCATTGCTTATTTATGCATTTTTCTTAGTGAGATATTCTTCCTACAAACTCCTACTGCAAAAACACTGGCAAGGCTAAGCTACATTGGAGTGGCTTAAGAATAATGAGAAAGTAATGTAATAAAGCAGCTCTGTAAATGTACTGATCAGCTAGACCTAAAAAGGAATACTGCTCATAATTTCATGTAAATGTAGAGAATAATGGGCTGGAACCAAATTTGTGAAGTTCACAGGCAGTAGATATTTAAGACTTGAGCCAGTAAACAAAAGCTGCATCCAACAGTTTTTTTTTCCTTCTGTGACCCATTGTTGTAGCATAACCATTTTGAAGGTTTCAGTTTTGGCAAACGAGTTTAAATGAAGAGCATTTCGACTTTTTACACCACGCAAAAAGTGCCTGCTTATTTTTCTAATTAAGTGAAACTCATTCGTATTCTGTGTTTTGTCGCTATTGGCAAGAGAGACTCTCATGCAGACACGCTTTAAGGTGAGGCTGCAATTAGGGCCAGAGCAGTGCTTGCACCCGTAAAGTGCATTATTCCTCCGTTGCAGTCAATGTTGAAATGCATCTCACTTTGAATTTTGAAGGTTTGCGTAGTTCATGATGACGAGGCCCGACAAAAAGTGTTTATCTATAAGCAAGCATCCCAGTGGGATGCCATCAAATGGAGTCAAATTTATCTAATAAAAAACAAGAACAAAACATTTTTAATGGAGAAGCATAATTTACGTTGTAAAAAGATGTGTGGTTTGGGGAGGTAATCCCCACAGCGGGTATGTGTGAGGCTTCCAATTAAGGACCGTCGCACTGATTTGGTCTAATTATTCAGAGCCACTGACTGAGAAACACAGAGATATTAGGAAGAGATAGTCATGCAGAAAAAGACACAGACAAGTTAGAGAATTGCCATGGTCACTGTCCAAAGAGTACAGCCTCCCATCTGCACTGATTCATCTCTGTGTTGCATGATGGGAAATGTGCTTGAAGTTGTCCTAGTTCTGCTTTTCAAATGGAAAATATCTGGTCAAATAACGCCTCTGTGAATCCCTACCGTTTTACTGACATTTGAACTGCTTAGATCTCCATCTCCTACCTGTCCCATTGACCTCACCAAAAGGTTACCAGATCAAAGTCAAGACTGACTGAGAAACTAGCCAGGTTTGATTAACTGAAAACTATTAAAATAATGACCATTATTTTTACTGAGTGCAGTTTAAGCAATGGACAGCATTTTCTCAGATCTTGGTAAGGAACTTGTTGCAGCAAGACTCTTCTACTGTATGATGGTAAAGTAAACTACCATAAACAACAACCTCTAGAAGCGTTTTTCTGCACATTCAAGTACTTCCAGTACGCAGTAAGCCCATGCACTAATGCAAACCTGTGCAGATATGTAGTATCAATGTTGAATCGTTTAGGCGGCGTGATGGGTAACACAACTGCCTTCGACCTCTAGGAAAGGTATGTATATATCTTGCCTCCTGCTGTGTATGCATGTGGTGTTTGAATGTTGCAGGGTTTTGCCACTATCCTTGTACAGTTCAAAGATAGTTAATTTCATTGAACTAGTGCCTAAATACCCTATAGTTTATGTGCATGAGCCTTGCGATGGGCTGGTTTCCTGTCCACTGCCTTCCCCTGACTAGTTTTCTATGTTGCCTGGGATATGCTCCAGGCCTCCCTACCTACAACCCTTATGGGATACATGGTTGGAAGACGGAGTGATGGATGGACATAGAAGATAAGCCACTTTGTGTTGCTTATTTGAGAGACAAAGACTCCAGATCTAAGGTGGGTGGAATCTAGGAACTGTAGACCTGGAAAGGAACCAGGAAACTCCAGGAGTACTGTGGCACAGTGAGTGGGGGCGTAGTTAAGCCAGGAGTCAGTGAGAGAGCTAAGCGTGCCTGGTATTGAACTTATCCCCTGTGTTATTTTTGGGTTTGAAGTTACTCCAGTCCATTTTAAAAATGAGGTTAAATTCTATAGATTCTAGAATTTAGAACAGAAGAAGTAAAATACACAAGGGTTAAATGAGATAGTTGATGGATTTTTTAGAAGATTAAACTCACGTGGTCAGAATACTTTGTGGCTGAGGGTTCTAACAGTTCAGCTATAGAATACTTTAAGTATATCAAATAGTCTAGAAAAGGCAGTACTTAACTTGAAAGAAAGGACTTTGTGTCAGGCAATAGAGATAAAACAGTTTTCCACTACAAACCCCAATAGTAGATATGTGGTGTACCAGATATTGTGTCATGGTCACAGACAGAGTACCATCTAGGGGAGCAGAAGTCATTTTAACTAAGGGCTCTCGTTGTCATTTTTCATATTGAAAGCATGCCAGAACAAGTTTCTGAGATGCTTGGGCAGAAAAAACAATTAGAGTAGCAATTTATTTAAATGCTACCATCATCAGCCTTCACTTCATGCCAAAACAAGAATGAGCTGTTGCTTTCCAACATAAAATTAAGTGCTATCATAATCGGCTTTTATAATATGGCACATGGGGTTATGTCGGTGATATTTTGTGGCATTTCCTTTCTGAGCATGTTATAGCGTACTTTGTAGTAGGTTTTCGTATGTGTCTGTCATGCCCTGTCAGATTTTGACAGGATGCACCAAGATAAGTGGAGTCATAAAGTTATTTTTTAATGACTGGAGGAACAACAGATACACTTTTCCTGGGGCATCAGCTGCAGAATTTAGAGACAGACTTCATATAATACAGGGAACAAGAAAAGAGAAAGAATCTTTGGTCAGGCTAGTAGATGTAGTCAAGAATGAACACACAACCCAAGTGTTGTTAGTGTGTTTAGTGACATTTCTCTCATTAACAAGGCAACTATCTTAGAGATGGGAAATCACGTCAAAAGCTTTATCACATTAATCAGCACTGGACTGTGAACAGGACCTTAGCAGCTGCTTGTAAATCAGATTATTTTTTCCCCTGTAAAACATTATCCTGATAAAGATAGCAGCTGCCATAATAACAGGAACTCTTATTATGAAGAGCATGAAAGAAAACTGGTTTCTGCTTTCAAGTAAGTGGTACGGACTACTTTTCTATGAGAGGATGAGAGGAGAACTATACCTTGTCAAGACAGAAGGGAAATTTCTGCAGTCAATGAGATTCTCCCAACAGACCTGCATATGGCCAGCCAAAACAGTTGTTATAACTCAATCATTGTAAACAATAGTGCACATATTTCATCCCATATAGTTCAGAAGTATAAATCCATGAGGCCATGCACATCGAGGGGGGTGGACAATAATTTATTGCAGTGAATTAAAAAGGTTGGGGAGGCCGCTGCCAAACCCGCATTGCTCTCATAAATATCTGAACCTTTACACTATCCAGCAGTATAGATGTGTAACATTTAAAATAGTATGTAGGTCATTTTGCAAGAATACAATTGCCTAGACTGTTATGAAATAAATTATAATTTGGCCACAAACTAATTAGGAAGTTAAGCAGTTAGCTCACCTTCTTCACTGTAGACACATTACACATTACACCACATGTTGCAGCCAATTTGTTTGCGTTGTATACGGCAACAGTGAAAGGCTGCAAGCAATGCTTGTAATCAGAAAATGACCCAAATCAAAGCCAAAAGCAGAAGCATCTGCCATACGGCTCTTCTCCCATCCCCAAGGTCACATCTGGCCTTAAAGACCCAACTCCCACAAGCAGCTGTGTCTATTTGAGAAGAGAGGCTTTTAGTCAGCAAACTGAGGGTACGACCGGAGATGTACTAGGCCATCTTGCTAGAGATGCAGAATGAGAGTGATCGAGCAGAAAACACAGAGCAGGACAAAGTTAAAGCAGTGGGCACCTGCAGAGCCCAGAAGGGGAGCTGTTTATTTCTGAGCTTTTTTTTAATTTATGTTCTGCTTTGATAATTATTTTATCTCAGTAAGCCTGAGATGGGAACTTTAGTTTGTTTGCATTTCAGCTATCAGCTCCTGGGAAATAAAACGACCGATATGGGACCATGTTAACCATCTGTTTGTGTTCTGCGTCCTATTTTCCCCTTTAGTCATGTCAGATTTTCGGTAGATATAAGTTCCTGGGGATGGTACTGAATACAATGTTACTAATGAAAGAAAGATACAGCATGTTTTCCTTCTTCAGGCTTGAAGAGTTACAACTATTACAGCCCTATTGCACAAAAACTGAAACAAACACCTGAAACAATATTTACCTGATCAGAGCATGTCCTGGATTTTTTTATGCAAATTGTCTTCCTCTGTACAGCATATTACAGTGGACTATGGGGATATTTTGTGCCATAGAGGCATAGCCTGTGTCTTTGAGCCAGAAGGGTAATGGAAGGGTATCTGTTCAGCAGCCCCATTGTGATAGGACAGTGACCACAGTTCAAACCGTCATGATTCATTTGGCCCTTCAGCCTTTAAGGAACCTGTTTCTACTGTGAGGTATGATCCTCTCACACATGGACCCCTTAGCATTAGGAGTGCCTGAGCACCTTCCTCTTTTGCTTGAATGATTGAAAGTGCCTCCCTTTCAATGTGCTAAATGCCCATTTTCAATCACCAATAATCACGCTAAAGTTATCAACAGGGACCCAGTTGTGCTCCTGCCCCTCGAAAAACTCCTGCACGGCCCTATTGTGGAATGACATACCTGGTCTTCTTTTGCAGCTGTCAATGAGCAAAGTTATGTGGGAACATCTTTTTAGTTACAGCGCAACCATTTGAAAATGGTGAAAGAGTGCAGCTTTCCTCATTTCCTCTATTTCCTCAACACAAATGACTCATAATGATGCCTTCAACCGTCTACAGCAGTGATATAACAATGGCACATGACCAAAATCTCTCTCTCTATATATATATATATATATATATATATTCGTGGAGGCTCAGTCGGTATCACTGTCCCTTGCACCATGCAGTTTGGGGGATTTGAGTTCCACCTCTGCTCTGTATATGTAGACTCTGCATGCTCTCCCCTAACTGTGCAGGTCTCCTCTGGGTACTCCACAAGTTCTTTTGCAGTTATTGGTGTTTCTGAAATGAGAGCGTGTGCACGTATGTGTCCTGCGATGGACTGGCATCCCATCCAGGGTATACCTGAGCCTTTGGCCCTGTGCTGCCTGCCCATCTACCCCCCACCAACCCTGACCAGGGTAAGCAGTTAGAAGAAAGATGAACGCATATAAAATTCCCATTCACAATATTGCTGCAAGATTTAATGTGGTAAAACATTCAGGTCTTCAGCACACCTCAGTTTTATTTATGGCTGATGTAGTACTTGACTTAAAGCTTTTCTTGCAGTGGGGAACCAAAGTCTCACTTGCAGGAAAAATAAGAGAAATTCAAGATCTCGATTGCTTCAATAAAACATAATGTTCTACGGGTAAATGTAGTAAATCTAGGTCAGTTAAATGCTTCTGGACAAAATGCTTTTAAATTTATTCATTTCAAAGTAGGCTGAATGCATAACTATAAGCCTTCTTTCCCAAAAGGTTTTCAGATACAAATGACGATGTGAGTTCGGTTTCAAAGTGCTGGACAGAAGAGATAAGCAGCCATCCCCAAGGGTCCCTGAACCTGCGAATGAAGCTCTGCTGACCTGTAGCATAATGCTAATGTGAGCACAGGGCCGTGTGACTGCTGACCGTCTCGAGGAGGCAAGCTGGGAAGCGGCAGTGGAGGACGGATCACCGTGTCTTTGGAAATGTCAGCAAACGTGGTGTCACTCATGACTAATCCCACCCCACGCTGAGCAGCAGTCTGGTGCATCGTGGGAAAAAAACACTCCCTTCACCACTGACTCTACACAGGCAATCATGAAAATACATAGCACAGACAGGAAGGTAACAATCTACAAAGAGTTATTTGCAAATAAATGACAAAATCTCTTCTGTCTCATTTTAACACACACACTAGCAACCGTTTACACTGCCCCCTGTGCTCACATTGTGCTCCCAGAAATACATATTTAGTTATGCCTTACAATTAGCCTGTGGTGTAAAAAGGTAAGATACCTGAAAAATCCCCCCGTTATTGTGTGCATCATCCTCAATATATCTCAAAAGTTGAGGATTTAAAATTTTCCTTTAAAAACATTGCAATTCACTCACATTTTTTGGAGGATATTGGTCTTTTTTGGAATTTGGGATTCAGATTTGATTAAGTGGGTACATTCTCAAATCCTGCACTGCTACACATAATTTATGTATTAGGAGGAAATAGTTTCAATCAGTGGTTCAAATTTCAAATTTAAACGTGACAGTGCAAACGTCACATTAGTCATTTTCCCGTCCCTGAAAGTAGTCCATCGGTTTTGCTTGCAGGTCTGTGTGCCTGCTTGCTTGTCTATCTATAGACAATGAGGGTCTGTGTTCAGAACTTCCTCTGTGCCCAGACGCCATACATGATAACAGAATGTAAATTAATTACGAAAGACACATGAGCAATTTGTGCAGAACACATGCCGTGAACTGCAGGTGTGCTTCTGTCTTGTAAGAGAGGTGCACTCATTTTCTGAATGGAGCACAATCCACAGTCCAGACATCCTCATTCCTGCCCATGATCAGTGAGGGACCATGGAGAGACTTAGCAGCAGCTGTGTCCACAGAGCAGAATGGGATTACCATAGAACCCACGGTGGCCCTGGGACTCTCTCCAGGGCTGGCCTGTTGACGAGGGTACGGAGGGGGCAGAGGAGGCTACAGATGGCTCTCCATCTCCAAAAGTGACCATATGGGCAGAATGCAGATCCAAGTGCCGCGTTAGATTAGACAAGGCAGCCAAAAGGATAGTAAGAAGGGACCTCTCTATGGTACACGCAAGCCTGGCATAGGTGGCCCTGAATTCTAGGACTTTATCTTGCCACATCTGGATCATTTGACCTCCCATCCACATTTGTTCAATCAGGAGAGCACCAACTAGAGGCACAATTACTCAGCCATAGCTGGAGAGCCGACACTGCTACCCGAGCATATCGGACAAATGTGCGTTTGTGTTTTTCCACTTTGGTGTTCCTAGGAAATCTACACCTCTCGTCTTCATCTGGTTTATATCTATTACACAGGGAGGAAGGGATAACAAATCCTATCCATTTATAACAGCCATAAACTCGGTGGAGAGGACAGAAGGTAGCATACATGCAGATGAGGCGATTGGCTTGCACGTAAATGTGGCAGCGGGAGGCGGTAAGAGGATGAGAATAGGAGGAGTGTGAGAAAGCGCTAAAAGTGAGAGCAGATCGCTCGTGCGTGGAATCTGTGCGTGTGTGTGTTTTTGATGCGGCAGATGAAATGGCTTGCTGAAAATCCGTTTAATCATGCAATAACCCACTGCTCACGCACAGCGTGAAGTTAAATATCGAGCGAGATGCGATCGTGCTGTGTCACGCCAACACAGTCACAGATTAAACACCTTTCAACAGCTATCACTGATCTGTGCGGTTATTGCTAACTCGTTTCAAAAGGCTTATTTTGACTTTCAAGCATGCTACTTTCATATTTTCTGAGAATGATTTTTTTTTTTTATGTGTATGACATATCCCAACCTAGAAACACCAATATACTTGTAAATCCATATTGAAAATTTAAGACATCAAACAGCGTTCCGAGTTTTTATACACATAATACGCTGTGACGTTATCACGTGTGACGTGATGATTAGATTAAGAACCATCGTCCTCAAGCTGAAAACAGTATGCCAGACACATTCTCCCTGATCCTGGAATCAAGACAATGAGATTGTAAAAACACAACTGTATATAGGACAAAATCAGATTCATCGATTGTCTCTTATGGTGAGAGTATTGAGGAGTAATATTTTAGCCTCAGCATATATTATGCAAACAAAGTAAATTAAGGTTGATGAAGATAAAAGCAGACAAATACCAAATAGCCAAAAAGGGATTTAGTGAAGATTTCTCAAATTCAGAGAGAGAAGACAGATAGATCACATTTTGCTTGGTGCTTTTGTTCAGGGGAAGTGTGGGGATTGTACATAGATAAACAAACTCATGTTTCCAAGAGACTGTGTTTAAAACCAAATGCACATATAATGTATAACTTATCTCTCTATAAACCATAAAGGCCCCATGAAATAATAATGAGGCAAGAATTCATTACACAGGGACTTTTCTGCCTCCAGCCAATATGATATAAAAATGCAATTTGGACCAGCATAGTCTGACAGAATAAGAATGTGTATTAGTATCTGTGAAAAGCTGCTTCGGCTCTGCCGGAAAGAAGGTTTTATTGATGAAAAAGCTGGATTCATTGATTATTATATAAAATAACTATAATTCAAAACAGCAGTCAAGCAAAATAAGCATATTTATTACCTAAAATGCCACACGTCAATGTCTGTTCCAATAGTGACGTTGATGAGAGATGTACAGACATCAATTGAATCTAAGGATCAGCCAAAATTGTGCCTCATCAAAAATTAATGTAATACATTGAAAGCAGAGCATGTGGTGATCCCTAATATTAATCTCCAAATATTAAAATACTCAGTCACCATGAACTACAGTTGACAAATGGAAGAGTAAAACTCTTAATTAAATGTCTGGGCACTATGTAAATACTGTGAGTCTAATATACACAGGATATGTGTGTGCTATGATGATGAGTACATTAAAATGTGTCACACTGTCGTACAAAAAAAAGAAGGCAAAGAAAACCTGTTTAATTTCAGTAGAGGCAGAGTGGAATTTAGGCAGGATTAAAAACAGTACAAACAGGTTTTAGATTAAATCCCCCAAGAAGCACTGCTTTTGCTGCTGTACAAATGCCCTTAAATATACAGCTCTATAAACTCACAAAAGTGTTCAATAATAGCATTTATCACTGCTACACAAATACATTTTGCAATCAAATTATTCATAAACCTGCACAATGAATCCTTATAAGGGGATTTAACTAGGCCAGAAAGAGTTAAAATTGTGGTTCTGGAAGCCTTATAACTTTCAAGTGAACCATTACAAGACAGGGAATACAGGCCATTCGGTCACGAATGGTGAATGATGGAAGTGTTCCACGTTCCTGCATGGCGATGAGTGGAGCTGATTCAACAAAGGCTCTGCCCCCTCACCTGATCCAGTATAAGCTACCAAAAGATGGATGGATGGATGGTAAAGCAAGAACAGCCATATAGTGGCTAACGATTGTGTGTGAGGTCGTTAGACTGCAATAAGGGTGTTCAAACATCTTTTACCGGCTGAGTGATATCAAGGAACTAACATGGTACCATCAATCAAAACACCAACAGAATATAACAAACGCATGGACGGTGTCGAATGGAATAATAACATTTATATGGCTGTAAGCAATTTCTGGGCCATTTTTTTGCATAAAGTATAAAAATGGCAACTCACACAGCACTAGAGCCGGGAGCCTTTAGGGAGAGAGTATGTCATGAATATTTAAAGAGATGTTACAGCGAGAGCATGCATCAATGCTGTGTTCTTGCCATCATTATGTGCTGCCCAAGTGTATAAGAGACTGATAAACACTCACAGGGCCAAAAACATACAGAAATTTCCACCCGGGGCCCCGTAACCTGGGGCATGCTGAGGCTGTCCGTTCCATGGAGTTAGTGAGCATAGCAGCCATAGCATTTCAGTGCTGTGTTACAGCTCACTTCTTCAAAGTGAGAAACCGCAAAAGTGGCTCAGGGTATGTGCAGACCACCGTCTCTAATCTCAAAATCACTCCGAGGCCCCAACATTCCACAAGAAGCCTCTCCTCAGTCGATCACCAAAGGAATTACCATCAGTTGGCACTAAAAAAACGGTATACAGACAGTTTCAGTTAAAATTGCTTTTTATTATCGTTTAACGGGCAGGTCAGATTTATTAACATATTAGTTGTACCACCACAAACAAAAGTGCCTACAGAGATATTTTTAGGCGTGAGGAATTTGGGGCTTTTATTAGAGATTTTTAAATGATCCTTGGATCCTTATGTTCTACTACTCCTAAAGCTTAAGGAAAAACAGACAGATGAAAGACAGCAGCTGTGGGGAGCAGAGTGATCCAGTGTTTTTTCCTCTCAGCTTGGTCTTCTGTGTGGTTTCCAAGTAATTATCTTTCTTTGCGTTTATGAAATTTGATTTCCTGCTTACAGAGGAATTGTTTTGGTTCTTGCGTGGTGATCTTATAATGTTAGATTGCACAATGCAAAAATATTTGCGCAAATGTAGAATCATAATTTACTTATTTTTGCAGCGATTC
>JAAGVU020000040.1:18991096-19005340 GCA_011763525.2 Mormyrus iriodes
TTATAATGTTAGATTGCACAATGCAAAAATATTTGCGCAAATGTAGAATCATAATTTACTTATTTTTGCAGCGATTCCTATATATATGAGGATACAGTTATGATTATGTTATTATAAATGAAATAACATAAAGAGACACCAGAACATATGAGGTGTGGGAGGAAACTAAAGTACCTAGAGCACTCCCACACATCACACTCACGCAACCAGGGCGATAATCAACCAATCATCCCAGGAGGTGTGACTCCACAGCTCCACCCACAATGCACCCTGCGTAGCATAAACATTCTGTTGCTGCGCGTTATAGTGCAGTCTATGGGTGATAGTAGCAGTAGCCCCCTGCCAATCACCATACTATCCATATCCGCTATATTAAACCTGAACTCAGACTCATTCCCTGTCCATATTCCTTCATCAAACAGATCTGATTAAGTCTGATTGTGTTGAACATTGTGTGTTCCTCTTCTTCATCTTCCTGCCATGCATAAATCACCCCTTTTCCCATTTCCCTGTGCTCTCCATACCCTGGATATGTCATTGATGGAGCACAATAGCGCACTAGGGATGAGCAATAGGAAGGCTGCTGAAGTGCATAGCATTTCACCATATGGATGTATGCCTTGGAGAATCCATACTTTACATATTGTAAAAACTGCTGCCATTGGTGTGTATTCCAGGCTTATATCCCAGTATGTACAAATGTATGTATGTAATTTGTATTTGTATATTTTGTGCATATCTGTTCTGCATATACATTTGCTAGCAGGGCAATTAGTAAGCCCTAGTATTTTCTCTGGAAAATTAACTGTGTATCTGTGCATATATTATTCATATATCAGATGATGAAAAATCAGGATAGGAAGAATATCGACACCTTTAAACTCCGGAGCTGGAAATTCTGGAGCTCGGGAGATCTTAGAAGGACATGGTGGACTTCAAGGAAAATAAGCACATGAATCCTTGATTAAATCAAGTTTGAAATGTCAATTAAAGTACAAGTGAACAGAATAAAGGGACCTTATTTTGGGCATATCATGAGAAGAGCAAGCACAATGGAACAGCTCCAAGTAAAGGAGGAAGATGATGACAAGCAGATGGATGAATTCAATCATCACAAATATGAACCTAATTGCCTCCAAGTACAACTCTGGCATGTCTTCTCCATGTTTCTTGATGTGTGTCCAAACCCTGAAGTACCAGAAACCATGGCTTGATGATTGCAAAACTGGTTCAGTTAAATTTCAAGGAAAACAAGTGTATCAAATTGGACCTCTTTCTTTCTACCTACTTTCCCATTCATAAAGCAAAATCTTAATAAATTAGCTGTGGTGTTTCACTGCACTCTGAGTAATACAGAAGTGATATTTCTGCAGTCCACTCTTGCAGCTGAGTGAGTTGAAGCTTGAGGCATAAAGAGAGTGAAATAGACAAAGGTGTAGTTGTTTGAATCTCGGGAATTACCTTCTCTGACTTCAAATCTAGAACACAGAAGTACAAAACAACTCAAAAAAAATCCCAGTTTCACTGGGTTGAACATATATTGATGGGTAACACTTTAGTTTAAGGTCTGCTGCTTAACAATTAATAGACTGCTATTAATCATTTGATAATATATTAACAGATATTCACAAAGAAATTTGGAAATGTATTACAATCATGTCTCGCTCCTGATATTTATAAAATGGTTTGTAAAACACTTGCAAATATAGTACAATGGGTTGGTAAGCATAAGCATTTACAAGCTTTTCAGTAAAAACTTGACCGAAGATCTTTGTAATCCATCATTTCATTGTAAGTGAATCTTATTGATTTGCTAATATATTATAAAATTGTTAGTAACAGTTTATTAATAGGAGCAGGCTTTAAAGTGTTACCCGTTTCTGCTCTGTGGAAATACACTGACCATTTAACACAGAATCACTGGAGTGGAAATAAAATATTGTGCAATGAGCATGAAGGAGACATACAAGGAAAGTGTATGTTTCTGTCATTTGATGGCTCTGTGTGTCATTTTAGTGTATTTTTGTGTCGCTTGACGGTTATGTGTGCCATTTCAGTTCAACAAGGGGTGTTTTGAAGGATTGCTATTTAAATCAGATGTTGGCAATCTCCTGAGAAAAGGCATTTTTCTATTTACAACACTTAAGCGTACACTTTTAATGAACAGTATCTTAAAACCATTGTAGAAACTGAAAGTCTTCTTCAAACTCATAAAAACAGGGCTATCGGTGTGGCTCTGCATTACATCATGTCACCAACACCACAGCTTCATACAAGGTCCTCGAATCCCAGACCACAGTTACATTTTGCAGCGGCGTCCTTTCTTTGGCTGTTTTGTTAAGGACCTCAGTGAAGATTTCGCTATGCCTATGACCCCAGTATCACTCTAGAAAAAACAAAAAAATCCAGCCCAACAATAGCTCATTGTAAAACTGCAACATACTAACTGTAAAATTCAGTACCAGATCATTGTTTCTCAAGTGAATAATTTCCAGAATATGAATCATCAGATAAAATTATATGCACAGTTTTTCTCATTGCACTGCAATGGTCCCTGAATACTTCACAATCCATTGTTGCACTATCAATATATGCACTGTTTACAGGAAAACAAAAGCTATTGTAAATGTTTAAACATAATGTTTTCTTGGGCAATCCTTGTTTTCTGGCAGTATCATTTCCCCAAGCGGTAGTCTTATGCTCAAACAGGCTGCTGGATGAGTTTACGCCTGGGGTGTTCTCCAGATTTATCATTAGAGATACTGCAAATACATACATACTTTAATGTATATTTCCATGAATACAAGGGCTTTTTCTGCATGTCAGGAATGTTTCCTGACAATCAAGGAGAGCAACACCTGATGACTGGGGCCTGATAGCTGATGCCCTATTATTTTATTTCGGTTTTTATTAAGTAATGCTAAACCAGCATAAAAATATCTGACTGTCTTTCATTGACTTCATTTTCACCTTTTATTTGATAATAAAAATTATTGCAGCAGTGTTTAGTTATTTTAGTAGAATATACTCTTATGTACTTTTTTTTCCATTAAAATTAACATTATGTTAAAATGGCAGTTGCACTTTGGTCCCATAGGTCTATGCGAAATCTTAAAAACTTCACACAGTCTGGCTGACAGGGGAAAAAATCAGCCAATACTAGTCTTGAATACTGTCCAAGGTCCATCTGCTTCCACCAGGAAGGTGACCTCATCAGTTTTAAGAGCATTGACCTACACTTGGCATAGACTTAAAACATTAAGCCACATTATCATGGATGGCTCATTAAGTACTACTGTTGCCTCACACCTCTAGGTTTCGGGGTTTGATTCCTCTGCCCCCCCCCAGCTCCACGGGTACTGGGTCTGTATGTTGTGTGGGTCTTTTCTAGGTACTCCAGCTTTCCCCTACAGTCCACAGACTCACAGTTAGATGAACTGGTGTCACTAAATTACATGTGTGTATGGCCCTCGGATGAACTGGTTTCATGTCATATGGATGGATGAATGGCACATTATCATATAGCAACCTTCTATTAATAAACTGAATGTAGGAATATTTATTAAAGTATTTGTTGATGAAAATGTATGGAACTGTATAAATTTATATTGAATTGATGAAATGCAAAGTGCCCCTACTGAAACAATGGACAAATGAGCAAGTCTCAAATACATGCCATGTGTCAACAGCAACTCTTTTTTTTTTTGCTGTTATATAATAGGAGAGACTGATGAGTAGTCATTCACGTGGCCTGAGTGGTCTTCACCACTTTCAGTAGCTCTGAAATGCCCTCTGAAGTCAGACAGTAAGTTTTAATTGTGAGACCACAAGTCTATGGTCTGTCACTCTGCGATAAGACACCTGAATACCACCACTCACCATTACACCTCTGAAAGACTGTGGGAAACACATTACGCCACGTGTCATAATCTTAACAGGCAATTATTGTATTACTTATTGCCCCTTACACTACTTTTAAAAATGCTGAGCTTATGCTCGCGACGCCATCTAACAGTTTTTTTTTTTATCCTAATTCTATAGTATGATTCTCCTAGAGCTACCATAAGAAAGGTGGATATCAGACTACATGCAAGGATTTTCTTTTAAAAAATGAGTTACTCTGCTTCTGCTGGCTGCCGTTGGAACTGGCTTGAGGTGTGTTTATAAAAATAAAACAAAAGAACCATAGGAATTAATAGCGTGATGTTTTTGGTGGCAAGGGAATCCATTAAAGTAGACTTGGCATTTTCAGTCCTAGCTGTAGTCTACCCCGTGCTGCGTGACGAGGTTATTTCAGTAATAACAGAGAATGTAGAAGCGTGCTGGGTGTAAAATTCTCTTATTTGTAGGAGGCAAGCAGCTAGCATCAGTGTAGCAAAAGGCATCCTTAAAGCATTTTTATCCCCATGGTGCTTACAAGTGTTTGTTTTACTCGAAAGTTTGAAAGTGTTGTCCTGCGAAAGTGAGAAAGCATTTTCTGTGCTGTTTTTAGTGACATTAATAATCGTTTTATTATTAGTAGTACTGCCCAGTCTTTCGAACTGAGTATTTTTGCTCTGTATAGTTATGTTTTTATATAATTGTGGGGTTGTATTTGTTTACAGCCAAAGTTCATTAGTAATTGGTCTTAAAGATCCCACTGCTGTGACTAGTTTTGCTGGGTGGTGCCATGCATATGCACACTCTTCTGTGCATGGCTGCCTTTGTTTCTCTCATTATTACTTGCCTGTGGGTGTTTTGCTGGAGACGGGTTTGATGGTGAGGTAGTTTGTGAGTCTTTTGGAGCACAGGTGGTGCCAGATAAGTGTTTAACTGTGTTTTGTGTAGTATTTAGTCACTAAAATTGGCATTATATAGCTAAAATACTGCGGTAGGCTGGCACCCCACCCCATGCTGGGCTTTTCCCTGCCTTGTGCCCATAAGCTCTGGACCCCCGTATTCCTGAATAGGACAAGCAGATTACTGATGCTGGTGGGCTCTCACATGAGGAATCACATTTCATACACACAGCTGTTAGGCTGTGACTGACTGAGGTTTTCCACAATAAATTAATTTTATATTAATCTGTGATGTTGTTATTGCCTTTGTTCATCCCATTTTGAAGTACTGACTTGTCATAATGTCACTAGATCGTATGCAAAGTGTGTGAGGGATGATGCAATGTAGTCACAGATCTCACATACTGGGAAAGTAAGGTGATATTGTTATGTGCAGAGGAAGGCGACTTAATCAGCATCTGCTTAAGGGAGCCTTAAGGGACACGTTAAAGTTGCAAAGCTAAAGAACTACAAGTTTATGGTTTTAGTTACCAACTGTTAGCAACTGCTTAAGTTTAGGGGATCTGGCTCATTCAAGGTCAGTAAAGATCATCTGACCAAAACCAATACAGAAAACATGACTTGTATGCAGGAGAGGCATGTCCTTCAACAGCAAGTCATAAATAGCAATCATAGCAGTACTGGTTGGTTCCAGAATGTTCTCTGTGGTGAGGGAACGGCATTCAAATAAAGCCCAGCCCTGGGGTTTGCGCCCACTGCTCGCTCCGCTTGTGTGATTTACCACGACGCAGGTGAACAGTGGCTCCCACAGAGCTTCCCCGAGGGCACGCCGGCCTCCTCCCGAAACACGCTGCTAAACTGCACAGCCTCCAGCTCTAAATTACCTGATAAGAGCTGCACGTCCAAAGATCTGACAGCTCGTCACACTGAGAGCAAGTGTCCCGAGAGCTGCAAGGAAACCAACAAGGCACAGTATTCACAGCCAGTGCGCTGTCCTCAAACACAGCGGCTCTGTCCAGAACAAGCTGTTCCCCTCAGCAAAGGAAGCCATTTGGGGAAGATGTTGCTCTTACCGAGTGTGAGCAATTTGTTTTCAGATCCCTTAGCGGACATCACAGGGCTAAAGAGCTCTCATCTCTGGACGATGCTCTGGCGTGACGGATTTCACTAGGACATACAGGGATTTATTGGTTATACAGAGACTGAGGCTGTCTGTGTTGTGAGCTTGGGGTTTATTTCAAAACAATATCCAAAGCGAGACAGACAGCATCACAGGTCACATGGTTCATTTCCATCATTTGCTCATACTAATCTAAACAGCTATCCTCCAAGATCAGTTTTTAATGTTCAAAATGTTTGGTATGTGAAACTGCAGGGAATATCCAGTATTCTTCTGTTTGTGTTTCTCAGGAAACTTATATGGGTTGTTCTTGTAGAAGAATAGAGAGCAGAGACACATAACATAAGAGCATCTCTGTTGAGAACAATAAATAGGACCAGGTGGGGAAGCATCAGTGGGATAATAATGTTCGCTTTTAGGGTTCGTGCTTTTAGGGTTCAACACAGACAGAAATATCAAAGTGTGTCCCACACATCTTTGTTAGCAAGGAAATCAACAGACAAGCATGGCACTTGATTCTAGGAATGAAACAGAGGGGAAAATCTCAAGAGTTAAGAGGAGGCTGAAATCTCATTATGGGTATGAAAACAAATCCATTGATTTAACATTTTTCTAAAAGGTTTCAGATTAAAACAAATTACTTGCTAATTTCTAATTAACTCTTCTTTAAGATACACCCCTCCCCAGAATCTGATATCACCCTTTGGAAAAAAACAGTAGCTTTGCAATCATTTAAAATTAAATCCCAACTCTGTTCCAACTAAGTCTCCTCATTCTAGTTTCTTTAGCTTTAAATCATTCTTCAGACATATTTCATCTGTAGGATTCTAAATGCTTTATACACTGTCCCTGATTCCTTTCATGCAAAAAGCAGTTTTTAGTTCTCCAGGTTTTCCGGGAAGAACAAAGCAGAGCCCGACCCAAGGGCGCAAAGTTCAGCAGGCTGATTAGTGTTTTTGCTGAAGCACACCTTAGACTTTGATATCCTTTCATGGCACAGGTCCCAGGAAAATTCATTCTCTTCCTATGACCTGTGTGAAAGTTATTCCTTCCAGTGTGCCATAGAACAGCTTGGTCAAGGCGGTGGTTTGGGGGGGAGTGGGGCTGGGGGTTCTTCACCGCATGCCCAGTGTCACAGAAGGTGCCAGGACTTGCTGTCTTTGCACTGGTCCGCAGTCAACGACTTCGGCTCTACACAGGCCACTGTGACAGGAGGTCCTCGCTTAGGTTAACCATATGCAGAATTATTATGAGCAAAGCGCACCTGGGGCAGAGAGCTATTCACCTTGAGCCTACCCAACTCCAGGCAGCCTCTTCATATATACTTGCCTTCCCCAGGGCACCTAGCAACCTGCAGCTTCCCCTGGGAGCACGAGACCACAGCAGGCTTCTCAGCACCTGGGTGACACTGGCAGTGGCCAAAGTGTAAACTCCCTTTGTATGGGTGAAGGTGGGGTAGCATCATGGTAAAAAGCTGCTATTTCTCCATAAGCCAGAGAGAAACAGCCTTCCATCCTGCCATGTGGCCAGTGCCAGAGCACTAGGGGAAAAAGAAATCACAGCAATGTTTCCTCAAACTCTGCTCTGTCCTCCTCTGAGTTCCCGTGACTGTTCTGAGCCAGGGTATTTAAAAAGGGGACCGAAATATGCCTGTAATTTCATATCGTTTTAGAGACAGAATATGACACTAAACTGCCTGTTATCCGTGAGATTTGAGCATGACTACTGTCAACAGAAAACACAGAAATACTAGTCAAAGAAATACTTAAACTACAATGTTTGTGTTTTAAGACCTGACTAGTAAAATCAGCAGACATCCAACATGGTCTTATCTGAACAAAACCAGTGGGCCATGAATAAAAATGAGACAAAATCAACATTAAATAATATTTCAAATCTTAACAAAACGGAGATTCCGATGACTTAGTGTATAAGGCTGGTGAGACTATTGCTATTGCATTGATTTACTATCCCTAGAATAGAGTCTGCAGGATTTGCATCGTTTGGTTCTGGGACTTAAACAGCATTCTGAAAGTGGGTCCTTGACTGTGAATTTTGACAATAGATAGATACAAACCAAAATACCTCTGCTTTGAATTTAACATTCATTTTTCCTGAGCTTTCTCTAATTTTTGCAATTTTTTCAAGACAGCTTATTCAAGAGCAATACGACTACGCAAAATATAAATTGCAACAGTTTATGTGATTTTCATTAACATACATCAGAAAACACCTGTTATTCAAAAATAATGGATTATTTCATTAATGCAATGCAAAGAGTTTTTGAATCACTCACACCATAACTTGAAACATGGTACAAATGCACCTTGTACTCAGGAAGGGTGTTTATCTGTCATCGAGCAGGGTCTCAGTGGTATCTGTGCCTGCAATGACCCCACGGACATCATAATGAACTCTCTGACTCACTGTTGGGAAGTGACTCTTACCGCCTGGCTGGGGCACGTGTGAAGAACCAGAATGTAACCCCCTTCACTGACACCACCTGTTCCTCCACCTTTCCTCCTGCTACCTTTGCTTCCTGTAAATGCACTGTGTGCCATGCAGCACAATAAGGTTCGTTGTCCCCCTTCGCCTCAGAGCCAAAGGTGCACTGCAACTTGTCAAAGAAGCTCATTAATAATGTATCCCACAAAGGACCCCCCCCCCAAGTTTATAAAAAGTCAGTCAGATATGTTTCGCCTTTTATTTTGGGAAAGTATATATTTTCTGAGTGAAAGCACAACAAGTTAGCTGTGTGACCTCACACCTCCAGGGGTGGGGGTTCAGTATCCTCCCCAGAATTCTCTCCTGAAGTCCAAAAAACATTAAATCGGCTGAATTGGTGTTTCCATATTGTCCTCTGCAGTGGGTATACCTCTGCCTGATGCCGTTTTGCCCGGCAATAGACTCACACCCCCAAACTTTGCACTAGATAAATGATCGGCATATGAACCAAAATAAGATGGAAAGTTAAAGTTCAGAGAGTACAAATCCAGACCAAGAATTTCTTTCAACCAACCTGTTGAGTATAAAGAGTCACATTCACAGAGTACTCAACAAGTTGATGGAAACAAAATCTTGGTCCGGATTTGTACTTTCTGGACCTGAACTTCGGATATTATTGTTTCTAAAATAATGTTCGCATGCACATAATTAGCAGGTGGGTAATAATTAGCATATTAATGAGACATTACATACTGAGGTATACTAATATACGTATGTACTGAAGTATCAAGATAAAATCTAAAATAAAATACAGTAAAAAAAAAAAAATAATAATAATAAACACTTTTATTACATCATTACATACTTACCAAAGTGTAATTAACAATGGCAATAATTCCAATAATTTCTGTAGCTTTTTTCATCTACAGCAGCAGGTGGTAGAGTGGTTAAGGACTTGCTGCTTCATGTCTTGGGAGAAGCCCTTCTCTAAGACCTTCAAGTGACATACTTAACCTAAATTATTCCAGTAAAATGATTTCTTTAGATGGGAGCCGCTCTTCTGTGGATTGTTCCTGGTACAGTCCATTGTATTTTTATTCATATCATTTAGCATGGGAGGTCCCTCGGCACCCTGCAAACGGTACTTGTCGAATTAATAGCAGTGACTCAGACCCTGCCACAGTGCAATCATGTACAGCAGAATGCAGTAAAAAGTCAATGATTTCAAATGAATCAATCAGTGGACTACAACTTAATCATTTAGTGATGCCTCTATATGAGCTCTACATGAATTCAGTCGTAAATTTGGGATATTGCCTGCTGAAGGTCAAGATTTTTTACTTGATTGTTCTCGTGTAATAAATTCAGTAGTACATTTTTGTATCCATATACAGCAAAAAAATGAACAAGAAGAACCATTTTTGTTGCAGTGACAGGAATGTAGGTTGTCCATGGGTAACAGACCAATTACCATAAATGATTTTAGGTCTATCCCCCTATCCATGATACATGTACACACAATTTCAGTATTTTTTTTCCCTTAATCAGAAAGAGGATATTTTAAATCCTTGCCAATTAATGGCATTGTAATCAACACCAGACTCAGTGGATGCTGAGACACTGGTAACAAACCCATTATCAATGCCATGCCACATGGGTTGGGTTCTTCTAACAGGTTTTAGCCTAGTAAGCCACTCTGCAGGGAAAGATCGAAGACAGTGGTGGCACGTACGAGTCATGTGGCATTTCTGATCTCATCAACACACTTGTGGCAGGTCCTGGTCAATTCATCATCCCCATTGCTGTGGGAGCACATCCAGCCACGTCCCTGGGGGCTGCAGTGTACCATTCCCAGAATACCTTTGGTCTCCTTCCAGAGCTTATTCAGCTTCTTGGGGCACCGTGGCCCGCCGTGTTCTCCATCACTGTCACACAGTGTCCGTCTCGTCAAAGGTGTGACCCGTCAGCTGCTTGCACTGCAAAAAAGCCACAATAGTCATTCTGGCGTTGCTTTAATGCAAAGGTCCGATCTAACCACACCGATTAACATAAAAAACTGCAGACGTTGCCCTAGCCTCTACTTCCATTAAACATTTATTTTTTATTTATATATTTTTTTTTGTGACAAACTTGTACATGTCATACTCATTTAAATATTCAGTAACACTTTACTTAAAGCCGCCTTCATATTGCATTATAGTTAGTCGGTATAAGAATCAAGGATGTTTTGTACTGCATTGTGAAGGTATCTATAGTTCATTAGAGATTCATGAAGCATTCATAATGGATAATAAACATAACTATAATGTGTTATAGGTTTTTATAAATATTTATAGCCATGTTTGTAATGCTTTATAATGTTGTGTGAATAAGTTCATAGATTCTTATAGACATGGCATTCATAGAGTTACCAAATATTCAATTTATTTTATTACCCTACAGCTTTCTTCATGTCGACATTCATTCCTTCGCATGTAAATAATCCAGTACATGCATTTACCTGAAGGTCTGATTCTTTCCAAATATGTTTTCAAAATAGATGTCACTAAATGGGTGTGCATCACCCACTGGAGAGCTACACAAAGCTTTGCTGCTGGAAATGCTAACAGCACTTTACATTTTCCCCAGAGGAATTCTCATTCTCCATATGGCTGTTTTGGATTACCTTTGAAGAATGAAAAATAAATAAATAAAAAACAATGCTTGGTTTAGCTTAAATCTGGCTTTCAATCTAACTTGTTACACCAAAGATTAATGGGAAATTGAACTGGATAGGAGGACAAATTTAACATTCATTGCTTCCTATACATATAGAAATGGTACAATTTTGTCCAGATACTATAAGCTGCCTCACAGACATTACAGTGTTTTAGTGAATTACCATTATGGTTGACTATTATCTAAAATCACATGTTGATGACAACACCAAGATCGTAGCTGCATTAATAATGTAAGTCATAATTCCTAATAATAATAGTAGCTGTGACCTTGCTGCAGCCTGGTTTTGGTTGGCCCATCTTCAGCTTTCATGCTCTTCCCCAAAATGAGCCCGAGAACAGTCAAAGCTAATCATCCATTGCCCATGTTTACTTGCTTTCTTTCTTTGCAAAGCCATTGTCACCCATTATTTCCCAGCCTGGCTGGTTTAACATATTCTGTCCTTGACCAAACGTTGGCATTTGTATGCACAGGCACATTATTTAGGACACAATGCCACATCAATCCAGAAAAACTCTTCATGTATAGATATATTGACGTCCCGACAGGGCACTATATAAAGCTGCCTCCTTCAAATTGGAAAACACTAAAGAGAAAACTTCATTATGAAAAGGGGAGAAATAGCTAGAGAGGAAAGGATACCGTATCAGTGAGACAAATGATAAGATAGATCTTATCTGACAGCATAGTGGTCCCTATCAAATGTAATTAGGTTTTTAATGAATGAATATTGACTGAGAAGGTGCCCTACCTTGCTTCTGTGGAAGAAGGAGGATCCAAGGTGGCAGGACCACTGCACTGGCAGAAACAAGCAAAGAAGCTAAGAAAGTCGTTTTAACTGGCTTAAAATAATATATTTAGCAGTGTTTCTTCAAATATATTTGGAAGCACAACTTCAAAAGCTACAGGGGTTTTCCTGTATGATCCACATTCAATTGGCACAATTGCATTGGTACTAAGCCACAACATACTATCTCCATCCATCCATCCATTGTCCTAATATCTCTGGTGAATATGTTGTAGTACCAGGAACTACATTCTGATCTGTTTCATATGTGGTGACCCCAAACCTATAGTCTCAGATATATGGGGAGAGGGGAGAGCCATTTTTTTTTTTTATATTACAGTACACTAACAGACACAGACACCCATATAAATATAGTAAGGGCGGTTCTTAGGAACAACTTTCACCTGGAAAGATGTCATTGACACTAGAATACATGTGTATAAATTCATAGACCGTGGAAAGAACAAAGTGAACCATGGAGGAAGAAGAAAGGGTTTATAATGTAACAACTATATGTGTTCTCCGAAAATCAAAGTACTTATTTGGCTTATTGGCAACAAATGAGAGAATATATTGAACCATTCAAGGTGACATTACGCTGTCTGAAGCGCATTCAGCTGCCCTGCTGTGAAATCCAGGCATGTTACATATTTGTGAGTGCTAGCATCATTCATTGTGTTTAAGAATCGAAAGTTTAGTTTGGTATCCTGAATAATTTATTACTGAAGGAAGATCACAGCAATCCATGACCAAAGCCAGAGGTCACATGAAACAACATAAACAGACATCAGTCAATGTAGAGTGCAGTGTTGATATCAATCAATGTAGACTGCAGTGCTGTAGCTGTACAAGTGTGCTTACAGCCCAATGTTTTTACTATATATGTCTTTCAGTGCTAAATTCATGGCGAGTAGTGTCTGGGAAAAGTGCAGCTGAAGGTCAGTGTAGCATTTCATGCATGCTTCAGACTATTGCTTCAATATGGCATTAAATTCTAACATGCATTCCCTAGCCACTTCAGCACATACAACCTATGCTGGTTTGTTGTCATCCTCTGAAAGGGTATAATCATGAGAAGCTAGGTGTACTTTTAAACACATCAATACTCAGCACTTTTACAACAGTATATTTTCTAATGTGTGGCACTTTCAAACAACTTGTGCTCTTTGATATACAGTTAATTATTAAGCATCGTAACGAATGGAGAGCTTCAGTGGTACGACTTTCCATTGATCGTTGTTTTGGAAGTGAACCACTAAGCCATCAAATCCTTCAGATTTTTATAAACTAGCAGAAACATTCAGAAACATCTTTATCTCCTTGTATATCTTGTCCATAGGCAAAAAACTGAGTCTAAATAAATTGAGCTGTTTCATTAAAAGGGTAATTGAAAAATATTCCTCCACCTTCAAACACCTCTATAATTTAAAACTCTGAATTTAATTTTCCACATTTGAGATTATTACATGCATAAATGACTAAATGAAAACTGCAATCAGAGTTGGCTGTGTGAGTTATTTCAGTAGCTCAGGGATATTGTAATATTCACTTATCTCCATTAATCTACTCTCATGAAAAATGTATAGTTTTCTCTTCTTTCAATATTTTTATTGAGGAAAAATATAGTTTTTATATGATAAAAATAGGAAACACTTTTGTTCTATGACAAGTAATATGTTATTAAATATTGAGGAGTAAATTTTAATGCTTGCTAAATTAAATTGCTTCAAGATATTGAGAGTTATAATATAAATTCCATTAGGATATACTGTCCAGGGATATATGTTAAAAGACAAGTTACCAATAAAGTAGCCCAGAAAAACACTTTTATTACATCATTACATACTTACCAAAGTGTAATTAACAATGGCAATATACACCTAGGTGTAACATACAAGTAAGGCAGAAAATGGCCATACGGAATCCTTGGTTTTGTATTTTGATAATGCTGACTCATACATATACTTTTTACTGTTAGACGAATTTTGCATATACTGCTGTGTATAGATAAAACTATCATTAATGCAAAGTGATTGAGTGACACAGTGTTAGTCCAGGAGCCCAGGCACTAACCCATCATCTAGTAATGTCATAACCATTTTAACGTCATGCATTACTCACGTGTTTGTGGGGATGCTGGTGTAAACAAACCTAAGGTGTGTAGGATCACACACACGCATGCTAGGGCTAACATTCTGAGTTTTATGGCCAGAGCCTTAAAAGCCCTGCAATAAGGCCTAGCCTGGTACGGGAGGTACTGGGTGACCTATGCACAAAAGGGGGGTCAACAATTCCAACCCACCTACACATATCTTCCAAATAACATGGTAAAAGGAAAACCAGCATTCAAAGTTTATGGTTTTAATTTAGGACCCTGAGAATAACAACCTGGGCCT
>JAAGVU020000040.1:19005440-19021153 GCA_011763525.2 Mormyrus iriodes
TCACCCTATCTCAGTTACCGGGCGATTGGTGCATTAAAAGATCCTATTTCAATTTTCTATTGACATCTTCCTTGGAGATTCCATCACGTTGGTTGGGGCAGAACTAAACCGTCCACGTAAAATAATTAACAAATAATAACAATTAATTGATAATCAAATATTAATTAATTTCCCTATACATTGGTGGAGATCAACATTTATTTTGAGCTAATAAAATTCCTACAGGTGCTACCAGTAGTATAGAAGTATAGCACACACAGTTATGTACAACACGTAATACTTGACAGTGATAATAAACAACTATGTTACAGTTTTTTTATTTACTATACTGTACTTTTTATTGTTATTTTAGTGTGCATGCTATCTACTATTTAAAAAAGTTAACCATAGCCTAGGTATGTAGTAAGCAATTCCGTCTAGGTTTTGGTAACTACACTTTATGATGTTTGCACGATGATGAAATCGCCTGACGGCATATTTCTCAGAACGTATCGTTATGTGACGCATGACTGCATTGTTACTGTTAGTATACTGTTATATTTGCTGTTGTCATTATTTGATGGCAGCATTTTATAACGAAAATTTTCATCACGTTTAAGAACAAATTAAAAAGAAAATCGGAGTGGTTGCTGCAAAGTTTGTTTCTAACATTCAAATCAAATCAAAGCAAAATTATGTACTACAACACAGCTTACAATCAAACCCAGTGAATGCAATGTGAAATTATATGTGAAGTGTAAAGTCAAAAATAATAATACTGAATATACGGATAACTCTCCTACTTGAAAATTAGGATTTCCCTTTCTCCACGTAATGTAGTATGTTGTACAGTCTATGTGCCATAGTAGGCCTTGATAAAGTTTGGCTAGCAATCCTTCTGTGCTGGTTTTTGGCAGTACGTTGCAGCCGCAGTCCCTGCTGGTGAATGACTGCTTATTGTCTTCAGAGGACCTTCCTTTACAAGAGCTCTCAGTATCACTTTCAAAGCCTCACACATCATTGCCACTTTTTCACTGTAATGCATCATGCCTTCATAATCACTGCATAAACATATATAAATCACGAATACCATTGGGAGCACATAAATAGGGCCTGTCATAGAAAACCAGGATCATTTTGGCATAATGAATCCACATCAGAAAATGGGGTCTTTTGCAATGTCATTGAGATTCCAATCAGCAGCCATGAAATACTAGGATTGCACAGCAGCACGCAATTAAATTTGTGCAGGATGTGCGTCTGGCACATGCCAGCTCCCAGTCCCTCCATAACAAGCACTGCATGCCACTTGCACCTGCTTGCTCAGGTTAACAAAGAGATATCTGAATGAGTGTGACCACTTTTTCTATTCATTTAGTTGTTTCAGTCTGTAAATTTAACCAGAGTAAAGGAAATGAAACATACTAACTTAAAAAAGGAAAATGAATAACTGCCTGGTCAGGCTAATAACTATTTGGGGACTTTAGTTTTATTGATTGTTGTTGCTAAGAAGCAGAAAAACTCATCATCAAGTTTGAATTATCTTAGAAGTGGGTCATTGAACCACAAAAGTCATATTAATTGCGTTGAGGATATCTAGTTTTTTTTTTTTGTTTTTTTTTTTTAAGTTGACTTATCAACGTTAATTATACAAACAGCAACAAGGATTCAATACCAATAGCAGTAAGGATTCGATGCCAATAGCGGTAAGGATTCGAGTCCCCCTTTGCTTCATCTGCTTTCACTATTGACATTGATTTGCATCATCAGTACAAAAGTAATGGGCGGTTGACAGCTATTCAGCAAAGAAGTGGAAGCCTGCAACCATCAGCAGGCCTATTGTTTGTATTAAATGATATGCACTTCATAATTATGGTTATGGTGAGTCTGGAGCCAATTGCAGGAGGGGACACCTTGGCCAAGAAACCAGTCCATTGCACACTCACAGATGGTGACTCTAGGCTTTAGTCATCCTGATCAGTGCTTTGCAGAGTCGGGGTAAATGCTTGACTGGCGGGGGGAGGAGGTCCCTCTTGGTGAATTTTGCCTACCAAGGGGCCGTCGCTCATTTCTCTGTTTTCTCCTTTTCCCCCCACAGTTGAAAAACATGTTAAGGTGATTTGGAGATGCACTGGAGTTGCCTAAAGGTGTGACTGGTGTGTGTGCCCTGCGATGGGTTGGCACCCCATGCTGGGTCATTCCCTGCCTTGCGCCTGTAGCTTCTAGGATAGGCTCCAGACCCCTATGACCCTGCATGGGAAAAGCGGATATAGAAAATGGATGGATGGGGTTGGCGCCCCATCCTGGGTTGTTCCGTGCCTTGCGCCCACAGCCTCTGGGATAGGCTCTGGACCCCCCGCGACCCTAAATGTGATAAGCGGTTACTGAAAATGGATGGATGGATGGATGAACTTAATATATTCAAATAGCATTTTCATCTGAGGAGCACCCCTTGTAAAATCGCCTGTACACCCACATATAGTCACATGCTATGGTCAGTTCAGAGTCATCAGTTCACCTAACCACATAATTGCAGACTAGAGGAGCAAGCTGGGGTTATCCACGCAAACACAATGAGAACTTGCTCTGCATATTATTTTATGATTAATTTATTAAAACGATTAATTATTATTTATATACAGCAGCTGATCAACACATATAGCATTTGCAAACCAGTGTTGCACCTCATTATGTTACTTATATGAAAGGAAGGATGGAGGAGGCATGGCAGAAGCTAGAGAAGATTGTCCTGCAGTTAAGCTAGAGGCTGAGAAAAGAGCAGAAGGCACCTGTGGAAGATGATCAAGTAGAAGACAACCAGAGGATGTCCTTTGCTATAAGGTTACAAGTAGAAAAAGGCAGTGCAATGTACACTAAACATGCAAAAGTAATATCTCATACTTCAGTTTTAGTTGGTGCAAAGTTTTACATTTACAGAGCGTAATATTTGGGATATTCAATTTTTTTTTTCTCTTGGCTTTTTCCAGCAATTTTTGTTCTTGCATATTATAAAGGGATTTCTTTTACACTAACACACCTTTACTTCCATGAACTTTGGAAACCAGCAAATATATTGGCTAGTAATAAAACAAAAATTAGAACAATATAACTAAATCCTGATTTTTGATCCCTTTTCTTTGGGATGCAAGGCAATAATGAGATAATGAGCAATCTTAAGAATAATATATTTTATCCCTGTGAGATTTTCTCACCATATAATTTGAATGCTAAATATTGAAAAAGAACAAAAATGGCATTTAAATTGGACTCCAAACCCTGAACTGTCTGATTTCTGGCATTATTTTCCAGTTTTGTGAATTTCCTCTGCATTCTTCATGTGAAAAATTCTTCCTCCTTATGATAACCAAATAACATAGAGTGACTCTGAATCCATATCACATTTTGCATCCCCATCTTGGGGAGACCAAATTCACACTAAGATGTGTATTTTGGCACAAATTGCCCTTAATATCAGCAAAAATTAAAAATGTGCACATTCCACTCATAAATTAGATATCGATTGTAGCTGAACAACCTTTTCCTCAGCAAAGAGAAGCCTCTTAAAAACCAGGACACATAATGTACACATGCACATCGAGTATCCCTCCCATTTCACACCGAGATTACCAAAGTAGCTCCTGAGAGCACTTTTCCTTATCTTTCTGTCGAAGCCAAAGTAAGGGATCATCAATCAGACCACAGGAATTCCACCAGGCTATCTGGGAGCTGCTATGGCGAGCATAGTATGGTAAAGGTCACATCTAAAATTCATTCCTCTGGTCACACTTTACTTGAGGGGGCACAAATAATGTAGTAGTACACGCTTGTTTAATGCGTTAATTAACCAGAAACTAAGTGTTACTTATGTACTGACCACATGCTCATTCATCATTAATAAATCATGACAGTTCATATATTCCATTCAGGAACTATATTAGTTGACAGTTAACTAATTACTTAATAATCAACTAAAGTCCCCCCCAAGTAAAGTGTTACCATACCATTTCTGGTCATGCCATGCACAAGTCCTGTTTGGAAGTTTGGTCAGCAACTCTGGTGTAATTAAATCTGTCAGATCCTTTTCTTAAAGAAAAAAAATTACTTCATTCTAAATTTTCATTCATCCACCCATCTTCCAACCGATTATCCTAGTCAGAGTCACAGGGGCCGACGCAGAGTCTATCCCAGGCAGCATAGGGCACAAGACTGGGATTTATTTGACTTTTTACTTGAATTTCTTTCATAGTAAATATAAATATACTTCCAGTGTGGTACAGCAGTGGGTAACATTAGTGCCTCACAGTTACGCATTCTCCTCACAGTTACGCATTCTCCTCACAGTTTCGACATTCCCTCCCAATACTGCTGGTTTCCTCTGACAGTCCAAAGAAACACTCTTCTGGAGAAATAATGACTTTCTCTTTCTGCAAAGCTTACTGTGCGAGTAAATGTCTGCCATGTCAGTGTCTTCTGACAGGCTGGGGGGTCCTGGCTGCAGCTGGACTCATTTATTCCTTGTGAGAGGTGACTTGATAATGACTTAATTAAATTGGAAGAATGGATTTATTGACAGTGATTGTGCGCTTACATGGCAGTTTCCAAAGAGCTGTATAAGTAGTGAAAAAAATATTTATCAGGATCATTATCATACCACAATAATACATTTTCAATGTACTAAAAGATCTGACATCCAAAAATATTCTGGTGTGACTGAATTTACAGGAACCCCTAAGGACGGGTGAATTATTCAGGTCCATAGGTGGAAAAGTCGCAACACTAATATCAGCATGCTTGACAGCTGGAAAAAGCATTTTTTGGAGGGAGGCCATGCGAGGTTTGTCAGACTTAGTAACGACCATCCAGAGACTATTCTTTTGCAAACTTAAGATGAACCTCCATCCTTCTTCCAAGAGCTTATAGCGGTCAGGATCTTGATGTAAGCCAGATAGTATTTTTTGTACTATATATTTTTTTAACATGTAGAGCTTTCGTTCTGAATAATCCATAAATGCTATTGCTTTTCAGTTCATGTGATGCTGTTGAGGTACAGACATGGGAAACAGCTGCAGTTTTGTGGGTCTTGTGGGTGCTTTGATGTGGTCCCGGAGTCCTTATTGACATCCTGTTTGATTTCGCTTGTTGCTTTGTGTTTGTGAATTTCTGTCTGTCAGAGCACTGATGTAATGTTTTGCAATTATTTTATGGCTATCTCTAGACTAATGTGCCTTTACAACGCAGATGCTCTCTGGGGTCTCACTAGATTGTGGTGTAGTGAAGTACACTAACTTGTAGAACGAAGAACAACCTGGCAAGGTTTCTTACCTCTATAAAGGAGAGGTCCAAATCATTGCTCTATGTATGATTGAATTACCACTCACTTATTTACACAGTTGGCCATTTTTTGTCTATCTAACAGAGCTGTTTCACTTATTTTGGGGCATGGACTGACACACACAAACATTTTCTGTACCCACTTGCGTTTAACATTTATTTGCAGATATTTAAGCAGTACAAAATATTAGGTGTCAGCAGTACAAAATGCATTTACAAAATAAAATTCTGTTAAATAATGCTTTTATTGCAATTGATGAATATGAATTAAATTAGAAAAATACCCCACATATACGCCCATTTGGGGGACAACACATATGCACACACACACGCACACACAGAAAGAGAAACGGAGAGAGAGAGAGAGAGAGAGAGGTTGGACTGGGACTATATTTTATATATATATATATAATGTGTGTGTTTATGTGTCATCATGTTAGTCTACACCTAGTCTATTTTTTGGTTATCGTGAGTGTATCAACTAATTATATACAGGGGAAAAAAAACAAATTACGTAAGCTTGTATTAGTAAAATATGAAATATGGTGATCTAATTGATCATTGTTGAGTCAGCGATGACAGTGAATAGATGTTTCTTCCCTAAAGCCCATGTCCTGAGGTCAGAATCATGATGGGTTAAGTATATGGTGGGATTTATATCTGAATGTTAACACTACTGCATCACTCACATACAGAGAATAACTGTCAGCAATAGGGAGGGTTTGTGTAACATATGGATGTAGCAGACATGCTAATGTTCAAAAGGCAGGGGACACACCAGTCTGGTGCAGTGCCGTCAGTAAGACTGCAATGAACTTGGGCAACAAGGGGAAATCAACCATTAAAAAAAAATCCAAAATAGAAATGCTCAATATTTTATCGAGTTAGGACAGAGACGCTGCCTGTGTTGAGAGTGGTAAGGGAATGAGAGATCCTCCATGCATAAAATCAAAGATCAGGATCCTGCATTAAATAGAATAAGTGATGGAACTACACTGCCCACTATAGGTGGCTGGCAGCACAACCGCAAGCCCCTTAAGCATGCGTCTGCTCGCCAAGCAGCAATGCGCCCATGTTCTCCGCAGAGTCCCTCGCTGCTCGGGACAAATGAGACGAGCGCAGAAGTGACAAGCAAATGCCAGGGCTTACAAATGCGGCTTCTCTTCAGGAGAATTGCCTGCAAGATGGTGACATACCAAATCTCCAGCATGTACAAGTATGGAGTCCAGCTTACAATGGATAAATCCACCTCTGTTCAAGGAAATAAACCAGCACCATATCAAATTAATTTCACACCTGTGAAACGGTGTTGCAGCAGACTTTAATTCTCAACATTGCATAAAACAAATGCAATACTTTAAAATTAGACGTGCATCAGACTCATACATTTCTAGACCACTAAAACGAAGCAAGTAAAAATCACTACATAGCATAGTATATAATTCTTTCACACATAACTGTCTACAAAAATATTTAAAAAATGATACCTGTGCCAGTTCACACCTTCCTACCTCATATTTTTGTTGAGTAAATTTCTTGATTTACCACATGAGCAACATAATCGTCATCTATTTTTTTTCTTTTGGTCAATGATTCACTTACCAAAAATGTTTCATTATTATATTTTAAAATAAACCATCCATCTAGGGCAATGTAAGACTTTATGTAATGTAAAACTTTAAAGCTTAAAAATTAATCTGATGCCCTATTTTGTTATTTAATGTTCAGAAATGAGTCATGGGGAAAATCATCAGCTGATACTAACCTTCATTTAAATATACAATGACGATTAGTATTGTAGGCCATTGTATTTAATGTAACACATAAATATAAAATCTGCCTAATGGTTGTGGCATTAAATTCAAGTGGTAAAATTTCATGTTGAAACTCAATGCAAATCAAAGAGAAAAAGATTCCGATCCCTCCATTTACTGCCTTTTGCATGCAGTGTGAATTAATATTTGTGACCAATCTGGATTTCTTTAGAATTCACATGATTGCATTTAATGAGATTTTAGGTCTTTCCCAGCTGTGTGGATGGTATAGAAGTGTAGAGTGGTTAGAGGCATTCTAACAAGCTTGGTTGGAAGTAGATCTGAGGAACATGCAGATTGTTTGAGCCATAATTAACATGATGATTTTTGGATGGTTGTTCAACAAAGAGTCAATATCTTTGCTGGCCTGAGGGACACCTGGGATGGAACCAGGACACTGAGACCTACAGGACAACTGTCAAATGTCTAGGGCCTGTTTCCATTTTTTTTCCCAATAATCTTTTTATCATCAAGATCCTAACTGTTGGTTATTTGAGAACAAAGGGCAGGGTACATATTTTATGAGCCAATAACGTTAGTTTTGGAGTCACTACCAAGCCAATGATGTCATTCTGGGTCATTTCAAAGAATATTAAGCAAACATTTGAGAAACATGTAGTTAGATACTATGCTTCCATCTGCTCACCCAAAGACCCTTTTCTTTATATTGACTTCTGTGCAGATCTACGTCCATTAAAAAAAACACAACTTTAATACAATGGTTTAACACAAAAGTTCAAATTTAAATAATTATGCAGTTACATAATATTCTGCATTTGAAGGCTGAAAGAAATGGGTTGTGTTTTATTCCAGTTCAGTCATGTAAATATTATTGTTTAATAGTATAAAGAGTAGATAAAGACCCTATTTGTCATCTACGAAATGAAGGTTACTTGGTTGTGTTTTTCTTGTCCCACAGTTTTTGTGTTTTGATGTTAGTGTTTGCTGGGAATTTATTAAAACAACAAAAAACAGCAGTGGTGGTTTGGGTCAGGATTTTATTAAATGTTATTATGGAAGATTGTACATATTAGTGGGTTCACTTTGACTTTTAAAACCTTGACAAAATACTCTTTTTGCTGTGCCCATCTAATGTCATAACCAGGGGGGCAAACAGCAGGAGCAGGTTGGATTGCAGGGTGACTGGGTTTTATTGAGGGGAACAAGCACTGTACAGAAAATAATAAGGACCATGAGGGATCAAAAATGGAGGCAAAAACTCCAAACAGGGACTGAGACTGGGTAACAACGTCAATGACAGGACTGGGGAGCACTTAAATACTAGAGTAACGAAGGGGTAAACAGGAGGCGGCTGTGAGTGATTTACAAGAGGGCAAGAAGGCGAGGTAAGATAAATGAGCCCGGGTGTGGCTTGTTTAAGGCAATGGCGGGGAGGAAACAGGAGGGTCAGGCAGACACAGTGGGCAGGGCGTGACAGATAAACTAGTGACATGCTTTAAAATGCAGGCTACTGAATTCTGCACATCCTTCACTTCCATGATTGATTAAATGGAGCCTTCAGTTTACACTGAGATGCTACATTATACTTAATTGCAGGACACAGAATTTGACATCACATACCTCCCCAATCTTTCCTCTCATATCTCAAACATAATTATAAATATGATGTGTTCCAGTGGATCGTTGCCCTTTCACTTTGCTAGTTGAGCGTGGGTGGAGAGAACGCACCGCAGCCCCCCCTACCACCACCACCACCATGCCCGGAGGGGCATGTGAGGGCAGAGACACGGTACACAGCCTCCATCCTGACCATCAGCGCTAATTTCTGTAGCTGGCCAGAGACAGAGGACAGGCTTGCAGACGGCAGTTCCCTGTGGCACCGATACCATGCCTAAAGATGCTGGCACAGGCGTGTTCACGGGGCGTTTCGGCGCTTCATCTCACCGTCGTTATCTTAATCTTTTGTTTCTTTCTTCTTCCTCTCGCAGTTCGACTTCCTGCCCACGCTGCTGTAGCATAGCCCTTCCCCTGACACCTCCCACCCCACCCCCGCTCCTCATTCTCTCTCCTCTGCTCTCCTACCCACACGCATCAATATCCTTCCATTTCACGACCCGAATGCTCACGCGGAGTCAGTCGTTCCATCCTGTACACCCTCACAGCGGATAGTGTAACACGAGGAGCTAAATCCATCCCCGTCATCTCCTCATTGAGTCCGCATTCTGGCAGGTGGAAATGTTCCCATTAGCTTCACGTGGATTCGCATGATGGAAACATAACTGGACGTATCTAGGTCAGGCTGATGCTTCAGTAGAAAAACACCTGAAACCTGGATATTAGCTGCAATCCTTCCAAATGTCGTTGGGTACACATAGGTGTCACATCTGTCTTTGGGATTCCAGTCTCATTTAGCTTTAGTGACAAACAATGGAGATTCCAGTACATTTGCCAGTCTTTTTAGCTGAAGGGGGTACTAGGAGGTATAATTATGGCTGCTTCTTGCTAGTGATAAAATGTAGCATTTCTCATTTCTCTTCTACTTTGAAGAGGATTCTCAGTATTCCTTTTTACTTTTACTGTCAATACACAAATATCTATCATGTAGCTCATTTAATGGTACAGAAATCATGTTTTTCATCATTTCTTTAATTATTTGTTTTCTATTATTTTGGTTAAGCATTAATTTTTTTCCAGGAAGGAAGCTTGCAACACGGCAGCGGAGGGAGCAGCATGATTGCCTCAGGGCTGGGCGTTTGAATCTCAGCTCTATCTTCGTCTTTATTCGAGGAATTTTGGTTTCTTTCTGTAGTCTGAAGACCTGCAGTAAGGTGAAATGATATTTACAGAGTATGAGCATGTGTGCATATATGTGCATATCTGGCATCCCATCCATTGTGTCCCCCACGTCTGTGCCCTGAGATGGGCACCAAGTGCCCCTGTGACATCATATAAGCAGTTAGAAGATAGCTGGATGAAAGCCTGTGCTTTACACCAGCTTCTTTGGGTAAATGCAGGGGTGACACTTAGGATTTTTTTCTACTAGCCTAACTGGGCTAGTTCAGTAAAATATGTAGTGAGACCTATATTTTTTTAATGGCCATTCATCTGAATTACTCTCCTGAAATAAGTGGGCGAGCTTAATTTCCAGCAATGGTTAAATGCATAGCAAATGTCAAGCAAAATATGAAAATAAAGGGGGCTAAAAGCACATGAATGAGTATTTCAGCTGTAATTTGAGCAATCCCTGGGCAGCATGAAAGGCCATGGCTGTGACTGTCAGCAATGTGGCTTTCCTGGCAATCTGTCTGTGAACTGCGATCAGGATAAGGTCAGTGGTGATAACACTGCAAAATGCTTTCTCTTTGGCAAATAACACATTGACAAGAGAGAGATTTGTTTCTTACCAGACTAGAGCCAGGATCAGAACATTTGGATCAATGCTGCATTTTATTCTATGGAGGAAAATAAAGTATAAATAGCTTGCCATTTTCTTTTTAGCTTCTTAGTTTTAGTTTTAAGTGGTGACCTGAAGATGAAAAGAACCTCAAGATCGATTCCTTACTTGAGTCTGTATTAGTTTTTTGTTACTTCGGGTGGTGACAGTTTCTACAGCAGCACATATGAAATTGTTTTTCTTTTTTATTTTCGATAGTTCCATCCATACATCTTCCAATGGCTTCTCCTGGTCAGGGTTCCAGGAGGAATTCCAGATGCCATTGCATGGCATATAAAAAATCATATACCATGGGCAATTTAGAGGCACTGCTTATCCTCACTGTAACCCTTTGAACTGTGAGAGGAAACATGTCCAAACATGCAAACTCTCCCCGGAAATGTGAGGCAATGGGATCTGAACCACAGCAGTGCCGCCCTTTTGACATCAATTTATTTAAAGCATCCTCCTTTGCATTCTACATTTTGTAGCATCTTACGTAAAATACCTTTGGTTAAGTATTACAACTTCTGTTAAGACACAGAGAGAATATATTTCATTTCAGAAATAAAATTGATGTACAGTGTGCAATATATATCTTTATCTTGTCATTTTGTGTCTTTGAAATTTCAGTCTGACCTGTTATTTGCTTTGCTTAATCAGATAAACTCCTTTAGAATTATCCATCTGAACCATTTTCTAATGTTACCACTCAAAAGGCTGAAAGCCATAAAATTTCGCCTGGTACCAAAATACGTCACTGTTATCATTTCTGTTATAGCTGTCCATGGTAATAGGCAAAGACATTTTGGATATTTGCAACATTATACATTAGAACTACAAGGACAGGAGACTCACCAATGAGAGCTCAGACTAGTAGATACCACCTGAAGGCAAAGAAAGATCCCTCCTCGTTTCACTACAGATCAGACAAGACATCTATCTTAGATGAAGCTGTATGAGAGGAATCACAAGTACACTTGAAAAGGATAGAATTGCCAGAATCTCTCGGAGGCCAGGGACATCTGCCCACAGATCGGATCCTTCCGGAAGCACTGTGATCTAGTAAGCTATGAAGCTAAGGTGTACACGCATATGTGAAGATGTAAAGGTGAGGATAATTTGCATCATACAATTCAATTTGTCAGGGTTCTGAGCCAAGCAGATTTGAACGGAAATGACTTGTCACAAGGTTGATACTTGCTTCTGACCCAAAATGGCTAAAAGCTTTTGATTAATGGACAGAACTGTTGTCTTCCAAAGATACACACAGATATAAAGCCGTAGATTGCAAGTGTGCAGTAATGCATGTACAAGTGCACAGAAACCTGACAGACATGTGTAGATCATGACTGTCTGTGGCTCAATCATGTGCTGTTCAAACTCAATCAGGGAACTGCAAAAAGACAGTGGGCTGCACATTTACATGAAGGGGAGCATAGTTTGTGCTAATGGGTTCTGCAAAGCAGTTGGTTTGATCAATCAAGAGAGTGCAGTGCTCCCCTCTGAAACAAATATTTCAAAATTTGCCGCAGACCACAGAGCTCTACATCAAGGTCAGTAACGAATCATGTGGCTCCATTTCCATTCAGTAAAGCTCACTGGGATTGTCCCCGCACAACCAGAGTGATGCTCCCATAATCCATGTTTGCACAACGCCGCAGCACAAGGCCGTGTTAATCAGCGTCAGGATGTGACAGATTCACACAGGAGTGAATGCTACAGCTCTGTTAACCGATGCTAATCGCACCAGCTATCTAAGTCATGGGCTTGGACATGCATGAAAACACTGTTATAATACTTGATTGACAGCAGAACAAGCACAGGTGGAAAGTCTGTCCCCCACATGTCCTGAGTAAAAAGAAAAAGAAAAAACAAATACATATGGGGTATGATGTAAATATATACAATTTTATATATATATATATATATATATAAAATTTTGTTATTATGCGGTGTGTTATACGTATTATATGTGTATGTCAGTATGTATAAAAGTAATGTACAACTAACATTTTCAAAGGAATAAGACGGACCAGAGAACAAATTCAGCAAATACTGAGGAAAAGAAAGCACAGGAATGCAGGGTTATTCGGAAGGCTGGCTGCTAAATACAGCCAGTGCTGCTGCTAGTGGCAGAACCTGGGAGAAATCAAGATGTCATTTTAAAAAGCGCAACCAGGATTTGAAGCAACGAGACAAACAAATGGCAGCCCCTGTCTGCAGTCGAGGGTATAGCAGGCAAGACATTAGAACCACATTATGATTAACAAGTGGGTTATGTGGCATTCCAATTAATGGCAGATGTAAAATGCGGTGTTTGTTACGAAGGATTTTGAAAACACTCCCATAACAAAGACTGTGAAAAGAACTTTATGTAGCTCTTTGTGCTGTGGTGTTTTTGGAATGAACACCAAAAGTATTTATGACTTCTAATTTGAATTTAGTTCCATTTTATGATACTGTGTGCTAAGTACCTTATTGAGTAATGGTGCACTTTTAAAACTCAGGCCAATCATGCAGATAAGACTGATAATCAGGCTGATAAGAGGCTTTCTGGCCTCATTCTCTTGGGGTGAGCTGATCTGGGTTCCTCTGCTGCCCGTTACATATGTGTCTCCTGTTCATCTTTAGTTAGCATGTTGGCAATGGATTCAGGAGCTCCTCCAACCCGCCGAGGCTCTTCTGTGTGGAGCTGCATGACTCATAGCGTCAGAAAGGAATGCGAGCTGGCAAGGGTGTGAATCCACAGCTTATGGGCCAACTGGCCCCGCCTCCTCAGAAAACTGGGCCTAATGCAGAATTGTAAATAACTGGATCGAAAAATTCTGATAATAATAATGTGCAGTCTCATCTTCCCAAAGTCTGCAAAAATGCTAAAATATTAAAAGTTAATAAAAGTGACATTTGGTGTATTTAACAGCATTTAACATGGCAAGAGGTCTAGAGATACTTTCTGAATGCTGAAGTGCCTCATACCCCCTGGCTCTGGTGTTCAGTGATATAAAGGCAAGCATGGGGGGTGGGGGGCGTCAGTCAGGTGCTGGGAGCCAAAAGATTTCAGAGAACGAGGTTGACGTAATGGATTTACTGATTTAATGCTGCGATTTTTTCCATGTAAAAAGAGGATCATAAAACTATAAAACGAGCAAAGGATTAGTAGTGAGTTGGTTTAAATAACTATGTCAGATTTTGTACAGCTGTATAGCTGAGTAATGATCAATAGGGACCATCAGAAGCAAGAATGTTGACATCCATATGTGGGTATCTACAAAATAAATAGGGCTGCCTCTCCTAGCCAACTTGCTTAGCTAGAAAAGACAAAACAGAGATAGATAGTTACAGTCTACAAATCCAGACCAAGATTTTATTTCAACCAACCAGTTGAGTATAAATCAGGGGTATCATCTCTGGACGTCGATTCCAAATCCAGGCCGTGTTTTCAGTTTTCCCAGGGAGTTAGTGTAATAATTACAGAATCTGATTGGCCAGATGCTTCACACTTGGCTCACAGGTGAAGGAAGGCTGGAAAATCAGCAGGGCTTGGACCTTGAGGACCGTGAGTTACATAGCCCTGGTATAAAGAGTTAGTCACAGAGTAGTCTACTGGTTGGTTAAAACTAAATCTCCTTTCTGGGCATGAACTATCTACCTCTGAGTCTAAAAGAACCACAGGTTAACTTCCAAAGACATAGAGGGATGACTTTCGAGCATAGCGTCAAAAATGCAGGAGTCATCTGTCAGGAGGAAATTGAACCAACTTGGTGCACAGAGGAGGTCATGAAGGAAGAGGACTCTGCTTTGCCAAAAGAACATATAAATAAATATAAGTAGAAACCACAGCAGAGTACAGTGAGCTATAGGAATGTGTGCACTGGGCAGACAAGATAAGGAAAGTTATTTGGCCACAATGTTGATGTCACTTTTGGTGCAAACTGAAAAGAGCATCTTTGAATAGAGGAATGCTGTACCAATCGTAAAACATGGTAATAGGACCATTGTTTTTTAGCAGGTATCTAGATTCAGGGCCCAGACTACTTGATAACATTGAGTTAACCATGAATTCCACAATGCATCAGAGAATACTGGAGCAGAATTCATGGCCATCTGTCTACATCTGAAATGGATCTTGCAACAGAACAGTGATCCAGAGCTGTAAATCTGTACCAGAATTTCTCAAAATAAAAAAAAGACTTTTGGAATGGCCCAGTCTAAATCCAGCTGGATCATTGTGCTTGCGGGTGTTTGTGGTGAGGGAGGGTGGGTTCAAGAAAGAAATCAAACATCTACAGTTTAGAAACTTCTGTGTTGGACAGGTGAAGGAGGACACATGAATAGTTACATAGGATACTTACATGTCACTGTTACCAAAGGTAGCGACAGGTGATTCCATTCATTTAATTGCCATATTTCGAAAAAAAAACGTATTAATGATCAATTCAAAACAAAAAGATCACTAAAATGCCAGTAACTAGTTTTACATTTACTTGATTTAGCAGATGCTTTTCATCAGACAAATAAATTACAAACATACAAGTGCCATCCTTAGATAACTCCATGTATAACTCTGCTGCTTATATGGGGAGAGAAGTTTGTTTTTTTCCTCACTATATTAATAAAAAGTATTAAATTGGAGCTCTATGAAACTGGCTACATTTCAAAACTTCAAGCCGATGTAGTAAGCACCTGAATTCTGGTCACGTAACTTAATAATTAATTTAAGAGTGTAATTAAATTAAATTAAAACAGAAGTATAATTAAGGGCAAAACCAAAAACTGCACAAAACAAAAAAGCTTCACTTGCGTGTATTTGGTACCATAATTAATGTGAATGATTCATAATATTTTGAAAGAATAGTGGATAGTGGTAATAAATGTTCACTCTCCACAGCCTGAGGGAGAAAGTTCCATAGATAAAAAGCAGAGTTTTTTTATGCAGTTAAAAGTACTAACTAATGAAAAAACAGCACTCAATATACAGCATAAGCAAATATATTTGTTATTATTTAAACATATATATTGTTAAACATTTGTCAAGTCACCAATTCCTTTCAACTGTTTAAAATTTAATAATAGGTTATATTTAATCAGGAAATTAATACAGAAAGAACATTTTCTTATAATTGACTTCATACTTTGGTTCAAGCCATTTCCGCAAAAAGATGGAGGACGTAAAATACAGGATTTAGGAAAAA
>JAAGVU020000040.1:19036717-19059225 GCA_011763525.2 Mormyrus iriodes
TAGGCATAACGGGTCAGGAAAACACACTTTGTACCCAGGAACAAAATAAAAATAAAAATTTGTTACATAGTGTTATGGAACAAAAAACAAAATATCCTTATCTGTTTTTTCACATTACCACATTTCAATTTAAGATGATATATTTTACTAAAGGTAGATTAATCTAATTTGAATCATCAAGATCCTTATCTGTCCATTATACCATCTTTGTGAGCCTGGTGTCCATCATATGCCGCATAGGACACAATGCAAAGGAATAGCCCATCGCAGGGCACAACACACACATACACCATTCCAGCTAATAACATGTAGCCCAGCCTTGTGCCCCTCGCTGCCCATGACGGGCTCCAGTCCCACCTCCGGACAAGCATTGGCAGTTAGATGATGGATGTTTCTATTGTTTGTTTATTTGTTAGTTTGCTTACTCATTTTTTTCCCTTTTTTTCCCCAGAAACTGTGAACCACCAGCCATGTTACCCCATGTAGCTTTCAGTTCCATTGCTGTGTTGGTTAGTTTTGTATTTGAGCAATTATCAAAGTTATCTGCCTAGTACATTGTAATGTATTTAAATTCGCTTTACTGATTGTGTGGTTATTGGAGTTGTCATTTTCTTTTTGAAAAACAAAATGTTTTTTAAGGTATTCCTATTGGTCTTACAGACTACAATAGCAAGATAAATATTTATTTGTTTAGTTTTATTTTTGGGTAAAGTTAGTTCTCTTTGTTAGCAGAGAAGATGTCATGACCACTGTATGCACAAAGACGTCTGGTCCGGTTATCATACATGGCCGTTATGTTGGGTCCTGAAACTTTACTTTTATCCAGCGATGTGTTGAAGCCATTGTCTCTGTACATGCCGCTTTTGAGTTTCTGCTCCGAAAATTTCCTGTTAATCCCGTTGAAGGTTGTCTGTAGGGAAAATGTATTAGAATGCATATAAAGTACATTTACTAGATACTTAAACATGCGATGCAGATGGTTATAGTTATAACACGGCAGGGGAAATAAATGTAGTCTTTCGTTAAAACTCACTTCCGGTTCTGATTATTAAATAATGAAACCCAGGTGAAAAAATAAAAAAATAAAAAATACCTACTTACAGGCATTTCATGGACAGTCGGTTTTTTGCTTCCATAAGTCTGGTTTGATGTCTGATATAAAGGGTGGGTAGATTTTTTGCTGAAATGGACAAGGAAATTGTAAAATTACACTGTGCTAGAGTGACGAAACATGAATCAAAACCGTTTCATATCACCACTCTTTGATTTAGAAAAGCCTACATAATATGAGATTACGTAATTATATGCTACAGTCATGCATACGAAATTAGGTTTAGCTATCTAGCTAGAAGTTACTGCTGGCAAAGACTCACCTGTACCCTCGAAAGCAGTCCGGGTTGTCGAATCGTACGGGAAGGTTTTTGTCTACTCTGTACACATCGCTGGTTTTCAGTGCAGTCGTGCCGCTTTCCGCAGAAAGATCGAGCTTTTCTACGTCCATGTGCAACTACTATGTGATCCTGTGTACGTCCTGTGAGAGAAATGCGCCGTTGCTATAAACATTTCTGTAACTAAGTGATGTCACCGCGTCCGTGAACGTACGCGACTTGAAGCCATTCGTATGTCAGGAATATAGGAAAGATTTAAATAAGCAGGAGTGTCGTTACATACATTGTAGAATATGCTGACAACACAGGTCAGAAAAAAAAAATTCTCAGTTTGATAATAATAAGAATGTGTTTGAAATTTACGTTAATGTTACTGTTTTTTTCCAGCAGCAGATTGTTGTCCTATAGGAGAAGTTAGAAATATTTTTTTAAATAAGTCACATGAAATTTGATCCAGGCCTGTGTTAAAATGAAATGCAATGAGATTTGTTTTATTTGAGATTACCAAAATATGCACGTGTTAAACCTTATATAATAGATAATACAGTAAATGGACAAAATAACAGAAACAGCACATGAAAAAGTAGTTTAACTTTGAAGTCACTGAATCACAATTACAAATGCCGCTACAAAGGAGAGTCGTATTAGGTTGAATGCCAGTTAGTAGTTTGTATCAGTGCAGTTCAGTCCTTGATATAGGAGTCTTCAAAGTGACATGAGGAGGCAGCTAACAGAGTTTCAAAGAGGCCAAAGGATCTATGTCTGAACTGCAAATGCAAAATTTGAGTATCAAGGGGAGCATTCTCAAAAAAAAGAAAACTAATATTCATGTACAGTTATATATTTTTCAATTATTTTGTCCACTCCCTGCTTCATCGCCAACAGTAAGGGATGACAGATTCATTCCTGGTTCTATAGGAGTGGGTTCCCCATTTTATTATATTTACGACAAGCATTTATTTAAATTGACATGACTCATATACCAGAGCATGTTTCACACTGGGTGTGACACATAGGTGTATTTTTGAGGGTGGGGCAAATGTAGCCAAATTAAATATTAGAGGTGCGTGCCCCCCTGGATCCTATGCTCCTTCTCATGAGGGGGAGGGTAGATTTTGGGGCCCCAGTACTGTGCTCTGTCAATAGTATACATACATGATTAATATGATTAGTGATTACACTGGTTGAAACGCTGACGAGGTCCTGACATTTCCATATTCTGTATCCAGCCCTTTCTCAGTATCTTTTTACCAGTAACTGCATCTTCTGACCTTGGTTACAGACCCCATCAGCAGACCCAGGTTTACAAGGGTACCTTTATAAGGGTGCATAGCAGCCTCGAATGAATAATGTTCTCCCTCAGGCGGGAGTCAGTCAGTCCAGGACAACCACATGGTTGTGGGAATGGTGCTCCTCACTAATTTCAGAGGCACCTTTACAGATTTTGCTCTGCCCTCAACCCTGCCCATCCATCAGCCACCTCTATTCAACATCCTTTCAGTCTTTGAATTTAGTACATTATTTCTTTCAAGGTCAGAAGTTGAGTTTATGCTATAAATATGATCTTGTTATTCCAAAAGCAGTAACGTTGCAATGGTGCAGTCGGCTAATGCCACAACTTAAAATATAGTAAAGCTAAATTACTTTGCTATCCTTAGCAGAGCTGTGCTATAAGCATCTTCTTAGAAAAAAATCTGTCTGTCAGGCTAATTTTATGTGCTGACTAATTTTCTGTTATATTTCAAATGCAAAACAAAAGATTAGTTATATTGTGTGCAATATATGCACTGCATTTCAGCTACATCCAAATCAGAGCTTGCATACAGAAAGTAAATGTGTAGCAACATCAGCGAGGGAGTAATCTGAAATGCAGTACATGCACTACACTTAACTGAATGTGTAGTAAGACTGTCTGTCTGGATTTATTGAATGTGGACTGAGACTGAATTTCCAGCAAGAAAAAAAAAAAAAAAAACACGTGGCAAGCAACTGAAAACCCTTCTGACAAGTGACAAGAGTTCAGAGATTACCATGGTACAGCCATTTAATCACAGAAAGAATGATAGTGTACACAGTATTTTATCATGGTTATTTCTAAATAAAGACTGGTATCCATACAACCTGCAAAAAGGAAAATGCATACATTTTAACAAATAAAAGAAACCTCGAAAAACATCTTTTGGTCCTTTTCTCCAAAGGTTTCTTTGCTATAATTACGTGTGAGGAGTTTTTGTTCAACTTTCTTATGTATTCAGAGCTGAAGGTGCCAGTGTTCCAGTTACAGAGCAGCCAGGATGCAGCTCGATGCGTCCCCAACAGCGACCCTGTATGCTTTCATTCTGAAGAACCCCAGCCGCTTCAACAGCAATGAAACTTCACAAAGCAGCTTCATCTCTCTTCTCAATTTCCTTAGAAATTCAAAAAGGAAAATCTACATATCATCAGGCATCAGCCTTTCCTAGTACCCCATGGAGAAATAATCACATATTACTTAAACATATTACATAAATGGCTAAATGTAACTCATTCACACTTGTGAAATCATCTTCTTACACTGTTTTAGTGGAATATTATATTTTCACATATTTAATAAACAGCCCATCTCAACTGACCATGTTTTGAAAATTATGTTTTCGAAAAGATGAAAATAGTTTAATACATAAGCAATGTAGCCAACTCTAACGGAGCACTGACTTAGATCAGAAATAACATCAGAAAGAGAAGCAGGAGAATATTCTAATGTTAGTATATTTTATACATTACTAAAGCATGTGGAAAACTGCACCTGTATGCTGCGTTTCAGGAACTCAAAAACACATTGCAAAGTGTAACAGTTGTAACATAATATCCCTAGTTAGATTAATTAAAACAAACCTGTTCTGTTCTAATCCAAAACACAAAGAAAATTAAAATTCAATAAACTTAATTTGCTGCCCATTATGTGCTGAGAAGGAGTTTTATACTATAATTTTAAAGCATTTATTAGTTCTTATGATCTAAGGATAAAAGGAATTTTATCAGCATTACAATGTTCTCAGATTAACACTGGCTTTTTTAAAAATAAATATTTTTATGATAAATCTTTACTGTATTATGTGCCATTACATTTCTACTAGCTGGTTAACAACACTGCTAAACTGTCCTCATTTGTGCCTCATAATTACGGATGACTGCATTACAAAATTAATATATTTCAGAATGTGCCCGTTTCATATTAAACTTCTGAAAGTGACTGTGATGTTTGAGGATCTGACCTTTGTAGCATTCATTTAATCAGTATGAACCTAATGTTCCACAGTGTAATGACATGCTCTGCTAACGGTATCAAAAACCTTTGTAGCTTCAGAAAGCTTTTAACCTCTCATTATATGTTTTGTACAAAAGGATTTCTCCCTCTTTCACACACACACTTTTCTCGAACACCTCACGGCCACTCTATAAATTGTAGGAGGGAATTGAGGTCGTACATTATTGTATGAAAGCTTAGTTCATTGTGTTACTCATAAAAAACTAGCTCAAGGTCATCTCTACAACAATGAATAATTCCTATCGCTCACAGCCAGCCCTGAGAAAGTTTCAGATACTGAAAAAACAAAGACATAATCTGGAATTGTCAGCCTAAAATGTTTAGTTCAAGAAGGGTAAGATTTGATATTTCTATATTTTCACTGAAACAAATCCAGTCCGATGTCAACAGTAATCCAAGTATACATTCTTCGAAGAGAGCTCTACTGGGATCTTCTCAAAATCCACACAGCACAGGGCTTTAATTTCATCATTTTGCGTGAGCCATTATAGCTCACGTTTCAGCGAAAGACTGCAGAAAAGCTTCTTCTATCTCTTCACGAGTATTTTGTGTTGGAGATCTTTTTCCACAGCAGAGTTTTCAGGTTGTTGAGGACCAAAGAGTGGTGGACCTCCATCTGGCTGGCCAGGCCGCTGAGAGTCATGCAGGTGCGGAGCTGCTTCTCGAGGTCGAGCCGCAGGTCAAGCGGGGCACCGAACAGCAGGTAGTCCTGGAGCAGCCTGCACACCTTGGCCAGGTTGGGCTGTACCACCTCTGTGTTGCACTGCCTGATAAGTTTGTCGCAAGTAGCCGTGCAGTCCTTCCCATAGGTGCAGTCGGCATTTTTCTCACACCGGCGACCCTTCAGAAACTGCCGCACTGCCATCTCTGACACCACGCTGTGAAGGTCTGCCATTCTGCAGTCATATTTTTTGTTGTAGCCAATGTGGTGTGGGCTGGTATCACACATAAAGAAACTGCCATAAGCACCATGGAAGACCTCCTCCACAAACTCCAAAAGGCCGATTGTAATACGAGCACGGCGAGGCCAGGCAGGGGCCAGCCACTGGTTCATATTGATGCTAAGAGCTGTGGGGACCAGTGATTGTAAATAGTGTGGGATATACAGCCTGTAGAGGGAGCTGTGGTCCACGCGTTCTGTCACATACAGGTCTCCACAGAAACCAAGCAGTTTCGGTGTGTGTTCCTTTTCATGCAATGCCATCATCAAGAGAAACTCATTCACATGCAGGAGGGCCCAGATGGACTTGGCTTCTGCCAAAGACACTTTGCCGTCCTGGTTGACATCCGCTAACGTAATGATATATCCCACGAGGCTTCCCAGGGATGCTTGTTCCCCTAGATTTGACTATGCAAGGGAGAGGATAATATAAAACAACTATTTCTACTACATGATAATTATTACATTTAAAATTCACCTGATACAAATCTTATCTGAGCAAAGGATTTTTTTTGTGATGTCAGCCTTTGCTACTGCTCATTTTGTATTTGACTTTAGTGTTCTATACTCAGCTTTTGACTGGAGAAAAAAATTCTCAATGACAGATAAAGTACAGATTATATACTTTTTTCATTCATTACTTTATATTCTGCAAATACCTTAATGATAATTTAACTAACATGATTAGTTCATTTAAAACATTAAATACTTAAAGAATCCCAACCTTGAGAAAATTATGAATCATTCCCCGGAACTCATCCATGGATGTGCCTCGAGTTGGCTTATCAAAGAGTGTCATCTCCCGTCTGAGCTCAGAGTCCGGACTTCCATCAACTCGCAGTGCCTCTTCAACACCACACTTGATGATCACAGACCTCTCATTCCAGATGCCACTGTATACCTGTGAGTTAAAAGGCCATTGGTTAAGTTTCATTTAATGACCCGGACTGTCTGACTCTGTGATCCAATGGGTGAAGGAGGTGGGTGTTGCTTATATGTTTATATACGCTGTATAGGTTAGTACCTGGTGGGAGGGTGAGGAGGACAGGCAGTGTTGCAGTACCAGTGTGTTGTCCTCACATTGGGCTTTGCAGGATGAGCCAGAAATGATGCCTCTTCTATAATGATCACACTAGGAGGGGGGGAAGGGACAAATTGGAGATGCACAGGAGGAACAGAGCTCCAGAGAAAACCTGTCAGACCTTCTGTGGTCTAGGAACAGCTAAAACCTCAATGAAATGCTGGATTAGTGCCATCCCTTGAAGTCCGCATAATTATTAGGATTAGCAGGTCACCTGGTGGGAACAACATACACGAGGCCATTCATATTAACCCCCATTCATTTTCTGTGGATTTTACCAAGAAAAGGATGTGGGCTTGTACATAGTGATCTCTGCATTGTGTTTCATAGTTACTGTGGTGAGTGTTTTTTATTTAACATTTACATATTGCCAGCAAAATAATCTTCACTGAAAACAGTCTTTACATGTTACAGTGAGACTCAGCTGAAATGCGTCAAAGCCCTGTTACATCAGCTGCTACATCACAGCAGTGAAGACATGCAGAGCACTGTTCTCTCGAACTACCACGAGAAGCCATGCAGCACTGATGCTACACCTTAACTGCGCTGATGGCACTGCAGGCACGACTATGGCCGCTTACACCTTGGTACTCTAATTGCTGACCTGAAATATAACCAGACCTCAGGAGCCTAAATCCATACACCGATCCATCCATCTTCCATAACAACTTATCCAGTACAGGGCTGTGGTTAACCTGTAGTCTATTCCTGGAAGCGCAGGGCATGAGCCTGTGGCAGTTTTTCATAGGATGACCTTATCATCACAGGCCACACTGATTCGCCTAACCCACGTCTTTGGACTGTGGGAAGAACCCAGAGTATTCTGAGAGGAAACAAGTATAAAAGGAAAGAACTGCACACCCAAAACCATGAAATCCATCTTCTAACTGCTAATCATGGGGAAAATCTAAAAAATATTTTTTAATGATTTTATGTAAAAAAGATATATAGTTATAGTTGACTAAACAGAAATGATTCCCAGTGACCTCATGGTTGTTTTTGCAAAATAATGGGCTGCTTCTCTAGCCTGCAATTATTTATGCAGGCATCTGAACAATCATTCATATTTTTGGAGTGGACTTTTGAAAATATATACATCTAAAATAGTTTGCATATGACATGTGAAGCTCAAATGCCTGATTAAAACATCATAATAAAAGAGATGCAAATTGTTCATTGGTTCAATAGAAATCAGCAGTGTGGCCCCTGATGTGGGTTTATTGAGGCTCCACTAACAGATAAGAATGTTTTTGTTGAGAGGTAGTGGCTGGTGGCAGGGATTTCCCATCTAACTGAGCTTGTGCACCCTTCCACAAGAACAACGGTGGACTGTACGTGGAGGTGTGAGGTCTGACCACAGAGCTACAGTGTGCCACCGATGCACTAAGGAGCACCTAAATGAACGACTCGCATCCAGAACAGATGTCACATGCTGTCAGCGTGGGCCGGGCACTGACACACACTCAGGGACCCCCACAAATGTGCACGGTGTCACATAGCAATGATGGCGGAGAAGCTGTTTTGCCATTTGGGAAAAACAGATGAGTCTTTGGTGCTGTTGGTTTTTGTTTTTCTTTTTTTTGGGGGGGGGGGGGCACAAAGACCTGTTTCAGTGTCAATGTAATTGTGACTAGCTCTGATTACATTCAGGTTTTAAAGACAAATTAGGCATCAGCTTATTACCTTGGCCTAATTCTAACTATGAAACTATTAAAGTGGTCCTCTGTACGTCCTTAAGCTTTTTTAAACTCTCACATAACATATTTATGCCAGGAGGAGCAAGTCTCCTGGGAGACCCCATTCCAGACTGCCTTTTGCATCACCGCTAATGTCTTTCAGGAGGACTGTGTTCACCTGTTAAACTGTGATAATCAAGTCCATATAATTAAGTCTAGAAGCTGCCTCCTGGACATTGTAACCCAAGGCTAATTTATAAGAGCACTTGGACAGGCTCACTCGCACATGGGAGTTAAGCAGATGATTACCTACATATCAGAGAGTTTAAATGAAGCTTCAGAATAAATTCCAAATGGTAGTGCAGGAATAAATTGATTGTTAAAACAAGACCAAACAATATTGTCATGGACAGTCATAATTATATATTACAGGGAGTTATGCTTCTTCAGTTGTACATAATCTGAATCTGAATTTTACTGCATGTACCCATCATTGCATATGTCCTTATTGCTAAAAGATCTTACTCCTGTCTTCTATACTGTCACGTACTGATGTTTGGGGTATTGCTAAATCTCAAAAGTTATTCAGCATAACTCATTGATAAATCAATCCTTTAAAACACTAACAGTCTATTGCACAAAATCTACAACCAAGCAGTTTCTCGACTATTATTCCGAGTCTGTAGCATAATTGACAGCAAACATAAATCAATACTTACTATAACCATGTGGCAGACATGTCCTCGGCAAAGTTCAGAGTATGAGGAATAGTGCATGTAGACAGCCCAGCTTCCCACTAGGACACCAAGCCAGGCCAGAAACAGGTACTTGACCTTTATGGCAGGAAGTCGACTCTGCAGGGTAAAGGTGTGTAGAAAGAGTTTGATGTCTGAGCTCATGTGAAAAAAGGGCAGGACCACTGCTGTTCATGACCTTAATACAGGACTTTGCCCTAGAGTTTTATTTCCATAAAGTGGTTAGAATTTTTAGTTCTCTCAATTATTTTCCCAGTGATGACCACCTTATTGACTCAGTTTTCATGGACCCCATTTCAATTTTAATTATTTGACCACAGGGGTTGGTCTCCTGTATCCTGGGTACCGTTAAACGAACCCTGCCTCAGGTCAATAAAACAAACAGTTCTCCTGATACAAGCAATTCATTTCTTTGCACATCACAATAACCTTGTGAAGGATACCTTCAGGCTGTGTGTAAGATTCTGAAGTACATATATTAATTACTCCTTTGGCTGATAGGTATTTTTTGTTGTTATGAACTTAACTCTTCAACAAACAGACTGCTATGACAGCAGCAGTAGCATGTATCAATGCTATTAACAACACCAGAATTCCATCAATCCACCAATCCGTCCATTTTCGACAGTTGGTCATCGAATTAAGAGTCAAAGCAACATCCAGAGTCAATGCTAAGAAATATAAGACAAACAGTCTCTGAGCCATGAGAGGATACATCTGCATTTCCAATTTAGCGTAAATAGATGCAGACATTCCCAGGCATGATAACTTACTAATTAGCCTGATGCAGCATCATAATATTCTGAACTTGTTTTTGTTCTATTGGACATTTCAAATGAATTTAAAACAACATTAAATATACATACTACTGTATACTGTACTGCTGTTTACTAACTGAAAATGTATCCTTCATATATGCTCTCCACAAAGCCTTTTTGTAATCACATCCAATAAAATATAAAAATTAAAATCTGAGCACAAACTATACTCCTGTGAAATTAAAATTGCATTAGGCATCATGCACAGTAGGTTATTGTATGTTTTATTGCCCATAAAATCCCAGCCTCGTTCTGCTGTTAATTTTGAGCTAGCTAGATAAGATGTGCTTTCACGTTTCCCTTTTGCTTCAGTAAATATTTTCACTTGCAGCATATGGCATGAAAAATCTCACACTTAGTAAGCAGGGAAAATTAACTGGGTAGAACAATTGACTTTGTTGCCAGCGTAGATTTCAAACCTATGAGGAAACTTCAGCGTTTAATGTGTACTCACATTCAGCCAAGTCTGCCCTCCTTTCACACTTCACTTAACACGGCATCCAGCAGGACCGCCAGGCGTCCGTTGAAAGAGCAGTCCAACTTTTCCCACTGTCAACTAATGACTGGCAGATCCACTGAGCCAGATTGTACACAGCAATTGTTTCCCAGCTCTGGCCCTCACAACATAGCTTTTTGGCCAAACTAATAATTATGGTCCATTAAGTTTGAATGAATTGCACTGGTTTTTAATTTGATTTTAATTAAAACTTCTTTTAGATCATTTTTCAATGCATAACATAAATACAGATGCTCTAAGGGATGTACCTTGTATAGTATATATACTGTACTGGCCTGAATGTAAGACAACCACAGTATTTTTAGACAATCTTTTGGGGAAAAACACCATGTTATATTTAAGCTAGTACAGCAGTAATTACCTTTCCTCAATCCATCGCTTTCACTGGTTTTTATTACCCTTGATTTTTCACTCATTTTCTTCTGAAAGAGGAAGAGGCCTACTCTTCAGGTTCTGTTGTACACATTATTGCCCAGGTCCCCATGGTGTTCACAGCATTAAGATGGGGTGGGGGGGGGGCTGGCCTCAGCGAACACAATGAGGTGCCCACAGAGACAACATGAAGAGGACAGAACCCCATGTTCCACTGATAACCACAGCTGTTTCTGACTTCCAGCAAATCTGTCCATTAAGTAAGAGGCGTGTCAAAAAAAAACGAGTTTAGCCCAACTTGCGTACAGCAAATAATCCCTCCATCCGTTGTATCCATTTAGTAACTGCTACAGCCTACCACACACCCTGAGAGGGATGCCAGTCTCTCACAGAAATAGCGAATTATTTGACTGCGAGAAATTAACTTGTTTGTTTACTAGATATTTATATTCAACCAGTAGTTCTTTCAGGCTGTGAAGTGAGAACAATTAGGAGATTACTACAAAATGGTAAGCCAGGGAAGAGATTAATGATTTATCAATGAGTCCACAAATATGTCAGTGTAGAAGGAATGCCATCGGGTGTAACCGAAATATTCAAAAGGATAGTGGGAAACATCAATAGGTGGATATAATAGTATGGGGACACAAATCATGTAGGGTTTATCTGTGCCAACAAGGCCAGAACAAGAAGGATCACGTCTGGCAATTTAATGCAGAGGCAACTGATTCACTTTGTTTAGCAAGGGGTTTAAATAATGGGGACAAAGTCATTTAAATGAACAATTGGAAGAAAAATGACAATTCCTCACTGCAACCAAAATATATCTAGTACACAATAACTGTTTTTTCTATCTCTGTAGCCGTTTGCCCACTCACTGCATGTAACCTCAATTTGTTGTTAAGACAAAAAGAGCCGGGCTGTCGGTCTAGAAATTTGTTAAGAGATTTGATTTATCCAATGAAATTCTTGTTTGATTTCTGTTTCATGTTGTAGTTAATGGTCTGTTACTGTCTGTAAGCATGACGGGATAATACAACTGCAGGAACTTTGCGGTTTAACGTATATAGATCTCTACTATGATACAGGACAATGTGATTTACAAACAGGCATACGAAGATTTAATTCTGCACACTATCAATGCAATTTTAAAAGTACTAGGACCCGTTTCTGAGTCAGGTTATCAAAGCTGGCTCACTTGCCCCACTGCCGTAGACCAAATTTAAAAAGTCTATAAAAGGCACCCCGTCAAATTACTGTATTAAAACGCGCTTTAATGAAGATATATACCTTGCTAAAAGGATTTCCGTTATTATATTATTTTGCGTGATGAACCACGAGCAGAGAATGAAAACTAACATAGCAGCTACATTTCCACTGTCTTCATTCGGCAAACTGCGTATCCGCATTTGCCCACTTTATGCCATAATGTTAAATTATGAAACTTCAGTCAGCCAACAAGTTTCCTAAAGCAATGAATACCCAGAATGAGACGACATATTTACTACACTTCACTGGGTTTTAGCACAGCGCTCAGCCAATTACATTAATTTGTGATTATCAATGTATTTATCCAAATGTCCATTTACGACCGATTTTTACTGAAGTATGCGAGATCGGCATGATGCAGGATGTGAACAGAAAATGCATGAAATACGGGGACCTGGTTTACAACAGGATCGGCAGAAACCGCGGCGAAATCAGGCTATCCTCGCGTAGCGGACCGGTGTTTTAACGCTAATATCGCAGGCGTGGGTACTATTCATTACGTAATGGAATAAACCTCTGTCCTTTTAGCGCATTATATTTATCTGATGGCAGATGAATGCAATACGGACATGGCCATTTTGCATGCGAATATCCTATCAACGTGCACTATAGCCATCTAGCTATAAAGTCACTATGTTCATATTCTGACAGCGTATTCCGTGATGAAAACAACTGACCTGCAGTCCTTTAGACATGGGGCAAAACAAGACTAGATGCGCAAGTCTTCGTAAACTCCTCATGCTTCGATCCCGATGGGCAGAGGAGCGCTTCTTCTTCCTTATATAGCTTCTAATGGTTGAGAGTGAAATAATCTGTGTTCCCCCTCGTTCGGGTCACATTTAATTTTAACGATCTCTCCCCACACCATTTGCATCATTCACTTTTGAGGCGTTTGATCTGATGGGTCCGTGGGGTGTAAATGTTGTCCAAGGTGAGCGTGTGTGAGCAAACGTCGAGCCGAAAAGGAACATGGAGATTTCCCAACAGCTTCTAAACACAAGGTCTTGCTAGGTCAAAAAAAACCCGCTGTTCATACCGAGCTACTTAAGCATCCACCTGTCCCATAAAATAAGTTAAGAAATAAATTTAATTTCTCTAAATATAACATTTGTTATTTTTGACAGTTTGTTTCAACCTGTGGTCCAATAAAAATAGAATATATCGCATAATACAAATTGCCCTATAATTATAATGCATTATATTAAGCCTATTGTTTTTCATTTAAAATTTTATTTTATGTATGTTCAAAACTCAATATATGCAGCGATTGCGTTGATTTGAATCACAGAGAATGGTAGCTTTAATTAAAGGGGAAGTGATGTGTTGTTCGGCTACTTTTAGACCGCCGACGTAATGTAATATGCCACTTTACTAAGGATAGGGACGAGGGGGCTGGGTCTTAATAACGGGACCAGGGATCATATAAATAGTAGATACTCAAAATCTCCGCCGCAGTATAATTATAAACTCACAATAGCTAAAACTATTTTGGTGTTGTGTAACTCGGTAAGTTCAGGCTCTGTGTTATAATCTGAAAGGTTTTGAGGTTTGAATCCCATGGCTGACAAATTAATCGTATCACTTTTTGGCCCTTGAGCAAGTCCCCTAACCCTAACTGCTCCAGGGGCTGTAGATACTCTCTGAGCCTCTTCTACGAACGCAAACCTTCCTCACTTTTGACAAAAGCATCTGCTAAAATAATAAATGTTGTTAAAAAACATAGTTGAGTGCACTTACTACCCTCTCTGTTGATTGAAATTAATGCCACATTTTAGCATAAACGTATTATGCAGTATTTCATGTTTGCTGAGTAAGGTCTATTAAATTTTCTTTTTCTTTCAGCATTTTAAGGGTGGGCTTATGGAACAAGAGAAAGTGTCATCATTAACAGTTGGCTACGGAACCAAAAAAATCTGTGATCTGTGTAGCTCAAGTAATTGGCTAATTAACCATTTGTATCTATAGATTACTGGATTAATAAATTAGCGACCTGTTCATTAATAATAATGGTGATTGTAAATTATATTTTGCCATTCATTATCATTAATGTTATCTGAAAATGTGATTATTATTATTATTATTATTATTATTATTTGCCAGTTTTATATTCAGTTAATTTCAATGTGAAACAATTCCATGACGCATAATCATTTGACAGTTGATTTTGTAAGCCTGTATGAGCATACACCAATATAAACGTCACTCCATTGATATTAAAATTGTATGAGGCATCATGTATATTTCGTTATTGGATATTGTATTGCCCATAAAAACACCAACTACCTTCTTCAGCCAGGTTTGATCTAGCCAGGTAATACTTTTATAATGTGCTTTTAGCAAAATTATTTCATCTTTCTGTTCATTCGGTGAATATTTTCAATAGCAACACTGGTATGAAAAATCACGTTGTAATTTGACTATTAACAGCATATATACAAAAATAGGTAACCTATATAAACCAAGTCTATAGACATGTGACCTGATAACATCTTTGTTTCCTTCAACAATGCAGGAACGTGCATATACTATAAATAGCCTTAGTCAAAAATGAGAAGTAATTTACTGACATGTTTTTAAATGAACACTCATCAAGAAATAATGTAGACATTAGATGAGAAACAAGATAATTAAATTATGAAAGACTAAATTTCATTATTTTATCATAGTGTTATTATGTATTTGCAGATTCTTTTAGTTAAACCATAACTGTATCTGACACAAAATTGCCCTCTAGTGTTCCATCTTGTTCACTTCCCCCAGGGTCCATTTTATGATGAGGCAAACTATGTAAATCAGTTCATTTCATGCAAAGGGAACATCAACGTCCTTCAATTTATTTAAAAAAATGTTTTACTGTCTGTTTTTTGCATATGCATGTACATGGTCCATAATTTTGTTATATTTTAACAACATTTCAGTGCTAATTTGTAAATAATCAGTATTATTATGCCTGAACCTTGTAAAGGATGCATTCTCCTCCCATGTTCAGTCTTACCTCTTATACATTGGTACATAACTGTAATGATATTACATTTGATATTTTCTCAGAGAAAGTTTTTTCTCCGTCTTAAAGTTTTTCTCCTTCATCATCTCCTCACTCCAATCAGTGTTTTCATTTCAAACAACAGAAAAGTTTCCTAATGGAAATAAATTTTTCTTATTCGTCCCTTGCTGTAACAGATTGGTGATGCAGTGCTTCTGGTAACCTCATCTCAAAGAACAATTAACATTTATTGCAGCCCAGTGACAAGGCTGTTACATTAATATAAGTTTCCAATTTGACATTTTAGAAACGCAGTTGTTAAATGGAAGTTACAGCAGGTTGATTTAGAGGGATCCCACTGATTTCTCTTTGTGCCAAAGCTTTGATTGAAAAAAAGACAAAGTTCAAAGTTGGGATCCATACTGATAATATTGTTGGAGGTTTACACCAATATATTAAGCTGAGTCAGAAATACAGAAGGGAACTGTAAATACTTTTAGGACTTCCCAGGGTTATCATAATAGGCTAATTACAGAAGTATAAGATCCATGGCCACTACATCTTCTTAGCTTCTCTGATAACTCTTACCTACTTGTTACAGATGCCATGAGATGGAAGGTGAGAGTTATGCTTCTGCCAGATTTATAGTCACCCCAGAAGTGCCAAGATTGAGCACCTGTGTCTTTGTTCACTAAGATGATGTTTTATTGGCTTTTGGTGGTAAAACTTTTCGCACTGATATAACGGCACAGTGTGATGTCATAAATGGCCACATTCCTAGTCTTGAGGGTGTGATTTCTGCCTCTTAAATACATTTAGCAGACACATTTATTCAAAGCTAAGTGCATATTCATTATTATTATTATTATTATTATTATTATTGTTGTTGTTGTTGTTCCAAGAGTATTTTCAGATTAAGGGCCTAGTACAGGAGCCCAATGGTGAAATTCCGTTCCAGAGGTTTGAATCGATTATCACAGGCACACTGTCCTAACCCTCTGAGCCACACACCACCCTGAAAACAATACATTGGCTTAATGTTATGTTCAGCATATGCAAATCATATATTTTTTCTTTTAGTCTTCAGGATATGTTTTACAGAAATGAAGAGTTGATTATTTATGCGGCAAACAGTTGCAAATGGGTTATAACTATTTTGATTCAACAGTCCTTGACACCACCAATGTTTCAGTCATTGTGGTAATTCATGGTTATCTGGGCCTCTGCCTTACACTGGCGACACCAGTAATGGAGAGATAAATGACGTGGCATGCAATGTTGCAAAATTTTGTAAAAGAAGTATCTGTAAAGGGTAACTGATAAGTACATTTTGGAAAAAGGAGCAGTAATACTGTTATGCATTGGTGATTCATAATTTGAGATCTGAATATGGATAACAAGATTCCTGTGTTATACCTTATGTATATGTATGGTGCAGATGCTATATAGGCAGTATAAATCGCTCTTATTCCTGAATAGGGATGAGCTGGCATTTTGTCAATTGTAATAACCAGCAATTTGAGCAGTATATAAGGATCTCTAGAAAAATATTTGATACCACCAATAGGGGGAGACAAAGTAGCAACAAAAGGGCACATGGACGATGGCGATGACCTGGGGCGATCTTAAGTGTATAAAACTATTGTATTACAAGACTATTTCAATTCCCTTTTTCAGTAATAGAATTTTACTGATGTTTTAATCCACAGGCATGAGTCCTGTAAGGGAAGCCCGGGAATTTAGTAGAAATGCTTAAAATGACCAACTAGACATAAACTACACTGTGATAATTAAAAAAAAAAAACTATTTAGCAGGGTGCTCCAGGACCTGGCTTTCCCTTTAAATCTCTCTTTTTAAATATTAGACTATAGTACACAACTACACAACTCAGATTCTTAAAGATTTATAAATCATTTATAGCGTGTACGGTTTTTAGTTTATCAATATGCAACAAAACTAAGACCTACAATGGCCCCACAGTGTTTTGTGTCCTAGTACTAATTCTTTATGGAAACCTATCTCCACTGATATTTCCACATTTATAAAACCTTAATGGGGGGCAGCGACCTTGCTTTGAAGAAGTTATTTGATCCTTTTTTGGCACACACAAAGTGTTGAGTGACATCGACAAACTGTGGGAAAGTGAAGACCAACTGAATGGTACGTGGTCAGACAACAATATAGTCAAAATCTAAAAAACCAGGAACGAATGGCTAACTGTTTAACTGGATTTATTGCTTGTTTATGAAGTTCTGATTGTTACCTAATGAACCAGAAGGACAGAGGCATTCTTTGAATGATTTAAGTTAATGCCACATTTTTTGTCTTAAATTGTGACAGCCAGGTCCTCAGCCATTTGGGTAGGAAACTCTAAAGAGTGGCCGTTGAGACAAATATTCCCATTCATTCAGTCATTCATTCATATTCTATACTACCTGTCCTATAAAGGGTATCTTTGTAAGTGTTATGTTTTATGACGGATTTACAAAGTTACTGTTACATTTCCTCTAGCTACCTGGTAATGTATTTATAGCTCGTTAAACAACAGGACTGAAAATCAAGGCAAGATATTCAGAGTTTAATATACATTCTACTTAATTTATCAGAAAGATAGGCGTACAATTCTCTTAATCATGTGATATGTTGTAATGCTGATTGAAGCGACATTGCTGTAGCACACAGCACTAACTACGTTTTTGCATAGTTTTTGATTATTTAGGAATTGTTTTTCTTGGGACAAATACGTCAACCTTTCGTAATCCATAGCCGGAAACAGCCAGGCCTGCGAGCATAGTTTTGATAATTATTACTTGTCCATAATATTATTACTTGTAAGTAAGTGATAGACGCTTGTGGAAAGCCGCATGCATTAACCCGGTGTCACATTTGGAAACATCCGCTGACAACTTCGGACCCACCAGCAATTGAATTTCGCAAGAGATTACAGGGGAAAGGTACGTTAGCACGCAACGGGAGTTGCTCAAGTTTATTTGATCCAAGCGAAGAAGCCAAATAAAGGAAGTGGTGATATCAGTCTGTGCACAGGGCTGCCGATCACACAAGCAGCAACAGTGTGTCCGGCCGGTGGTGGATCATCAGCATGGATACCCTCTGGATATTACCGCTGATGCTCATCCCTGTGCTCCTATGCACCAGCAGCACCTTTGTATTTTATTTTAAGAAATGCTTCTACGTGGCCTGGATGATGGTTCTGGCCACGATCGCCATCCCGATCTGCATACTGAAGAGCGGCGGCAGGGACGTGGAGAACATGCGGTGAGTCGGGTGGCGGAGGCTGGCTGGCAGACAGGCTGGCTACCCACTGTCCGGGAGAGCATCGCCACTCGACCATGTTACGGGCTTTTAAAGCCGGCTGCAGTTTACGAAGTCGTCCCGGTCCGGCCGGTGAAATGGCATCGCGCGCTGTTACTGACTCGCACAGCTGAGCCGTGAGCGGTCCGGCCGCGCGCTTGCCTAGCATGGATGCTAACAGTGCTAGCGGCACAGAGGTGCCAGCTTTGCGGCTTACATACCTCACCCCTTCGGTCAAACGCAGAAACCTCCCGGCATGAACGGCCACACAAGTCATTTGCCATTTTAAGCGGAATTAACACGTTCTGTTTGGCTTATGAAATAATTAACATGCATATTTCAAGTGCTGCCTAAACCATCCCTACAGTATGCCGCTTTCGTGTCCGCTAACGAGTCAAAAGTTACTTCGTTTAATAGGCAGCCTAGTCACACTTTTTTCAAGTTAAATAGTAATGCTGTAACGATTAGTGTTATTAATATGGAGCACTGATTTTGATTTTGTTATATACGTGTGACTTTTAAAATAATCTTCTTTTAACATTGCAATGTAACGAGCGTAAGCTAACCGGGTGAATAGCGTATTGCTCCTTCTCCTGCATGTAATGTTGCTTACGAAATCGGCAGGAGCATTTTTACTAGTGAGACGTTAGTATTTAAAAGAGAGACTGCACTGTCTTAATGGAGCCTGTGCATACATCAGGTCCCGCCATGTTGACTAATCGATAGCTTTAATAAGGAGTAAATGTATTTAAAAGCGAGCGAAATCGCCCTGGACATGGCAGGGTCGCACATGTGGGTGATTTACCGAGCAGATCTGGATGTCTGTCGGTGAAGTACCCAGCTGTGATCATCTACAGATAATTCAGGAGAATGGCTCAGGTTAAATGAAATATGACCGCGTCTTTGAACAGTGCAACGCCAAAACCCAGCACAATTTGGGTGTAGGCCGAGTTAATTTTTATCCTTTCAAAAACTCAAATACTTTATTTTTAATTGGATACGTTTAGGTAGGTATTAAAAGTGAATAAATCTCTTATGATCTTTGAAAATGATATTTTTTTAGTATGTTAACACCTCTTAAGGGGGGAGCTGATTCTAGCTTTTCCACCTGTTTCCTTTTCACATTCAGTCACGGCCTAACATTCATAAAGTAATTACTGAATGTTTTACCAGGACCTCGGCTGATTTGTGCTTTACTTAAATGTGACCTCTAACCCTCACTGTTTTATCCTAGCCAGTGGCTTTTAAGATAAGGTTGTTTTAGCTTCTTAGATAATGGTAGATAGTCTGGCTAAAGTTTCCATAGAATTATTAATGGCACTGAGCAGTTCTTTCAGTCATAGCATATATATGCCATTTTACATTTCTTTAACCAAATGGGACTGTTGAGAAATCTGTTGGGGATTCAGACTGCAGATATCGGGGTCTTGAGCCCATGGTGTCCATAACACAGTAAGGCCCTCAAGTGGAACACAGCCAGAGAAGAGCATCTGGTAGTTTGGTGGGGCAGATGCAGGTCTGATTTAGTAGCTGAGTTCCCCATGGGCATATGACCAGTTTCTTGAATGGGTATACCTGTGATTTGAGCTGCCTGGAAGCCACTGGTAATAGTTGTGGCTAAACAGTGCTTTACTAACCAATATGATACTTATTTCAGTGTACCTCACGGTTTTAATATAAATATAAAACACGACATGCAATTTAATATTAAGAGAAGAAAATAATGTTTAAAGTAAATTGTCTCTTTTACTTAATAAAAATCAGTTCATAAATGAATTGGGTTCACACACACACTTCCCCCCCCCCCCCCATAAAATATTTTCTTTTCTAGTCAGTTACTAGCAATTTTGTTTATAGAATGTATGACTTTATGTATGATTGCAGGCTCTGAGCTTTTCTAACCCTTTGAGGATGTTATTCACTTCGGTATTGTATTTTTGTTTTTCATTGTTGATTGGCTGAGCTAATCCCCCTCGGTCTCCCTATTTTGGTAGTATGGTGTAGATGCTGTTTCTTTTACTCACTTGGTTTTTGGGTTAGCTAGGGAATTAAGTGTACTGTATAATCTTTCTTTCAGTGTAGGAAAAGCAGATTTGCTGCATTTAGGGTAACGTATGGCATTCTATCATAGCTTAACCCTAGACTAAATCACAACTCTAACAAATTGAGACCAATGCGGGAAGCTGAATTTTATTTTTTTTTTAGAACCATGTTGTTAACCGCTGTCAGTTCCGTCGTCCCGTTCAGTTCTGCTTTGGTTCTTCATGTGCTTCTCTTTTTTTTTCCCAGTCAGTGGTGACTTCCCACTTTATTATTGTAATGAATCACAGAAATGTCATGTCACGTTTTACAGTTATTTATTTAGCAGGCGCTTCTGTTCAAAATGACATACATTTGGGGTCAGAGTGCAGGGTCAGCCAGGGTCCCTGGAGTTGTTGGGGTTCAGGCCTTGCTTAAGGGCACGACAATATAATGATCACTCTACTGATCGTGGGATGTGAACCTGCAGTCTCCCAGACAGGGATGCGTAATCCTCTGAGCTAGGACTGGATGATATGACTGAAAAGCAATATCTCAATGTTTTTGGTCACTTTGTTGATATAGATTTTACTTTTTTTTTTAAAGTTAAGACAGAATATCAGAATGAATTATGGTTTTATTTATTCACATGACTGTTTCCCAACTGGAAAACACAAAAAATGCATCTGTATTGAACATAACAATATCACCTCAGATGAAAAATAAACTCTTAATTCTTGGAAAAAATACAAAGCGACTAAATATCCAAGTGTCTAAAATGTAAACAAATGTCAGTTATTTAACAGATTTTTCAGTTAAATGGTTATATTCAAAATAAGAATTTATTTTTTTTTGCTCTGCTGAACTGTTTCACATAAACCAGTAAAAGATCAATTACAAATTTACTAGCTACAAATGCCTGAAATGTTTAAAAAAAAAGTATTTAACAGCTAGGTTGTTCAAATTTCCTGGTTATGTTGTTAAACTGTATCTGGCCATACGAGCGGTCCTCCAACTTGCAGGGAAAAAATTTTAAGGGTTGGCGGCAGGATTTGCACTCCAGCCACCGTAAAACACCTCACGACGGCTCGATTCAAACAGGCACGATACGCTTCTGCTCTCTGCGGGAGTAGCTCTGCTGCAGCCTCCCATAGGAAGGCTGCATACACCATGAAGAGGGTGGGGGAAAACCTTTGGGAGCCTCATCCCTGGAAGAGTTGAAACCGTCGGAGAGCCAATAGGGTCAGGCCTGTTGGGGATTGGAGCTGGTGTGGTGCTGAGGTGTCGCCCACTGCATGGCAACACTTGGGTCCCAGCTTGAGGCAGCCCATCTGAGTAGGCACGTGGAACGTCTTGTCTCTCCAGCAAGGTGACAATCTTCCCCTGCTGTCGGGGGTGCATCGTAAACTCCGCATTTCAGTGGCGGCGCTCTCGGAGGTACGCAGACCAGGGAGTGGCCGGATCTCTGTATGTGGGTACACCTACTTTTAGTCTGGTCGCTCTGATGGCTGCCATACTCGGGGAGTAGCTGTTGATGTGGCGGATCAGCTCCTCCCGATGGTGGCTGATGTCACCACTTTCAACGATCGTATTATGAGACTCAGGCTAAGGCACTCCCTGGGTGTCTTGTCTGTTGTCTCTGTGTATGCTCCAAACGCAGTGAGTGATGTTTTGTTGAGGGAGACATTTTACTTGCAACTTCGCTCAGTGGTTGATGGTTGCCCACGAGGTGACACTCCTCTGGCCATGGGTGACCACTGGCACTGACAGGGCTGGCTATGAGGATTATGTTGGTCCCCACAGGTCTAGCGACTGGGGTGAAAGTGGCTCCATGCTCCTCGACTTTGGAAAACGTCAGGGGCTGTGTGTTGCTGGATCCTGGTTCCAACGCCCTGAACCCCATCGTTGGACTTGGTATTCCAATACCAGTGGTATGGTGAAGGCGATTGATCACATCCTTGTGGGCAGATGCTGGAGGCTCCTGCAGAACTGCAGGCTCTACAGAAGTGCCCAGTTTGTGAATTCTGACCATAGACTTGTTGTTGCTACTCTGAAGATTCAGCTTAGATC
>JAAGVU020000040.1:19086155-19096449 GCA_011763525.2 Mormyrus iriodes
ATAAATGCCATTTCTGCCCATAATTTAGAAGTCGAATCCAATACTGTAAATAATAATAATAATAATAATAATAATAATAAGATGATGATGATGATGTTGATGATGATGATGTAGTGAAATAAAATATGATCTAAGCATTATACCTTTTCGCTACCTGTATAAATATTTCTTAGTAAGGAAAATATGCTTACCCCGAACCTGCGGTTCTGTACGATGCTTTCTGAGTATTTGAACAGCTGTGACCATAGACACCAAGTCCAACCACTTGTCATGCAGTTTAGCTGAGGCGTCCATACTTTCAATTTCTTTTAATTCATTCCAGTATTTCATTAGGATATAAGCCATGGTTAGCCTCTCGGCGCTCCTTGTCAAGCCGCTGAAGAGAAATGAAATGCCTTTGGAAGTTTTGGAATTGCTATTTATGCTAGTCTTCCTGTGGAAGTCAGGAATTAGGGGGACAATCCCAAACCGGAATTCCCGTGTATGCTTCGAACTGATAAACTGTTTTGCAGATAAAAACAGAGTCCATCCTGTTGAAATTGCTTAATGAATCACATTTTCACTAGATGTTCGACTAGTTCCGAAACTTTCTTGAAACCTCTGCTATAACCTTCAAAATATCCTTAAGCATTTTGTGTTACTGACAGACATACAAGGTTTAGTTCACTCTAATGCTATATTGCAGAAACTAGGATTCTGTGTTACGTAGGCTACTTTTAATAACACATGTGTCGCCTACGTTGGAGGAAGCAAATTCATCGTTTTAGTATTCCTTTCATTTTAAAAAAGACTACACCATCAACAGAACTGTGTACACGTTTTACCTTACAGATAGGTTACATTAAAATGCAAATTCAAATTATCTTGTCGTAACTGACGGCTATTTTTTATTCATTGTTACTGTTCTGCTCATAATTTAACTGTCAATGAATTTATTTATTAAATGGATTAATTCAACGAATTCAAGTTGAGATGGCATTATTAAAATGAAATATGTCAAAAAAAGTCATAAATATAACAGGAATTAATTTGAGAAGTAAACCTAAAAAGTAAGTGAACTTAAAAATGATCTTAGTCACTGTATATAATTTTAAACACAAACAAAATCATTGGTTTAGTCTAGGCAAATCTTTGTACTATGTCTTATAGACAGCCAGTCTCACAAATAATGGCAAAAAAGCAGAACTAACTAAGGTCCCTTCCCTTTGTTTTTGACAATGATAACAAATAAGACAAATTAGGGAACATGATCTAGCTGAAATCAAAACCTAAAAACAAATCCAGTGCTTAGCATCAACTCATCAGAGAGTTCAGAGTGCAGTTTGGGTTCATTGAGTCAGATTCATTTATTTATTTATTTTCTTTACTTCAAATCAAAGCTGGACAAATCCAGTTTAATTTAGAACTTCGTCTTGCAGGATGGCCCAAAAAAAGCGACACAGCATTTCCTCTCGGACAGGAAGCAGGAGGTGGCTGGTGGTCGGAGATACTGAAGACTGGTTTCTCAGAACAATAAAAATCTCACTCGCACAGGAAAGGGACCTGCGTCAAAGGGAGCTCGGCAGATTTTGCAAAGGGCAGAGTCACTGACCTCACAGAGGCATGATTAAATTTTTATTTGGCGGAGCATTGTATCCAGGGCAACGCCTCACACCTCAATACACGGTAAAAAAAGGAACTGGGAGGTATAGCATTTGTGGGTCTGGGGAAGGGGCATTACTGGAGCATTGACACATTTAAAATTTAAGGAGGGCTACCAAAAGCATTTCATACTGAGTTACTGGAAAGCTATGTGTGTTGGCTTTCATTTCAAATTGTATGTTAGGCCTAATTAGTCCAACTGGTAATTAACATTGTGTCCATCCATCCGTCCATCCAACATTCTATAACTCCTTTCATCTATCCCCCTATCTTCCAACTTCTTATTGTAGTCAGGGTCATGGAGTGGCCTTGAGCCTATCCCAGGCAGTATATGGCCAGGGTAGAACACGGCCTGTGTGGGATGTCAGTGTATCTAGAAATCACTGATGTACAGTTGTTAGGAACATTAGGAACAAAGGTTTCATGTGGACTTAGGAGATATGACACCCTCAACTTGCATATTTACCAGCATAAAGAGTGCATTCAGCCCAGTGAATCCACACTCATAGATACTATATACGAGGCACAAAGAGCCAAGCAGAGCTAATTTGTTATTTACAAAATAATTAAAAAGTATTATGCTCGGTGTGCTACTTGATTTGATCGAAAGAGCAATCAGAGCTAAAACATGCGTACACGTTGGTCTCTGTGGATTTAATGTGAGACCGGGTTTAAGGCCTTCGAAAGGGAGAGGAGACACTCAGTAAATATGTTTGTCATTTGGGAACCAGTTTCAGATGTGGATCGTTTCTGTGGTTATTTCGGGGGGCATTTTCTTGCCACACAACATCATATGTTTCACTTTATTCCAGAACTTATTTGTACTCAGTTTAATTCCATAAAGATTTCCTGAACTATGAAATTCTATAAGTGTTCTATAAAATAATGTTTGTGAAAAGTGCTGTATGATTCGCAAGCGAAGGGTGCATGTTTGTGGCTGTGATTATGGTACTGATAACACATTAAGCTCCCAAAAGTGATGCTGTGGAACCATAAAAACTCAGTGAACACTCGGCTGTAAGGCATAAGAGCCATAGATATGTCAGTGGTTAGCACTCGATTTCAACTTCCCAGCCATGACAAAGAGAATACGGTTGCCTTCGGGACCCCTCCGTGCTCAGAATTCATGCAAGGACAAACAAGTGTGGCATCACATTTCAAGCTTTATTGAAGGACGGGAATCCCTTGACACCACCCAGAGCCATGAGTTTGCATTTTTAAGCAGTTTTTAGCTCTTCTTGTGATGCAAATATGGGCTTATTTCTCCTCTTATCCAAATGTTTGCAGGAACATTCAGCAGTCTGCATGTAACATTATGCTGGGATGTCAGAATATTTCAGCATCTGTGCTGCTCTGATAAGCCCCCCCCCCACCCCAACACACACACACACTTCTCGAAAGCTGCATGCAGATTCAACCCGCAACGATGATGTGCGAGGCAAATTCGGGGTATTACTCCCTCTACCCACAAACACACACACACACACACACACACATACATACACATGCACACACACATGCATGCACACACACACATAAACACACACTTTATGTGTACTGCAACCCATATCCATACTAAAAGTGTGCAAACCAACAGAGTCCATTCTACCTGTCAGCTTCCACAAGAACCATGCTTGTAAGGGTATCCCACAATGCCACAAATGCTATTACGTTCTTTAGGGTGGTGGTCTTGAGGTGCGTACATTTATGGGGCTTTTAATAATTTAACTTTTCATATTAAGTTTAAGGCTCCCCTGCAGCGCCCCTTTTAGACTATACTGGCACATGTGGTCCAGATGTCATGAATATTTTGTGTGGAACAATAACCCAGCTTTCTCACACACATGTGGTCATGTTAAGCTGCTTCATGTCATGAAGGTATCTTAAACCTATAAGGGTATTCAATGGAGACACATAATTTCCTGTAGCAGTTCGTATTATGTGGTGTGGTTCTGGTTGCCAGCTCGTGACAGGTGTGTAACATAGGAGACGGGCAGGTTGCTCTGTCATCTCTCATCAACATTACAGCAAAACATCTTCACAGATGTTGTCAAAAACACCGCAGACAGTAAACTCATCTCATCAAGCCATAAACCTGTTAAAGAGCTTTAGTTGTAGAGTTCACTCTCACCGTTCACAAATAAGTTTGAAACAGTCTCACAAAGCAGAGCTGCAAAAGGAGTCAGCATCTGCTGAAATGCTTACCTACATCTCTGCTAGCGGCTACAAAGTGACAGAGAGAGTTTAGCATGCTCTCCCCCTGTTAAGTTTGTGTTGTTTTTGGGTGTCGAGACGTCCTTTTAAATTGTCACAGGTGGTTGTACCAGGGTTATAATGTGTCCTTCTTGGCAGCTTGAAGTGTTTTCCAGAAAGCCTTACGAAAAACAATTAGGTGCTAAAAGACACACCATACTTCAGAAACCCAGGCTGGGGGTAAGAGGTGATGTTGGGGAGAGCGAGGCTAGCTGGCTGAGAGATGGTTCAGTGCAGGCCAAATGATCTACTGCTGTCCCAAGATGAGTCATCAAACTGACTGTGAAGTGTGTATGATCTGTACAGATTTCTGTATTTTCTTTTGGAACATATATGGAAACAACAAGCAGCCCTTATAGAAAATATTAATTTGTTTAGTTAACAGGTTCCCCTTGGGTCATTACTTAGCATTAAAAAAAGTCTGCTGGCTGAGTGTTAAAAATCTCGCTGGGAAATATTAAATGAAGCCTTGACAAACTGCTAAACCAGTCTATCAATAAACTACTTGTGGGTTAATTCAGCATGAGTCAGTGCTACAGACGGATATATTATTCATGAGAGATACATTAGCATCTGTGCAACTATCATTTATAAATGTTCTCTTTCTGTTCATTATTAGGATTCACCAATAATTAGACCTTTGTGCAAATTAATTGAAACAAGTTGTCACACAGACATGCATGCAGTTTCCTGGGACCTGCTGGTTTGCACAGTCAACAGGGCAGACAGTACACTGAGTAGATGGACAGAGGAAGCACTGTGCCCACAGACTGTCAGGCCTGCTCAGGTGGGGTTGGAGAATACTCTGGGGTTCGGGTGCCTTCCCTTGTTGTCGTGGGGATACCTCTGGGTTCTCTGGTTTCCCCCAACAGTCCAATAATATGCTAAGGCTGATTGAAGTTGCCAAATTCCTTATAGGCATGAATGGAGTGTGAGCACTACGATGGATTGGTGCCCCATCCTGGGTTATTCCCATACAATTTTTATCAGTCCACCAGGTCCTAGATCCGGGCCCAAGGTCATAAATATGAATCAATGTGGCTGTGATGTCTGTCTTAACTGTGATCAGTCTGTCTGCATATAGACGTGACAACTTGTTTCAATTAATTTGCACGAGAATGTAACTTGTGTGATGGACACTTAGAGTACAAATTAAAAAACCTAATAGGCCAAATTTTTAACACAGCAATTTATGGAAACACTTACTATTCAGCCCTGATGCACATAGCCATTTACCTGGAGACTTTGGTCCCCAGGTGCTATTTCAAGTGGATCAGTCTAGCAGCAGTGTTATCCAAGAGCATAGCTTTGGTCTCTACACTGGTAGGGACCAAATCAGCCCTGAACCCCCCGCCCACCTAAACACACACAGTACTCCCACAATATTGGCAATGTCCCCCCCATCTATACCCAAATCTATGCCTTTAGCGCTATCATTCCTAAATGTAACCACCAACACGCAGACAGCTTCTCCTGTCTCTGCACTGCCAGAGGCCTAATTAGCTTGTTTTTATTTTCCTTTGTCCCTAAAAGGAATGTCGGCCTAAGCCTTGAAAATAAAACTCAGAACAAAAGAGAGAAGTGATGTAAGCGGTTCTCTGCATTTATCTTGCCGGTACAGTCTTATTCTGGCTTACCAGTTGTGCCTGGCTCCCTCCCTCTCCCTGGTCCGGTCCAGCTTTCTCAGTACTAACTCCACATGTACATAGCTTTCTTCTTCTGTGCACTAGCAAGAGAAAAAGATACCAGCACTAATCTCAGAGACTCTTAGTGTGGTGACTCTCTGTACCTAATGTTTAGGCCTGATTAGTATCCCAGCTCCGCGTTCCTTTTGGAATTAGACCCTTCAGTTCTTTAATAGAGGACACAGTGAAAGGTTTAGTGGTTGAACGTAGCTGATGACTGCTGTGAAACAATAGCGGCGAGTCCATTTCGACATCAGAGTTCTTAGCGTGAGCCTTTGCACACCCCTGTTTTAGTGGTAACACACTGCTGCATACTGTTTACTGCAGACATTTCATATGGCAGAATCATAGTAATGTCCTAACTGTGGGTCTTGGTTAGGAAATGCACATGACATCTGTAAGATTCTCTTATATGTCAGTAGGGGGTCTGGCTGTAAAACGCTAGTTGTTAAATACTAGACTAAGCTACTGGTAGATAGAGCCTTGCATTGAAATGATTAAATATCAGGAAGTTTCGCTATTTATACTAATCATACAAATGTGTGTGTGTACAAATGTGTACACACCTGACTCGCACTAGTGTCCTCTTTACCGTAACACAAATGTATTTCTCCTCAAAATGGGGATGCCCGTTTACAAGCAAACTCTCTGCAGCTATGCATCTTTTAGGACGTTACAGCACACAGACGTTATTTTGGCCTGCTTTATGTAAACGTGAAGGCATGTTCTTTGTTTTCCCTTTCCGGCAGATGCACCCTGTCCTTGATCAATCATTTTAGTGAGATAATAAATGACTCATAGTGAGGACATTTCCAGAACAAAGTGACAGGGTCATATTCAGTATCTTATGCACAGTGATTCAAATCCATATAAGAAAGTCCAACAAGTCAGTGCCAAAATTTAAATCCTGTATTTATGTTTCTCTATTTCTTTGCAGAGAAACATAATTAGTTGGAAACAACAGTGTTGTACACTGCAGGAACTTTATCCATCTGTCCATTTTCTGTACATACTGGTCTCAGGGGTCTGGAGCCTAACCCGGTAGCTATGAGCGCAAGGCAGGGAATTACCCAAGACCAGGTGCCAACCTATCGCAGGGCACAGGAACTTTGTAAAGTGTAAAATTATGAAGTCACTTGGTACATGCCTAGTAACTTCTGTTAGTGCTCTATTGGCTGTTTAAACCAAATTTGCCATATTTAGAGACAGCCTGTGATTTTTACTAAGTGAGTAAAAGGTGTTTGAGTGAGATGCCTGATGCTGTTTGCATGGGAGTAGAGTAACAAATATCTAAAGAGAAATTTGGATATATTTATAAAAAAACATTTGGAAATGGAAATGATTAGCATAAATAAGAACTATTTTTGTATTCTGGGCCTAAGGAGAAAATATTCAGGTCACACTCAGTCTTATGATTATGAGGTCAGTTTTTATTCTAATTTAATACCACTTGCACTCCTGTTGTTGTTGGTATGGAAGAGTATTAGGGCCACCTAAAAGGAGAAAAATTATAAATCATTTTGAGATTATAGTCAAAATAAATTTTTGAGATATAAGTCGAAATAAACTTTCAAGAAAAAGGTTGAAAGTTGAATGGTAGAAACCTGTCAGTGGGTTCATTCTGTATGAAATAATGGCTCAGATATGCCAAAACATGGGTTACAAACTTTTCAGCCCACAACCTCAAAATAAAAGTGAGAGAAACTCATGACCCCCACCAGGTTTATATTAGTGGCCTCCTGCCTTTATTACAGTGCAAGCTACTGAGTACCGACAGTATATTTTTCCCCCTTGATAGTTTTGTCACAATCAACCCGTTGTGGTTATGGTTAAAACTGGATATTTTTCACGTTATATTTATAGACATATTCTGCATATCATCTCCCAACCCTCTATTTTGGGAACCACTGCACTAGGAGAAGCTATATGTAGAATTCAATTTTTACCTCAAAACTTCTTACTTTAATCTCAAAAATTTATTTTGACTTTAATCTCAAAAATTTCAACTTTAATCTCAAAATTATTTCTAATTGTTTTCCCTTTTGTAGCCCTAACACTGTCTGTTCCATGAACCATTGAGTAATAACTATATGACTATTCATACAGGTCTTTAGACCAGAGGTTTGCGTGTTCTGGACATGGATATTAACCAGACTCTCCTCAACATGCTGCAATTATCTTTAACTTTCAAGACCCTGCAGAGTAATTTGTCTCCAGGCTGTGAATATTGGTGTATGGACTATATCCATAAAAACAATAGATTGTCATAAAACTGTCATGTGCATGTGTAGGTGTGTGTGCTGGTGTTTGTGCATGTATGTGAGTGTGCTGTTTGCTTCTGAAGCAGTGCTTATGGCGGAGTTGAGAGAGACTGGGAGGATGTTTTATGGCTGCTGAGACTGGGGTTTCTGACAGCTTGGAAATCTCATTTTCAGCAGATTTATTTTAACTTACATGGTACAGGTCGTTATTTTCCCATCCACATAAGCCTTGGACCAGATTTGCCCATTGACTACAATTTGCTTTTTGTCATCAATCTGTTTTTGACTTTGTTTTTACTGGAGTGACCAGTTGACACATATGGCACATTATTTATGCTGGCAGAGGTCCGTCTGGTTGGAGTAGCTTGGTACACAGGTCAGATTAACCCTGGCAGCCAGGACATTTAAGCTTCAGGAAACTGATGAGATCCTCCTTTTGACAGCAAACACCCTGACAGGAACATCTGGGAAGCAAATTGGACCCAGCGTGGTGTGTGTGTAAACGACAGGAAGCGTCACAGGCAGGGGCCAGATTAAAGTGTAACCCGTAAAATGTGCTGCAGGGTACATGTATGTGCATGTGTGTGTGTAGTGTACATACACTATATATTTTTGTTGCATTTCTGGAGACAAATTTTGTGAAAAAGTCCCCACAAGAGTAGCAAGATGTAAAAAAACTGAAAGATGTTGCAAGAATAGTCCCACTAAGAAAGAAAATGTGCCAGACTTTCGGGTGCTTGGTCCATTTTTGAGTTTTGATAAAATGGCGTATGGGCTTAAAAATTATTTAATTGATAATCAGTTGTTTTGAAATAAAGTGTAAGAAAGCAAAGAAGTGAAAGTGATTAAGCGTCATTGATGACACACCACAGCAAGCAACGCACAACGAAATTGTGACTTAGCAGTGGGCAGCCATGATTTAGTGCGCAGGCAGCAGTGTGTGGGAGTGGTGCTTTGAGAGTGAACATGAAAGTCCACACAAAGATGATTAAAACAATCATACATGTATTTGTGCTGATGTCTTAAGATTTGTGCTGTTTATTTGATTTGTCAAATGATCTTCATAATGTGTCACAGCATACACAATGCTATACTTTGCAAGTCACAGTGTAATTTATTTCCTGTCATCTGCCAGAATAAAAAAAATGAGGGCTGCTATTTGCAGACCATAAAACTAGATGTTTAGTGAAAATTATATGCTTCTATTTTCTTCTACAATTTCCACCATTTATTCCACATTGCAGGATACCACATATGCTTAAAAAAATCTGATGTAACTCTATATCCAATCAGATGCTTGGTAGTAAGATTTGTATCTTCTAATGCATTAGATATTAGGTGGGATTACATGGGGTAGAGTATGGTTTGGACAGAATGTCAGTCTGTCACAATTGCTCTGCACCATTCAACTGCCAGCAACATCTAAGACATTTTAATTCTACAGCTTTTTCTATCCATGGATGACAGACTTGATTATTTAAGGGGAATTATGCTTTTCTGAGTCACAGCTTGATCTGTCAAAGCACACAACAGGAATTAGAAAGCAATCCCATTTAAAGCAGTATTCTTCTTACCTCAACAAGCAGCTAAGGATCCTATTAAAGTAGTCTGTGTTTAAACACTTTGCCTGTGGCGAGATCTTTAAAGGCCGTGTAAAATGTTTTTGGATTAGTTAAATCTGCCCCCCCTGGGGCAGATGGGCGGTTTGTCGCCACGGGGAAATACAGTGGGCCAGAACCCAAAAAATGCACCACATTACAGGTTCAAGGGCAAGTGTTGCTTTACAATGAAATATAAAACGCAAACACAGGCCCACCATAAAGACCACAGCCTAAAGGTAAAGTCGAGGCTCCAGGCCCGTTAGAGTTAAAAACAAAACAATCCAACTTTCTCATTGCACAATTTTGTCTTTCAACCTGCCTTCTACCTACACAGCTCCTAATAATAAGAGGGAAATAACAAAAAATGAGAACAATTACAGTTAAATGTTGGTCTCATGTTTATCCAAGACTTGAGGACCACAGCAGTGCAGGTGCACTTGGCCAGAAATACTTCCAGAAGATAGAAAGACATCTTCAGGGCAACAGGAAAAGCAAAAGGAGATTTTCGAGGAAGTCCATTTAATTATATTTCTTTTTACCTTCCTCCCTCTTAGATAAGTTCAGCCAGGGCACATCTTTCAGGGTAGTTTATAATTATAAATAAAAATTAATCAAAAAACTAATGCAGCAATCGGAGAACATCAAAGTAATGGATTCAGTCAGTGCCTTTGGCAAGATGATAAACATTTTTCCCATTGAGAATATATCCCAGGTTTTCATAATAAAATGCCTCAGCACCCCCACTGGCCATTTTGATGTAATTATCTGATTAGTATGCTAGCACTCTGTGAGGTCTGCCCAAAAACCCTCTCCCCCCCACCCCCCCCCTTCTTTACCTCTACCTACCTTCAAA
>JAAGVU020000040.1:19107138-19119480 GCA_011763525.2 Mormyrus iriodes
TTTTACAACATAAGCAATTAAGAAATAACATGTATTGTCCAGGAACAAAATTTGTGTTACATAGTGTTATTGTAAAAGGGAAACACTGCCTGCTTATTAGCACAACATGAAATTAACAGGAAAAAAAAAACAAGAACCAACCAAAAACGAAGCAAATTAACTGGCGACAGATATGACAGGTTTACAATATGCAATATCTCAACTGTGCTTTATATACAAATCCATATTACAGCACAAGGTTAGTAATACTGCAAAGTACAGATATTTCTTTTAACAGCCGGCACTGAGATGAAATATATACCAGGGACTACATTGGTGCATGGACCCAACAGTGCATGGACCCAAAGCAATACCCTTACGGTTGTAATAAATTAAGTCAGATGCTGTTAAATCTATGCAAAAACATGGCTCTTTGAGCAAAGGAGATTACAACAGCAGTTTGACAGATGATGTATGATAAGCAGCACTTGCGAGGATGAAGACCAGTCGTTTGTGATGTCTGCACTCTCATCCAGTCGTTTGTCTCCCTCTGGGCTCCAGGCTTCACACAGAAATGCAATATGCCTGGAGGAGGACACAAGTATCTGCAGAGGAGTGAGAAACGGAGGTCCAGCAGCACAAGGTTCCTTTCAGAAAGTCTCGGCCATCAGCACAAAGGAACAGCTAAAACAATAACGTACTTTACAGGATAAACTGAAGTGACATCATAATGTTTTTCCCCAATATTCTTTTTATTGGCACAGTTAATACAATGCAGTATATTCAATGCTCAGGAGACAAGCGCATCAAATGTAACACAATTAAAAAAAAAGAGCAAAAACGCATGGAAACATTTGGCTGACTTTCTCAAAAAAAAAAATAAACTAGCAAAACAGCAAAAAAATTTGAAACACAATTTACAGATGCAGTTTTTAAAAAATATATATTTGTTTCTTTTCAATGGGTCTGAACATTATTTATATATTTATATATTTTCTGATTTCGATAAGCCTCTTCTCCTGTACACGGTACGGACGTAGGAGCTGTGTCACAAAGTAATTGGCCTGTTTCAAGAAATGCTGAGAAAAGTACTCTCTGGCGATTGAGCATTCTTAGCTTTTTGTTCAGAAAAAAAATCAACAGCAATGGGAGCAGCAGCTATCGGGTAAGGAGACGGCCTGGGTGCCTTCTCTCTGGGTCTCTATAGCATTGCTCCAAAGGATAGCTAACTGCCAGTGTGCCAGTTTACTCTCAGGCAGGAACACATTACTGATTAAGTGTCTTTGTCAAGAAAGTTCAAGAAAGTTCAGTCTTGCTTCCAGGGTTTATGTATTCTATATCCTACTGAATATCTACAAAGCTCAATAAGAGAAAAAAAAGAATTCTCCACTGTTGATTAAACAGAGCAACTCTGTCTGGTGTAGCAACTCTACATGATAAACTATTAAAGACATATTCACTTGTGTCAGTTAAGGTGCTGTAGCTATGTTCAACAGCAGTTAATATGAAGGATGTTGTTTTCAAAAAACATGTCAGGACATTTCATCATTGAGATGACCACTTAATGTAAAACACACATAGAACTCTGACATCCAGGTCCTTACCTGGTCTGAGACGCACGGCCAAAAGAAGGAGTAGCTCTATCACCCAAGGAGAGTCCAAGCACAATAATTATATAACTGCTCAAATTATTGTGCCATACATAGTGGGAAAATGGATGCTACATCATTGTGAAACAACAGTAATATACTGTCACACAAATGGAAAGAAGCACCATTTTCCTACACATTAAATAAAACATCAGTTCATGTTAAACACCACAGAATTGTAACTAATCAAATAAACAGCACTAACTAACCCTGCAATATTCAGTCTGGCTTTTCTGTCCCCAGGATTACTAGTTGTAAAACCCCACAGCCCCCTTCAAAAAAGAAAATTAAAAATAAAGAAAAAGGACAGAATAACCAAGTGTTTGAAGGTAACACTGTTCATAATTGTTGTTAGTACGAGTAAATCATCTTCATATGTACAATAGATTTTTATATATAAAGATGACACAAACGCCCATGTAACCGTAGGGTTCTTGTGTGAATGACATCAGGACAAAGAAAAACCCTTTGACCCTAAAAGTGGCGTGGTTAAAGAGCAGAGATCAAGGTGCAGAAACATTAAAGGTCATGCACAAGAGACAATGTTTAGAAAGCAAACAGTCAGTGATAATAATAATAACAATAATAATAATAAACCACAGGCACAAAACAGAAGGTAGAAACAGGTTAATAACAGTACACAAGCAGCTGGTTAATTGAAACAATAAGCGATAGGGTCAGACCTCTGGGATTGGCAGAGGCAAGGAGACAGGGCGAGCAAGCATGCTGAGAGACACGATGCCAAGTAAGGATCCAGCAGCAGCTGCCTACAGTGGTGGACAGCAACCAGGGGGTGTGGCCAGACATTAGGGGCGTGGCCAGAGGAAAACAAGCCACGACAAAGCTAACCATGACAGCAGCCCGGGCTGGGCCACGGTCAGAGAGGGGAGCCATCAGTAAGGTACGCGACACAAAAGGGATGAGAAATAAAATCCCTCCCTCTTCACGAGACTGTGTTAAATAAAGGCATATGGTCCATCTATATGTGGTTATGTGTCAAGATGAAAGTCAATAAAACTTCCTGACAAATGTAACGGCTGCGGAACTGGAAAAAAAAAACAAGAAAACATAAGTGTATAACTCTGATTTTCTTGTTTCTAAAGCTGAGAACCTTTTGTTTTTCCTTGATGACTAAAACCCCTACGACAATTACAGTGCCACTGTAAGGTGCTATCTGAGTGCTGCTTTCTGGGGCAAAACCATCATGCAGATGGACTCAGAATGCTGTGGTTAGAGTAAGTGCTGTTGACTGATTGTCAGTGTTGGTGTGGGTGTACCATACACGGTTTGAGAGAGTCACAGTGACAGTGACAGGGCACCCCCCAATGCCATGCCGCGTCCTTGGGTGCAGGTCCCATCTCTGACCACGGCAGGGGGTGGGGGCAGGGGTGGGGGCTGTGCCTGGAGCGGGAGCTGTCAGCCGCTACACACAAGAAAATAGCCAGGTTAGTACACCAAGAAGCAAGCTTTAGGAAAGCAGGAGGATCTAAAGGCTCATGTGAGGGTCGCTGATTTGTATTTGCGCCTTTCAGCCATTCCAGAATAAGGGTTAATTGGATTTCTGTACAAACTAGAAAACTGGAAGTTTCCTAGCTCTTGCCCTTTACTCTTTGCTGTTTCGCTGACTAAACGTTTAAAGAGGAGGATGGGTTTGTCCGAGGCACCTTGCCCTGCCATTCCCGTGCCAGTCCCACACTTTTAGGAATCTGCAATTGAACAAAACAAATAATAAACAAAAAAACGAAAAGAACAGGTTAGAGACAATGCATAGAGCAAAAAGACCTTAAAAAAAAACAGCTAAAACCAACGGCCAGCCCAAAAAAAAGCAGGAACAGGAAATCACAAATCACTTTGTTCCTTTCGAAATGCACAAAGCGTGCCAGTGTGTCCGAGTCCGTGTGCTGCAGCGGTCACCAGGCAATCGTCCGTCTGACCATCCAAAGTCTCTTAGGAGGCGCGTTATTATACCAGCATGTAAAAGCTTCTGTAAAATGTTCGTGCTGATTTGCTCTGATTTTAATATTCAGATTTTACGGCCCATGCCACAAATAAAAAATGATTTAGCTTGCAGCAATGTTAAATTTTCAAAAAAAGTAAAAATGAATAAAAAGCACATTGCATTTCTGAAACCACAAAAAAAGAGCTGAGGCAAAAGCATTAGGAGGATTCGCTAGTCCTGTTTGTGTTGTTGGCGGAAACCAGTGTCGCCATGACAACGAGTTAAAGTGAAAAAAAAAAAACACTAACATACAACATTTCCATGCTTGCCAACAAACTGCAAGACTCAAACTCATGCACAGTCATTGTTTTGGAAGACAGCAGAATGATGGAGATGATAAGGGTCACTTGACCACACCATACAGCTCATCCATCCTGCAAGAAATGTCTCTTCCCTTCACTGCAACTCAGAAGAAATCTCAGACCAGTCTGATTTCTTTCTTGCTTCTTATTAATTTACACATTTAACTGATGAAGAGCAAGTGCTTTCCTACTTTTCCCCTGTTTTGAATAGAATACATATCATGACAAGGCTTTGCGTATCACATGCAACAGCGAGAGCTACTACTGTATAAGAAGCTTTTTATAATTAAAAACCACCATCTTCTTTATTCTTTTTTACTTCCATATTTGCATTAACAAAAAGAAAACCAAATCATGGCAGAGCTTTGTAGCATTTAATACTGTACATCTTGGCATGCATTCCAACTGCAGATGGTGCGTTTGTAGTTTTAGACTGTATAAAGCTCTTCAAGTCCAGCCACTGAACATGTGTTCTCACAGCTTAAAAATACACAGTGGGCACATATGGTCAGCAATAAAATCTATTCCAAGATCAAAAACAACATATAGAAATTTAGTGCAATGAAGTAGCAGACACAGTATTCTTCCCACATGCAGATGAAGGTAAACATTCCAAAATATGAGATCTATTTTTTTTTCTTTTTTTTCAATCTGGACATTTCATGTTGCTGTTTGTCCCTCTTGAATGGCTGGGTCAAAACAGTGAAATACCTATTGCAACATGCATAAAACAAGGACTTTGGATATTATAAAATGCTACCTCTTAATAAAAAAAGACTGCACAGCTGTTTGTTTTCTATGTAAAGCATGTCATTGTATGAAAAAGGACTTTCCAGTTTTACATCGACAACAGGATCCTCAAATGTTAGGGACCTGGAACCTCAATTAGAGTAAAGATATGTTTGTATGCTATGTTTGTCTCAGCTACAACACGCTGTGAAGTATGATTTAAAAGGAGTACCATTAAAGAGACACTAGTCATTCTTACTAGGGCTGGCAGGAGTAAAAACTTGGCAGAACCTGAATGTAGTGTCCTTTTCAACTGTCATCCGTGACAACCTACAACTCTGGCTGATGACCCGTATCATTTTTTTCACCTTTTTAAGAATACAGAGGAAAAGTAAATAAAAATGCAATTGCTGAATGATTACAGTTAAGAACGCCATCGTACATTTAAATATCCCTAAAATCCCAAGCCTCAAATGAATGAACTTATACACCCCCACAGCAGGGGATGAAGTCTGATTTGATCTCAGAGGACTGTCCCATTTGGACCAGTGCACTCCCACAATCTGTCCCCCAACACCCATCCCCCCACACCAGCACTACGCCGAGCCTCTATGCAGCGAAGGAGTCCCGCCCCTCCGTCCCACCGCGCGCGGTTAAATGTACGTCATAGCACCTTTGGTGTTTTCCAAGAAGACCTCCACATAGGACGTAGGCACGTATCCCTCCTCTTCCTCGCTCCTGCGCACTCGCGTCCAGCCGTCGCCCTTGTCCTCCTCGATCACGTACAGCATCTCGCCTTCCGCCACCGACATGGTGCCCTCATTTTGACCTGAGGCCGCAAGGGAGATGTGATATTGTTACGGCACCTAACTATCACAGCTGTGTTAACAGTTCAAAAGTTTTATTTGACAGAAGTAATAAGGGCAAGACAAACTGACGTTGGTACTTCCATCATGGATAATGACTGTGAAACAGTCAGGGGCTGTCGCAGACATTACCTTCAAAGGGGTAGAGCACTTTGCAGGTGCCAATGATGGGCAGGGGGTCCTCTTCATCAAACTCATCATCAAATTCCGTGCTGGGAGCTTTGATCTGGGTCTCTGAGTTCTGCTCCTCTGTATAACTGCCATCCGGGCTGCTCAAGGAGGAACACATGCAGTAACTATAGCAACGGCACGGGACCCACGGAGCACCGATGAGGACATTAAATCCCACCATGCCTTTATTGTAGTAATCGCTTATGAAAAGCACTATAACACTTATCAGTCATTACTAAATCATTCAAAAAGGCACGGAGGACACGTATAGAAGGTTACTGTACCTCTCACGGTCCTGTGCACAGTTGTTATTGACCGGGGCATTGTTTTGTGTGTCATACAACCCGCTCTGCCTTTTTGATTGGTCATTTCTTAAGGGGAAACGCCCCTCTACCTCCGCCAGCCAGCCCTGTGACATTTATACAAGTAAGAAACGAGCAATTACTCCACATACATTAAAATGCTATTTTACATTAGACAAAATATAATTAGATCCCTGTTTTTTACATTGCATACATCATACTTCAAGTTTGATCACTGTACAATACTTTTCTCCACTTCGTTACTGCAGGAAATCCTCAAGTTTTCTTTAAAGGTAACCATGCAGGAATTCTGTATTAAAGACTAACTAACAGACTAATATGCATTAACATAACATTACTATTACAGAATGTTATTATTTTTTTATCAGGACTGACTGGTCCCATCAGCCAAACTACCCATATGACTCTTGCCAGCATCCAAAATAGAAATTGTAGGAAAAATAAATGACTCACATCAAATTTCTGCACTTCCAGCTTTAACCTCTCAATGTTGTGACTGATCTCAGCCAATCGTGGGTCCACGCTGTTGGGGTCCCCCATTTGGGGATTCTTTAAGTAGACGTCTTTCATTTTAGTAAGAGCATCCCTGGGAAGATCCAAAAAGCCACATTTTAAGTTTTAAAGATGTTAAAACATTAACGATTTTTAGATGATGCAACTGGCCTTTGTCACACAGTGATAGCAAACACCATCCTGAGGACTCACCTTTGATCCACCTCTTTTTGGATTTCTTTGTTGAGATCATCGACCTTGGCCTGGAGCTTCTTTCTCCTTTGTTCAGGGGGCAAATGGCTGAAGTCTTCAGGTCCAGATCCCTTGGGTGCAGAGAGACCAATGAAACACATAGATGGAGACTTCACCTACAACTCTGCCAGCTACCTCCATCTGTGGGTGCAGTATCCCTCTTTCATCATGAATATGTATACTGTTAGGTAGTCATAGAAACACACACTATATTGACTAGGTTAAATGGATCCATTAAAAAAACGGAGGCTGCTCACTTAATCCCTATTATTTCCCTTGACCTCCTTTAATTTCCATCCCTGCCCTTAAGGAGTTGTGCTAAATTTAACCCCATAAAAAGCTTAGAAAAAGTGCCCTCCACATGTTAGCATATGGAAAGCCAATATAGGGTTAAGCATTTGTACTTGGTTATAAAGACACTGGGCAGTGGAATTTTGGCTGAGGGTGGCTGTTCTCCTCTTCTGGACATATTTATGGTGGTCAAGAACGTGTGGCACATATATACACACACAAAACAGTGTAGGGCATCCACAGTCTGTTAAACACAGCCCACACTGACAAGGTTTCTGACAGAGGGGATTCTGCATCCACACCCGGCATTGCCTGTCCTCTGCAAGGACGGGCACGCAGACCTTTTCAGTCCAAAGCTGGGGCCCTGCAGATGGCATTTAATCTTCACAGAGCCTGCAGCTGCAGCTATGATTTAGAAATGATCCATTAAGCCTGAAAGCCATTACAAAAAATCTGACTCATCATACTCTCTCTGCGTGCTCGGAAGCCAATATTTAAAGCAAGGACACCAAAGCCCAATGAAGGACATTTCTGCAGGGGTTAAATGAATGGATGCTTAACATTAAGATACACCATCACATTTACAGACGTTTATGAAAATGCTTAGACCATGCATATAAATGGTTTATACTGAGTATATGCATAAGTGGAACTAGGTGGGAATTTAAAGCTAATCAGGGTTGCTTTACTTCGTTTAGTGCTTGTGATCTTAAATTATAGTCAGGATGAACTGTTTTCTTATAGTGCAGCCAGCAGGTGGCGGTAGTTAACTGTTTGTGTGAAATCTCAGAAGAAGGAAGCGCTAAAATGTTTTTACTGTTGTTAAATATCAGTTTACTTTGTTTGGTTGAACTCACCTTTACAATGTTATTTTAAGGACTGCACTGACGGCCAGAGTATTATTAACGCTGATAGCTTGGACTGAAGAGTTTCGAAAGATTACTGTCCTAGGGAAGGGTCATGGTACTAGACCTAAGACATCTAGTACCACAAGTCTATCACAGTGACCTTACCCCTCAGCACTAAATATCATGCAGGACTTTTACTCTACTAGAAAGCAGCTCCTTGTATAGAACATACAAATGCTTTCCATTTTTGCAATTTGTTTCACTTTACAAAAATGTAAAAAAATATATATACTTTAAATTATAAACACTACCACTCTGATTTATCAAAATATAGTAAGCTGAAAGACATTATTCAGGCACACAGAGCACATTTCACACAGAGTTTGAGTACTTACCTGAATGACACAAAAATAAATTCAAATTCCGTTTTAATGCATAACAACCTAACACAGTTTAAGGGGACAATTTAACTCATGCATCCAGCAGGATTTTATCCACTGAGGGCAATAATAAAATCCCAAAATATTAGTAGGGTCCTGGTCTGCGTACTAGTTTAAAAAAAAAGGTGGGCAAAGAAAAGCAAGGTTTTAAATATGCTCACATTAGCTCTGCCATCAAAATCTGCAAATTAAAAATGGGGAACATACAGCATACATGATTTTAGCTCTGGTAGGGTGGCATGGATTCAGGCCATAAACCCTTATAGTATTGCATTTTCAAGTGGAATGAGAATTTTGCAAGGACGATTATTATTTAAATATATTCTATTTGCTTCTCTGTCCAGGTGTAGGGGAACAAAAGGCAAGCCAGGGATCTATCGGTTAAAATCTGTTGATGGTAATCGAAAGGGAAAAAGAACCTTATCGGAAATCAGCTAGCTGACAAAAAACAAATCAGTGACATTTGACTCAGTTTCACTTCCTGGGATTCCAGGTAAAAATCACCACACACTGTGCAACACACAGGCTACTCTTTGCATCGCAATCGTGTCAGACAGTCCGTCGTCACCGAGATCTGCTGCCAGGCAAATGTGGCCATCCAGAATGAGGGCCATGATAATTACAGGGTGTCTCTCTCGTGTTTAAAGGGAATCAAGAGAAATACGTGCACATGCTGTCATTCTCTCCATGATGTTAAACACGAAAAGTACAGAGCGATTGCACCAGTACTTTCTCCCCCTGCGGTGCTTCCCCTGTAAAAAAAATGGGAACTGCACAGCACCTTGCTTCACACTGCACCTCAAATGAATGCATTACTCAGTGGCGCATGTGTTGCACTGGACTGGTTGCTTTTCCCCTCGATTGCCATGACTCTCAGCACTGTGTCCTGCACTGACGCTAACAGCACAGGCCACCTGTGGGGTCATGTGACAGTGAACCATATACCATAACAGTCACTATCGCCCACCCCCCACACTGTAAGCAGTTTACTTAGGAGGCGGGAAGTGGAGTAATGAATGGTTCTGATCACCTCGATTATACTCCGGACCTGAGCATTGAGAGTGCTCTGATAGGACAGATACACAAAACCAGTAGGACACAGCAACAGAAAAAAAGAGACAACAGGTGTCGATAGTTAATACCCGGGCAACAACACCAAGAGAGACAAATACAAAAGTAGTCAGTCACAGGACGAGCATGCTGTGGTCATGCTTACCAGCTTGAGAGAAAGCTTCAGGGTGAAAAGAGAGTAATGAAAAGAAGGGGAGAGAAGAGAAAAAACATGGTGAAGTCCACGTCAGGCATTTCAGGCACATTTGGGCAGTAGTTGGTCGAGAGGCTAAGAGTTCGTTCTCAGGTAAAATGGTAAGAAGTGCCTCCTGGCCACACCTGCACTGAGCATTCACCAGATGACAGAGCTCAGGTCTCCTCAAAGCCTCAATCATTTGGTCAAATTGGAACACATAATTTAATGCTGAAATTGAAAGTGGTTTGTTTTTGGCTGCACTGCTAAAAATGCAGGGTTCACATAACAATAATAATAATAATAATAATAATAATAATAATAAGAAGAAGAAGAAGAAGAAGAAGAAGAAGAAGAAGAAGAAACTACAGCTAGTGTAGTAAGAAGGAGGAGTATAGACCTTTTGTTCTGCTTATTGTTTTAAATGACATATTTTTGAATCTCAACAGTCTCACAATTCAAATTTATCATTTCTCTGCACATTCTTCCCTGTTTCCTGAAATCACATGGTGAAGGCCTGTGACAGTTTTCAGAAAAGACTCCTTGACTGACATGAAAGAGTTACCAGAGTACCAACCTAACCAGGCAGTGGGGGGGGGGGGCAGTAACAGGGACCAGACTCTCTTCACCGACACAGCATGACAAAAACACAACATAAACACACGCACACATGGACACACACACACACACACACACACACACACACACACACACACACACACACAAACAGACGGTGGGGTGTGTATGGGGCATGCAGTGCCCCCAGTTTGCGCTCCAGGGCTCCATAGGGTTCAGTGCAGACAGGTGACACAAACATAGGGATATGATGGCCCCCCTCCCCCATCAACGGCAATTGGGGGGGGGGGGGGACCCTGGGGCACTCCTTGCCACCCCCGACAGGCTCCAAAGTACACCTTTAAACAAAGCCGTAAGCCTGATACTGATTTCAAACATCTCGTCCTATATGATACATATGAGGAACAAGGCATCTCCACAGTCTAAAGAAAACTAAACTGGGTTCCTTTTATGTACAATTGAATTACAAACTACCTAGCTATCTTGCATGCTTGCTTGCTTTCATATTGGCTTATTTCTCAGCTGACTGAAACAACGTGGACGTTATTATATGAAGTCACTCATAGTGTGTTTATACAGCTGACTAGTAAACTGCACAAGATTTAATACACACACGTACAAAAAAGGAATAAAAATTAATAAGCATTTTCAGAAAAAAACAAAAGGCTGTTTAAAACATTTTTAAAGATCAATCCAAAAATATATTCAAATAAGTAGAACAATCGCGTTAAGCAAACCAAGGCTGTAACAGAAAAACATATTATCTGGAAGGCAAAGCTGGATTTCAGTTCGTGCTGCCCAACATCATACAACTTCATTTCAATAGTTTCAATAACACGCGTGGACTTTTCACCAGACCTGAAATCAATACACTGAAATCAGGAGAGAAACTTCATCATTTGCATGTTTACTACAGACTTGAATCCCTCCCCTGTACATCGCAAACCTAATTATACTCAGAAGTCCATACAGTAAGTTTATGAAGGAAGAGTATAGGCTTGTGAGTGTAAGTAGATTTGACCTGTGGATGAGAGAACACAGAATCACTTATTTAACACTTTAAGAATGGTCTCCTAGTTATCTCTGGTTTAGACTACATCAAGCAGCCTGTAACTTGTGCATTTATTTTTAGATCAATATGCTGCTATGGCTACCAGAAATACCAGTGAGCAACAGGAGGCTGATAATCCTGGAGAAAGCAGGGCTTTGCTAGCGTAAAACAGAAAACCTACAGCGTAAGCACACTGAGCTGAGGCAGTACAGTGTCACTGGCACCTGAGCACAGCTGCTGGCTAATAAGCTCAATGGTAAATCCAGGTGGGAGGGCATGCTCCTTTCATTTCCTTCTGTATGAACTGAATTCACTTCCCTCCTGTGCCTAGTGCTATGTTATTTGATCGTCTACCGTAATGGTAAAATATATGTGTCTGTGGGGGGAGGGGTATGTATGGTCAAGATGTGCTTCCAGTCTACCAGCGCGCAGATGTTCATAAGAGACGCAATTGCAGTAACAGGAGATGAGGCTGGCATGTGACCATGTGACCGATGTGGTGCATTTGCTATGGTAGCGGCAGCAGTCCCAGACACTAGCCTCATTTAAGAAGCCGCAGCGAAGCCCTTCTTTAGGAAAACAGTGAAAGCGATGAGATAAAATGAAAAAGGTGAGAGGCGTTCCTGACCACTAACACCTCGTTGCAGACTTCTCAAACTACTTGTTTATTTCATGCGTGAACTGAATGAATTGCCATAAAGGGGAAGAGATTTAAAAAAAGAGACAATAAACAGAGAATGATGCAAATGAAAAGATCCCAAACTGAGACAAGCGGCCTACTGAAAACAATGTGGAAAAGAAGTCACAAGCCTACGATGTCTGCTTTGCAAATCAATTTACCAGCAGGTGACAGAAGTGTGAGGTCGCAAGCATGACTCTGCTGCCCCCTGGGGGGTGGAGGAAGCCATGACACGCCCATCTTCCATCTTTTTAAAATGCAGTTAGTGTCTGCGCAGCTCGCATACAACCCCGAAGGAGCGTATGCGCACACACTTACGACAAACTGCCTGGCCTCGTAGGCATACGTCGGCTTGCCTAAAGTCCTCTTCATGATCTCTTTCTGATTAGCGTAAGAGCAGCCGGAGTGCTGCGGGGGGTGGGGGGGGGTGGTGGTGGGAGAGGACACACCAA
>JAAGVU020000040.1:19125424-19168213 GCA_011763525.2 Mormyrus iriodes
GAACTGGCACCCAGCGCGCCCAGAGAGGGCGGGGGGGGGGGGGGGGGGGGGGGGCGGGGTGGGGGGGGGGGGGGGGGGGGGGGGGATGGGGGCAGGCTCCTAATGAACCACACTGGGGTTCATTATTAGAATGGGGAGGCGGCGGAAGACATTGTTGCTGCGGCACGCGGGAGTATGGCAACATCCATAGGGTGAGGGTGGGTCTGCATTACTGCTCGCTGAGCAGCAGTGTGACCCAGGAGACTGTTAATAAGGGTGGCTGGGCAAAAATGGGAATGACTCACGGCCAAAAAACAACAGCGACAACAAGCAACACGTGTTATAAAGTAACTGAACTCAAAAAAGGAAACAAATGAAAATGACAATTAAATAATCACATAAAGAAGTCTTACACTGAAGTTCTATAACACGCGGGCACATAGCCAACGACACAAGTGGATAGGGAATGCTATTGCTAAGGTGCCCTGAGACATTAGTGCTGTCTTGGCTGGAGGACTGGCTCAGAGAGCAGAACGCGTGGAGGACAGCACACGTGTGAGGTAGGGTTTGCATGGCTACCTTGTTCTTCTTGATGAAAGGCCAGAGTTTGGCCTTGCTCTTGCCGCTGGGCTTGTCTTTGCCCTCGCCTCGCGAGTTGGTCAAGCTGTTCTCCGATGCCGTCCTTTTTATTGGCTGGCTGTAGTCTTCAAACTCTACATCGCCAGGGGGCTCAAAGCCAGACTTGTAGGATTCTATCACCTGGTTCGAGTCCTGGAGGACAATAACAGAATCTTACTGAGAATACCAGCAGCTACAATCTACACAGCATGCCATTTCAGATGTGGAACACGATGAGGTTTATCAAACTCTCTACAACAAATCATATATTTCTTTTTCACTTTAAGAAAAGGCATATTCACAAGAAATTTATTGCAAGAAACCCCAGCCACCCCAAAACTGCCCAACATGAATGCCATCAAGCTAAGGAGTTTCAGAACAACTACAAAAAAATCCTATAAAAAAGTGCATGAATAACTGTCACATGAATGATATCAACAGTACTAACAAAGGAGCGGAAAGAGGCAAGGGCCGCAAGCCATGGTTTCCTGCTGACAGGGAAACAAACATTATGTCATGTGCTCGGCCTCGTGTCCAGCAGCTGGGAGCCGCACGCCAGCTGGGGTGGCTGCCTGGGCCCACGGCCTTGGACTCTGGCCACCCACAGGATCATGTCCAGCATGGCTCCGCTGACATGATGAAACCAGGTGCCGGAAGCGACGCCACTTTCCCGGAGAAAGCACCTCACCTTTGTATTTAACACATTAATTTCCCCAAGCTTATACTTTAAACAAAATACACATGAAAAGACAGGAGCTGAAGACAGCAGGGGACACGACACTTAGTCTGTCAAGTCCTCTTTTCTGAGGGAGACACATGCAGCACTAGGATCTGTTACACAATAAACAGTCAGTCAACAGTTGACTATTTAATCATTTATAGTAAGTAATCTGTGGGGACAGCTGGGTATTCAGTCACTCGCTATGAGTCGATTGGCTGAATCTCAGAACATTCCAATGGGAACAGAGTCTGCCTAGCAACACGGAGACTCATCAATTAATTACTGTATGGAAAACAGGGAGACCCTCTCAGCGGTCCAGTTTGCGTTTTGCTTATGTGCATAATACAGCCACTTCCACAATGTGGTAATTTTTCCTCTTTGCGATGCAGCAAAATACTCAGCAGTTACTCCTGCCATCTCAATGACACTGATCAAAGGAGCACGCTTCAAAAGCGTTGCTCTCAAATAGGGAAAATAAAATTGCTAGAAGGCCAATGCACATTCTCTCTGGTATCATACTTACGTATTCATGAGACCCTATGTGTACCGCAATGAAGCAGCTATGGACAGCATCACAGACGTAATCTACGCAACATGTGCATTCACAGATTTTATGTTTAATGTTTATGTCAATGCTAATTATTTAAAAGTGGGTACGAATATGAGTGTGAAGGTCACAAAGTATGTCTGCAAGGTTAATGAACCTAAAGTCACATTCAAGGAATGCGTTTGCAATGATGCGAGCAGTCAAATGTGCAGCAATAGCTTGAATTCTCAGTGACTTTAATTATTCTGTGGATTTTTTTTCATTCTTTCATTCTTTTCTTCATTTGTTTTAATATGGATCTACGGCATTCCAAATTTTGGAAGTATCTACTAAACAGAAACTAGGAACTAGAATTTGAAGCCAAAGAACTGATTTATTATATTATTGCATAACTGATATAGCTACAGATATATTATCTATACTAATTTAATTACTCCTGTAATTTTAATGAGTTATTTTTCATACTCACATTACACAGCTACTGGAATATGTCACATTTACCTTTTCTTTGGTTTTCAAAGCAAAAAAAATTGAACTAAGCAAGAAAATGTTATAAATAAGCAATTTCTATTCGACTCACTAGTTTGGGCTCAACTGATTCCGCTGATCTGGTCATGCCATCGAGACATTTGCCCACAATGGGCAGCACTTGGCGGTCAATCTCTGCAAATGCTTTCATGGACTCCCCAACTTTCTCAATGCGCCTTTCCTCCATGTCCTGAATTCTCTGTATGCAGAAAAACAAGCCAGAATAATTCTTTCAGCTCATGGGTATCAGCCTTCAAATTTAACCATTCCACTCATGCAGAAAATTCCTCCTCATTTCCTGTACTTATCAACAATCGTGGGGAACATCTAAAGAGTTTCATAGCTGATGACAAGAATGAACATTGAAATAATGATACTTCATTGATCTCCATGGGGAAATGGTCTTTTTGCCTATCCTATCATGCTCTTCATTAGACACCAACACATGTACAGATGAGAGCAAGCTTGGGAGTCACAGTACAGGGCCAGTCATTGTCCAGGGCCCCTGGAGCAGCCGAGGGCTAAGGGCCTCGCTCAGATTTTAACTGGGGACCTTCAGATTATGGCCACAGTCCTAACTCGCTGAGCTACCCAACATCCTCCCATAATGGAGTGATCTTAAACAATGAGAATAAAGAAGCCGTATTACCTGGAAAATGTGTGGTATGAGGGTGTAATAATGTTCATTCTGCTCTTGGTTGAACTTCTGCAAGCAGGATGTGTACTCATTCTTGCTGTCCTCGGCCATCTGATGCCTCAGTTGTGCCTGCTGTCTCGCCTGTGGGTGGGGTAGAAATGATACGGAGATGACATGTTGGTCTACAAACAGATAGAGAAATGGGGGGGGCGTACTGCTCTTTGGCGATACTTCTGAGGACACCCAGACGTGACACACACATCATCAGGTACTGGGCTGGATGGAAAGCGCAGCAAACTCCAAACAGATTGGATACGAGCATTCCTCGGTGGGACAAGTGAAATGAACATTTGACGAACGACAAAGGAAGGGGAAATTCAGAAGCGTGTGCTCTCCAGACAAGGTGACATTACAGCATTCTTCCTGAAGTGGCTGACTTCCAAGGGCAGACTGTAATTCAGATACTATAAAGATCTGTTTTGGTTCCAGGCCATTGCAGGAATACCAAGAATTATAAGCACATGTAATTACAAACCGCAAAACAATATAGTTCTAATTTAGCTGTGGATTTAAAGACTTCTGTTTTGCCTTACCTTTCCTATTCTACAAACTAAAGCATAGTTTTCTAATGAAATGATTATTCCAGTTCTGTATGTATAGACACTAAAGCGGAAATACTTAAAATAATTAAATTTTCATTCTATATTCCAGTTTCTTATTTTCTGCAATTCCCCAGCAACTGCCCAGTACTATATTATAATGTGTGCAGGTCTGGTGAATGCTGCTGTATGGTTTTATTTTCATTTTTTTCAGATTATACGTTTTCATAAGATGTCTCAAAGCACCATACAGAATAGAGAGCACTAGATAAAGGATCCATAAAACTCACCACTCCCACTGATGCTAAGTGACAACCTGTAGGTCTGTAAGAGATGTGACCTCCATAAGCCTAATGTAGAAAATCATTTACCAGTGGCCATAACTGGTTCACGCCACAGCCTGGTCACCCGGACTTGTTTGGGAAAAGGGAATTGACTAGACTGACCAACTTTAAAAAACAGTCATAAAAATAACATGTTATTCGTATGAGTAATGCTTCCAATCTGAGATGCACCCGGGTGAAGACAAGCAGCCCGCCCGAACAGATCCCTGGTGCAGAATGGAAATGTGTGCCGTGCTCAGACTCCTCACCCACTGAGTCAGGGCAAAACAGAAAAAATGCAGGCACTCCCATATTGTCTGTAACAGAGACTCACTACTGAGTAGACCTGGACATCAAACATGACGACTCCATTGACCCTTTATTGACACTTAAACAAAATTCTTCTGAAGTCACTTAATACCTTGCCAGGCATGATGTGCCGTAAATGTATCATCGTAACCACATTTACTTTAACTGAATAGCCATAAAAATCATTTGTCCACAAACACAGACCTTGGGGGGAAAACATAGGATTTGTTAGAATGATATAACGGTTAACTTATAAGCATCAGCTGATGTTCATTAAAAATCGTGATACTGACATAGGCCTGATGTGTCGATCTTAGCAGATATTCCTAGCTGATATTTAGATTTTAGTCAATATTCAGACTGGCAGCAGCAGAGATAAAGACATAACTGCTACAAAAATGGTGATGACTGTATCGGATGATCAGCCGTTTTCTGTAGTGGAGGGCGAGGGATTTCGCCGGCTCATTCACCACTTATAAGAGGTCTCAGAGTACTGACCCCATGACATGTTTATAACTCATTATTAAATCTGGCCACTGATGAAAAAAAACGAGGTGATGTCATTCTGCTTGACAAGTATGACCACTGGAAACCCCTCCCCCCCATCAGTACTTTACCAGCAGCACACGTTAGCTGGTTATTGGTAAATATTTTATTAATTTACTCCATGGCTTGTCCAGTAGTATATAAAAATGAAACGGTTATCTGTATCAATTAAAATTCACTAAATTATTGTGCAACGGTTTCCCACCAATCAAGGACGCTGCTACACTGCTGCATAGCATCTTCTAGGACACAGGATGATGCCAGCCAACCACATGAAAATGCCAGAGTCCCAGAGCCAATTCTGTTTTTTGATCCACACCCGCGTTGCTTGCCGGTGAAGCCGCCTGTGACCCAGTGCTGCTCCCGGTCCAGATCTCTGCTCTCAGAGCATTCCTTAAACCTCGCTCATATAGTAAACCTGCTGGATACATGCCCCCCCACCCAGGCCGCCAAGATCAGAAGTCCTACAAAGCACTACCAACTACTCAGCTGAGCCGCTGTGCTAAACACAGCAGGGGGGCTTTATGATTAGCCCGCTATTCCAGGTTATGGGTTTGCTGATTTACGTATGACTTGCCGTCCAGTCATTTAGTTCACAGTGAAATGTCAGAAGGATTCAGCAGGATGAAGCATTTCAGTGCGGACATACCAGCTTTGTTCTTTTCCCAGATGATGCTAGGGCTGTTTTTAAATGTTATTTACCCCCCTCCACCCAAGTGAATGTACACTAATTAGTGTGGTCTCATTCATTTTCAATAAAATCACCCCCACCCACCAAAAATCTCTAGTGAAACTCCTGGTTCTTTCCTTGCCTTGAAAAAAAATAACGAAAGGATAAAATATGGGTGTAAGATGTTATCTGTGGTTGGAGTAGATCAGGGCATGATGGGAGTCACCTTGAGGGAGCTGCCACCCCTGACGACTGGGCAGGTCTGCTGCTGTGCACTGAGCATGCTCAGAACCACATCAGCCCAACATGGAGCACTGCAGCGCCGGCCACGCGTGAGTGACAGACCTGCACAATGCACTCCACTCCTTTGTGGTAAAGCCCTCCAGCTGCATGCGTAACAAGGGCTGCTCAGGCACATGGACATTCAGCTCTACCCATGGTATGCAAATGCTTCAGCGACAAAGTGCACGTGATATTAAGAATCACAGGAAGCTGCTCATGTGCCTGTGCATCACTCTGACTGTCTAAATGAACTCTGCCACAACTAACAGGAGCTGCATCTTTTGCTTCTCTAAATCATGCAGAAATAAAGGAAACTGCTATATTTTGAATAGTAAGCCTTAGATCGATTTAAACATACCCAGTGACAAGTTTACAGATTTAAGGAATGGATTTATGCGATGCAAATGTGTCACAACAGGGTGGAAGTCACAGAGTATATTTTAGGGACTCTTGATCTAAGACAAGTTAAGTATAGCGAGGTTAAATAAAACATAAAGCCAACGCAGAGGAGCCACCTGCAAGAGTATGAGAGGGAGTAAATAGCCAATTGCACCAGGCCAGCAATACACGAGAAGATGCTGGCGCGTGAGCACATTTAGAAGCAGGCCGAAGCCAGCAGAGTGACTTCACCGCGCTTGTCCCCTCCCCACGAATCTCCGCCAGGAACCCTGGAAGGAGCACAGCCTGTTTCATGGACCTGATTGCTCAGAGAGGTGCCCGGCAGCAGGAGGAGTTGGCAGGATGGGCAGGGAGACACAGCACTGCCATCGACGCTCCGCTTCTCCTCCCACAAATACTTAGCACCCCAATCCAGTCCCAGATTTATCATGTTGCAGAGAGACAGTCCATAAAGAATTTACAGACTGTGTGCTTTTTTGTTACTCACAACGCACACTCACAACAAGGGCCAAAAACAAGGCATGGCTGTGCTGACCTAAGATCCTTGAAACTAGAGGATGGACAGTCTCTTTTATGGTCCTTTTATTAGTAGTAATCAGGCCTCAGGGAGAATGAATGGACTGAACACAGTATTCATCATATAGTTCCAGAATTCCCCTCTCCAATCAAAGTGTTGCCTTGCCTTTTCTGGGGAAAAGGAGAAGGAAAATGGGAAAATGTACAGCCCCCCCAAAGCAGAACTGAACTTCTCGCTCACTGACAGATCATGTCGGTGCAGAGCGGGACGTTAAAGGAACAGTCAGTGAAACAACATATACAGGAAGTGAAGATGGCAAGCGCTGGAATGTGCTCCGACAGAATCAGAGAGAGGGCACACCGGGCACTGACACACTTTTTAATACTTAACTATGCTGCAGAAGGTGCTACATTGAAAGTGCATGCTTAAGAAAAAGATGTTTAATTAAAAACTCTAGATTAAAACTACAGGAATGTTGCCAGAGGAGCGGAAACTGGCTCTGTGCAGCCTTGCAGACCACAAGGCAATGTGCACGCGCTGCACCTAGAGCGTTTTATTTCCTGTTTCTGACGAAATCGCAAAAACACAGGGGTAACCAAGGAAATGTTGTGTCGCACATCGCTTTCTGAGAAAGCATGCAGAGGAAGTGCGGCTCTGGGGCTATCATGCGTTTCAGGGGAGTGACTCAGGTGACCGCAGTGTTGGCCGTCAGTTATCCCACCTAACCCTTGTTTCCAGTGTGTATATATATCAATGCCTGTCTTTGTAATCTGGCAGCCAGACAAGACAAAAAAGCAATGGCAGAAAGAAGGTTTTTGTTGGGGGCTGGGGTCCCTCATCCTGTTTCGCTTCTTTTTGTTTGCCCTGAAATCACACCACTCAGATCCTTCTTCCCTGTTCCCCAGTGTCACATGACTCTGTCCTAAAGTCGACTTGGCCCTCCCACAGTATGCTAATCTGAGAATTTAAATTCTTGGCGATCAAGACAATATTGTTGCCCACAAGTCACAGGCTTGATTTTGAAAGAAGAGAGCAAGTTGGTTAGCAGTTCATCAGATGCCTGTTAGGGGAAACCCATTAGCTAGCCTCATTAGGAAAGTTAGATCTTCCTAAAATGTACATCACAGAGGCACAAACCGTTAAAATGTGAAAACGAAAGGCAGCTCAAAAACTTAAAGGCTTAATTTTAACATTTAACAAAGCATCTATAACAAATTTCATGGTGAAGCTAAACAAAGTTCTGATGAGTGGGAGTAGCCACAGAAAATAAATAAATAAATAATAAGTAAATAAATGAGTGATGTTCTCTAGTGACATTTTGAGAAATCGGCAAGACGTAACGAGATTTAAAAAAAAAACACAAACTGATAAAGATATGAATTAAGGGAAAAGTAAACATGAGGTTTCAAGCTGTCAGGCGAGATACGGTCAATGCAGACGGTTAGTGCTGCAATTATGCCAGTATGCGAGCGAGCACAGGAAGGTGCAGACAGCAGATGAGTACCTCGCTACAGGACAGGAAGCTTCCTGTCTGACACGCGAAGATTCATGTCGAAGATGAATCACAGCACTTTCTGGGTGTTAATACACATTTAGCACGCCCTCAGATCCCTCTACTCATAAAAGACCACTGGAACATTTTTAACTTCTTCTATTTTTGGAGGATACAATATAAAATAGGTAAGGGGAATATTTAAACTAAACTATTAATAAGAAGAAATGTGTCCTAATAAAATGTGATTTGGACAACACAAGTATCCATGCTTTAGTATTGAGTCAGAGAAGACACAATGGAAGAATGAAAAGGAGGGAAAAAATGCACTGCAATAGACCCGGGGCGTGCTTTAACAGAAACCCTGCTGGAACATGTTCTGCTAGAACAGATGGCTGGACTAGCTAGCAAACTGGCTTTGGCGTGACTATGGGTGCACGTTGAACAGAGAAACGGGTCCCCACAAACACACAGACACTTTGTGGAACCTACCTTGAGGGAACTTCGCTTCAAAGCATGTTAGAAAACAAACAGAGGGAGCAGTTAGCTTCAGCGCCCCGGCAAGGGACATCCTTAAACTATACCAGTCATGCCCTAAACATCAGCCTCTGACCCCTTCATGGACAGACTATGTGTGCTGAAAACTGATTTGCCTAAAAACATGCTCTGTGCTAACATAACATAAAGCTGTTTAACAACAAGCAACACAACTGACTGATATTTGCATACTGGCACCCTTCTGCTATTCTGATTATAAGGGCCAACAATCTACATTCTCTACCTAATTTTTTATAGGGACTCATGCACAAGATGTCAATGCCCTATAGGTGGTCCGGTAATATGGGAACTGAGCTGGGAGCTATAAGAAAATATAAACTATAAACTATAAACTAATATTAAATAAACTATAAAACTATAGTGAAGAGTAGAAGCAACAGAAAGGTGAAGCTGACCCACAAGAGTGCTATGTGCCAGTTCTTTATCTGGTAGATTCAATGGCATGGTTCACTAGTGGTTTCAGTTAAGCTACTACTGTTACCTATATAGTACCTATACTGCTTTTTCTACACAAAAGCAGTACAGCTAATAATACTGCCTTATTTGCACTAACAGGGAGGACTGCTGAGGCCAGGCTACTATGCCTTGTTTTGGTATCCTACGTGATTAGCAGTGGAGTCATACTCTCTCATCCTGAGTCATCTGGCAGTCTGCAGATTAAATACGGCCCCCTAGCACCCCCCCCACCCCTCCTGCGCATTCTGGGGTACACAAAAATCAGGGCCTTCCAGATAACACACTTGGTTTAAGAATTTCACCGTCAGCAGGTTATTCTCATTAATTATGAGCGGAAAATCCAAGTACCAAGTCAGCGATAACACTCACATTGGACGCCTTCATTACCCATGAACCTCACCTTATTAGCTGGGACAGGGAATCGAAGTATGGCATACACCCCGGGCATTCCCCTAGAGGCTCGACGGCATGGCGGCTCGACGGTATGGCAGCCCGCCAGGCCCAAGACAATCGCTCCACCACATGGATCTTTAGTTAACGACCGCAGGGAACTTTTGCAATGACGAAGTCAAAGTGCACGATGGACACACTTTGGCATACATAAGCACTCAGGATCTGAATGTCGGTTACTGGCTTGAAATAACTGAAATTGCATTTTCTTCATTATTTTCAATAGATGCAATTATAAGTCCAAGAAGCTAATAAAATCCGCAGGGGTCTTTAGAAGAAAGCGACTGATTTTTTTACAGCTGTGCCATAAAAAGGCAGGTGATTTTACAGACCTGCCGAAAACATTCATAAAGATAACAGGAAAGATGCAGCTTAAGGATGAATTAACTGAATATCGTGTAAATCTGGTGATGTTACATGGCAGAAGAATCTGGCCTCACCATTCATCCAAGGTAACAGCTAGTTGGGAAATCAAAAAGTCATCAGCACGAAGTAAATAGCACATTACGACAGCAAAACCAAGTCATGGTTCGCATGGGTGCCACTTCAAAGTCTGCTTGCCGCGAGAAGCAGATATCTGTCGAGAATATTGCAGCTACATTTTTAAATATGCAAATGCGATAATGAGGCGCTGATGTCGGCTTCCTCATCGACGAGGCACATAGTGACGAGAGCATCCCCAGGGAGAACATGGCCAATTTTACCGGGAAAGCACTTCAAAGGACTGATAGCTTTCAGTGGTTAACGTTGCCTGGAACAGCGGGCTGCTGTTACCATCCTTCTCTGCAGCCACATAAATGCTACTTTTCTTCTCACAGGAGAACACTTATGCACTCGCACTCAGGTTGTACAAACATGCTATTATGACCTCTCAATAGTTCTCTTTAACGTGTTGGAACTGCTCTCAGGGTACTGCTAAAATGAAGAAGCATCCTATTGTGCGGCTTCATGGTCTTTTTAGCAATTCTAGGAGCACGTGTTTGCTAGGCTGGTTCAGGGGGACGGCATACAGTTGGCTGGGTGCTGAGCGCACACACGGACAGGTCTATTATACAAAAAGTGGAATGATATGGTGCCCCAGTCTCTGACATCACCCTGGCTAATCTCAAGGGTGTCTATTAATGGAACGCACTGAAGATCTACACATACCCCTTTTACGAATAAAGTTCCGCAGACGTTACAGGCTTGGAGAATTTCTTCATTTTAACTTTAATACACATTTTGAATGAGTCTTCCAAATGTCATCCACTCTCTAAACAGTTACTATAATAAATTTTAAAGGGCCATCAGAGCGAATAATTAATGCATGATTCACAACGAAGAGCAGTAAAAGTCATTTTTAAAGTGCTATCCAACTTAGTCTTTTACTGAGCAGCCCATTTGACATTGTATTCCTTATATAATTTCAATATGCACTTGTGTTAATGCTACACAGAGAACTGTGGGACAAAGATGTATTTCCATGCTACCGACAATAAACTGAATCCAAATACAATCCCATTACATGTAAAAGACAACAGTACTCAGATGCCATTAGTCTCAAAATGGATGCACTACTGCCGCATGCCACTTCAAAGCAAGGTAGCAGAGGCAAAGGCTGGCATATTCGACCAGAGAGAGAGACGGAACAGACCAGAAAGCCCAGCTCAGATGAAACACTGGGTCTGTTGACAAGCACAAGTACAAAGGGAGATGAGACTCTGTTTTCAAAACCCCTGAACCTGACAAACTATTAAATATACTTAAGCTAATCCGTGTCTTACTTTATTGCTTAGCCATTTTCAGAGAAAATACGCCCACTGTAAAATGTTTCAGCGATGCAGCATATATATCTCGGTGTGCTTGATCCCTGCTTAAAACCAGAACGGTACAGGCCCAGGAAGCAGGTCACAGTGACATAATATAGTTCTAGCAGAGAAAGTGAACTGATGTCTAATTCATCCAGACTGATAAAACTTTACATACCCAGCTGGATATGGGCAAATGGAAAGTGAATAAATTAATTAAGTACAGTGCAATTCTAGTTTGCAGGTACAGAAACTAGGAAGTGAAAGCTGTGTGTACGTATGAGACTCAGACACAGTAACTTCACGCTTTAGCTGAAACACCAGCTGCTCACCTTCTCCACATCTGCCTTCGTCACATTGATGTCCGCGTCCATCTTCTCAAAGTATTGCTGTGCCCTGTCAGCCTCCTTACAATCCCTCTCGAACCTCCGTTTACTCTGGGAGAATCAGAGCAGGACAGGTAAATGTACAAAACTGACAGAGGGTCAGAGCGGGAAGCTGAACATAAACGATCCGGTATCAGCACAATATGTGGCATTTGAAGCCTTAATTCAATGACTGTTATTGAGTAACATTGACTACAAGACCATACCGTAAAAACTGAGATAATGATAATGAAATAGTAAAATAAGAGACTCCTTTGTCTGCATCACCGAAACACCCTTTGGTCTGTCATCCATTTTCCTCCTCTTCAAACAGTAACAACATTTAATATCTCTCTTGAAAATGAAAATGACTGCATAATGGAGCATAGGGGTATATCCCAAAACACAAAGAAGCCATGTCTATATATCACAACTAATATTTTAATTAATATTAATAATATTATTAATAAAACCTTTTCTATAGTGGGCTAAAAAGCAGATATATTAGGACCATGAAAACTACAATGCAGTCTCATTCTCATTGTTTCTGCAATCTCATGCCACAATTCATGCTTTCTGGACAGTAGGACCCACCAATTCAAGCTGTTTCCAGGAGTTCTCAATGTGTTGCTGTGCCTTGCGACCATCGTGAAAATGCTGGAGGAAGAATCAGAAAAAAAATCAATCATTAATGAGTCCTGGTGCTGCCTTATTAAACAGGTTCATCCATTAAAACAGATGAAAAGGTGACATTAGCATTTAAAAAAAAATCTGTAGGGACATTTTGCTATCTCCAGGAAGCAGAGAGACACAGATTTACTGTTACTTCACACCCGCAATGTACATGAACATCTGTTTAGCCAGTGAAATCACCTTCAATGGCCACAACTACCATTTCCATGTAAATTCTTCTTCGGCGTTATCTTGGCACTGAGATGATGGAAAGAGAGATGGCCGGGGCTTTGGCTCACACGTATCATCAGACATATGCTGTGCATGTTAAAAATATGCACGGATCTGGCATGCATGGCAAACGGGAAACCATGTTTGAAGAAGGCTGACACGGAGTTCTGTCTTTAGTACGCAGAGCCTCTCAGATGCTGTGGGACAATGTTCTGATGTTATGGGTTAAAGCTGCAGTTATTTAGCCTTCATGCAAAATATGTACTCATAGCTTAGAAAACATCATCTGCTCTTTGAAGCAACAGGGAAGGCATAATGGAGTGAGGTGGACTTTCATAAGCTTGGGTTTATTTCTACGCTCGTCGTAAAAAGGGGAGCCTCCTTGGACAAACCGGGAATTATGGGACAGAGATCCGTCGTTCAACAAGACAATGATGCAAACACCAAACTGGCTGAAGATAACGTTTTTTTACCCATCCTGAAGTAACATTCAACGACTCAAGCAGATTTGTGAAGATTATTGAGAGAAATATTAACCCTTTAAAGTGCAAGAGGCTGGTAACAACATAGCGCTAAACGCTGCAATTACTGCAAAACGGGTAACGAAAATATTAAAGCCTGTCACTTATGCAGGCTGTGTGTATGTTTTTTGTTTAACATGCATATTCTACTATTTGTGTATAGTTTTTGGTTTCACAACAATTCAGCTTGTGACACAAATAACATAGCGAAATAGCCACTACAGTCACTCAGAGTTTTGTGCGAAAGCAATGGCAGCTGACAGTAACAGCTCACGCTGATGCATGTTGAGACACAGACAGCAAACGGGTGAGTGGTCTTTAAAGACTCGCAGCATGCTCCCTCCAATAAAATGCTGACATAAACAAAATGTCCATCTCTGGTGGCCAGACAAATATGAGCAGCCTATCAGGAGGTCAGCGGGAAACCATTTCTGGAAGGACGGGATTCACTGGAAGAGAATGGAGTGCTAATAAACATGCACTGTGGCACGGTGACACGAAGTGGACGTTTGGACAAGAACTGCAAGAAAAGAAAAGCTACAGTATGAGGGAAACCCGGCAATAAGCCAGAAGACATGATATAACTATAGATGGCATCTATTTTTGTCAAATTAACTGTCTGTGGTGACCTGCGCCGTGAGCAGGAATACTGATGTTAGCCTGGGGGGCCGCGCCTGGGAACAGGCCTGTAACTGAGTGAGAGAAACTCACTCAGAGAAGCACTGCACTCAGCCATCACCTGATGTCAATCTAAAACACCAATCAAACACGCAGTAAAGTGTCTGGACTGATCCCTCAGATAATTAATTAAGTCATAACATTTAGCCTTTGGCATTTAAAATAGTAAATAAGAGCATGAGAGATACAAATTATAAGGCTGAATTCACATGCTTGTCCGCGGAAAACTACAAGCACAGCTAGTTTATATCTGTCTCATGTCCAGCACTTTAATCTTGACTCAATGGCTTCCACTTCAAGAGCCCCTAATGAATTACAGCCTTATTTGATTTCTGGGGGATGGTTCATGGCATGAAATTTACTTCATAGGGTCAGTCAGTATGATAACTGTATCACTGGATTTTTCATCAAGTAGGTAATCCAATAAAAGTACATAATAACAGGCACAAGATTCAAGATGTTTTACTGGCCACATGCAGCCAGTATACAGGAATGGCTGCCCATTCAGCCACATGCGGTTTACAGAACCATAGCGTACAAGTGTAGTAAAGAATAACTTGCAGTAAAATGTGACAGCGTTCCCAAGTGGACAAGAGGGGGAAATGCAGGGTAAATGATTTCAGTGAAAGACGAAAGGCTGCTACCAGGATGCGAGCAAAGACACACTGTGGAAGCTTTATAATTGGTAGTTAAATACCATGCAGCCCGAAGGCCATTCAATGAAAAAAAAGAGAGGAGGTATCCAATCAAAGATGAATTAGAAATGGGGAAAATCAGCACAGCGCACAGACCTGAAGGAGGAAGGGAGCAGGCCCACTCTCCCCTGTCCGCTTCTCTGGCTGTTTACCACTCGGCGACTCAACAGCTGGGATCCACTTGGCTCTGATCCTGCACTGTGGATTTAATTATCCAGAACTATCTCTTGCTTAAATCCTCCCCTCAGATTTTTGACTTGATGTCATAGGGGGGGCTCTATTAATAAGACAGCTTGCCTGGTGTACCTTCTCTCTCTGGGATACTGAGGTGCCTGCAGAAAGTTATCGGGAGGTTGTGGCTTCCTTTAACAACCTTCTCCCAGATCAGGGAAGCCCAATGTGGTTCAATTGCACATACACCAGCAGCCCTGCCGGCCCCCTACGCCGCTCCATTCCCCTCCCTTTAAACTTAGAAGGTGGGGTGGGCACCCTGCAAGTACTATCAACAACCATACTACCCACAGAATGTGCAGAGTGTAGTTCAGCCTCTTTCGTCCTGTATGGTAAAGGGCACAGAGACATTGTCATAAATGCTGAATAAAAGCACACCGCAACATGATGCCCTGATGTCTGTTTTATCTTGTGGTCTCTGCAGTGCGGCTTGGATTTGTGTGCTTCTCATGTCAGTAGGAGCTGAAACAAATTATCAAATTATCTAAAGTCTCCAGAAGTTGCCCTGGGTGTTCCGAAGCCCACTGCACTGCACCTGCCTGTTAAACTGACACTAGGAATGTAAACCCTGGCATTAAGGATCCGCTTGCCACAGTGACATAATGGCGCCCAGTGTGCGGCTTTTGTTGACAGGAGAAGTGCAAAACAAGTCAAATATTTCATGTGTGTGTCTATATATATAGACATTTCTTTTTTATCCCCCTAGAATTGTTTACAGTAGGCTGAACTGTGTTTATGATTAATCACAACGCAAATAGTCAGGGTTATTACAGTGAATAGTTGTCTTATACAAAAACATGAAGAACAGGAGGGAGAAAAGTATTCGTTCAGACAGGTCAAACTGAAGCTTTTAAAGGCCATCATCCCAAAATGGTATCCCTAGAGTGCCAGGCTGAGCCTGGATTGAACCAGAGCAGATAGATCCTAAAAGCCAGGCTGGACACCAGGGGAGGGGGGGGTTACGTCCCAACAAGACCCCAGGCTGGCTGGGCACTGCCCCACCTAACCAGTTTATGTGGACAGAAAAGCATATTCACAACCATTAACAGGTTGAGCATGAGACCTGTAGGCATGTGGCCTCCATCAGATAACCATCCACACAGTACTCAGGAGAGGTTAGAGTGCAGCTCATCTTATTAAAAATCAGTGCCCATGCCCAGAAGGTTGTGGCTTTAAAACCCATGAAGGCGTAATCATATTACTATAGGCCCCTTCAGCAAGACCCTTAACCCCAACTGCTCCAGGGGCACTGGCTCATCCTCTACTTCAGGGTTCCCCAGTTCCAGTCCTAGAGAGCCAGAATCCAACACAGTTTGCAGATTTCCCTGCTCAAACACATCTTAATCAACTACCAGGTTTAGTAGGTGTATTCCCAATGATCAGTACGTGCAGAGTTGCAACTGAACCCAGCTATTTTTCAATTCTGTAATAATTTTAAGCTGACTGCAAGAGATTCACTCAAATAAAAGAGCAGGAAAATCACTGCACGTCATCATAGGGATAAATGTCTGGCAGGAATCTCCTTGATGCTACCAGGGACGTGCAGCCATATACCAGGTAAATAAACCAAGGCCTTCTTTTGGCCCTAATATCACAACAGCAAAGAATACTGTTTAGCCTGGCTGTAGCACATAGGCAGACATGGCATGTATCCGGGTCATTCAGCCCAAAAATAGAGAAGGAGTTATGGTTCGCAATGCAGACGGTTCAAACAAAACAGGTGCCACTGACGCTCCGCATTCCCTAGCCTCATTTCCCAGTTCAGCCAGCATGGAATAATAATTTTCTCCTTGGACAAACTGGGCCAGTGTAGAGGTAGTTACTGGAGATGATAAAATTTTAACTTTCTGGGTAGGGCACAAGATTCAGTGTCATATATCCACAGATGGTCTCTGTACCACATACGTCTTATACATGACTGTATGGGGGAGGGGGGTTCTTTTACAGGGTCTTTACAGAATCCCATCCTCCTTTAGAAACACGACACCGAGTTTAGAACCCATGACCACCAGACACTGAAAACCTCGAGAGTTCTGCTCACACCGCCTAGCTGTCAAACGACTCTGCAGAGTTAACGAGGGCAACCCAACAAGAACATTTACAGTTTATCCGCAAATTGAGCTTCAGCACGGAGAACTGAGAGGCGTCTCACAGAGATCGGTCATTAATTCAGTATTGTGCGATTCAGTTATAGCTTTTGATTTCCAATGACTGCAAATAATGACAAGACATAAACTTTGAACAAATTACTTCTTTATATGTACAACAAATGTTCAATGTGTACAATAACGACGGCAATTCTAGAGCAGAGCCATAGGCACATTATTGGGGGATGTTGTTTACACATGAAGCCAAGGGAAAGACAGATAGTGGAGCAGTGTGGTGATGAAGAAAAGACCACACTGCACTCTGTCTACCCGATGCACAATGGGGCACATTCTGTATATGGGGGCAAGACAGTGACAGCCTCACGAGCTCAATCAACAAAGGCCCCCTGAGTCCTGGCGCTTACTGCTTCTGTCCGTCTGCACCGTGCGGGCGGCTATGTAGGTGGGGTGGGGGTGGGGGGGTCACGTGTGGCCCAGCCAAATAAAGAGGCACACAACATCCAGCAATATCATTTATTCTGGCATGAAGGCGCCTGCTGGGGGGGGTGGCAGCATGTTCACATCCCTGCTCTCCGGACTCCCTCCGCATTCCTGTCCTCCCACTGCACCGAGGGTGCCCTGAGAATTATTAAAGAGCAACAAAGCTGCCACAGTACGTGCCTGTGCTTGACATGGAGTGCCCTTTGCAGCCCCGCGTGACCCCAGAATGGGGAGCAGGCAAGCAGTGTCCTCCCAGTGACTTCCTGGCCTCTCCCCGAAGCCTGATGTCCCCCCTGGAGCCTAATGCCACCCGATTTCACCATGTCACAGCGTCTTTACTGTTTTACAGCGTCTTTACTGTAGTGTACTATATCGCCGTTACACTGATTTTACTATTTCATTGCGTTACATAATTTTTACTATTTCACTGTGTAACACTCTTTTTACTATTTCACTTTGTTACCTTGTTTCACACTGTTTTTACGACTTCACAGTGTTTTTACTGTTTTGGTTACACTGTCTTTACTATTTCACAGTCTCACACAATAATTTCAGTAGTTTTTACTAAAAATCAACCCATTATGACCTCAATATCTTCTCTCTGCCCAAAATGAAGATCGAGAATAACTCGGCTTGCATAGAAGTGGGCTGTTCATGTTCTCTTGCGGGGTAGATTCGAAATGATCTATGTGTAAGGTCACTGATTTGGGAATGTGTTTTCCAGCTAAGAAAAGGCCCATTAAACCTCAGCAATAAGGTCAGGTAAATTCCCTAAGGGCAGTCAAGAACAACAGCAAGCCATCAAGAGAAAAGGCTGGGGAAAGGTCAGCCACGCTCTAAGGCTTTGTCAGAACATTCCCAGGACACAACACGGGATGCTTAAAGATACAGGAGGGCTTCCTTGTACTCCGGAAGCCATGTCTTCATCTAGGCCACCATTCACAAAGCAAAGGAGCCAGCGACCAGGCAGGGACAGCCAGTCGGTCAGCATCGCCCCAGAGACAGCACACCATCCTGCTCCCCACTGTTGCCCGCTGGGAGACAGGCCAAGCTGGCACAGGGAGATGCAGGGTGGATCTTGGCCAGTGAGCATGGAAGAAGAGGAGGAAGACCAGCCACTGTATCATAGCCTTCTTGTCAGACAAACATAGCACACCCCCCCCCCCCCCTCGGAGATACTCCAATGATTCTACCTTTAACATCCTCATCAAATGATAATGATCCCTCTGCTGTTCATGTACACAGTCAAAATAATACAGCTGATCATAGACTAAAAGGTGAACAAAGGCAATGAGCAGCCAATTGCATGGACACTGTGCAAGTACACTGTTAGATATAAAATAACGTAGCGCAAACCAGTCATAAGGATATGTACACATTTTACATTAATGTATCAATGATACACGATTCCAGAGTTTATTTGTCGTATGCAGAGTAAACAGTGTGGAAAGAAAATCTTATTCTGCATGCCGTTCCGGTAAACACAAATTAAACACAAGTTAAACACAATGAGGTCGAAGCTTGGTTCACAATTTACAGGGAACGGAAAGGGCAGGGCAGGCAACCCCCAAAAAAAGCTCCCAGCACACCAAGAACAAACAAGGCACCCCCCCCCAACGGCCCAAGCGGTCACGCCCTTGGACTGGAAAGCTTCTTAGTGAGTTTCACACATCATATCCTGAGAACATGCTGTTACTAGCTTATTGCGTTGTCAAAAAAATCCACAGCTAGAAGTCTTTTCTTAACCTGAAAATTAATGCCTGCTAACTTAGTTATCATATACAAAATGCTACTGCAAAGGGTGTCATAAGATGCTATGTTTAAGTGCAGAACTACTTATGAGCTGTAATGTAAACTCTGACATCCATCCATCTCCCATAACTGCTCATCCAGTATAGGGTTGTGGTTAACTACATGGTTTTAGAATGCATGGGGGAAATGCACGCGCAAGGAGAACATGCAAAGTCTGTGGGCAAGAGTCAAGCCCAAAGCCCTGGAGGTGCAGGCCAAGCACGGGTATCACACTACACTAAATTCAAGCAGTGGCAGATGCTGGTGCTCAAGCTGCTTGTTCTCCAGTTTTAGACATAAACCTATATAAGGTGAGAGATAAGTATTATGGAGAAGCTTCATTCAGCAGATGGTCTATAGCTGTATGCTTATGTCTGAATCCGTACATACTCAATCTGTCTTCAAACCAATCCTAGTATAATCACAGGAATAATTCGATTCTTCGGTGATCCTGTTATCCGTCTGGACCGTTTAATACTACCGATAAGGATAAACTATCACCCCTTGCTGTGCAAATGCCTCTTTCTTGCTATAAAGCAAACATTAATTAGTTTATTCATTGAATGCTTCTTACAGGGACTTACAATTTCAGCAGGACCTGAAAAGGACGCATTGCAATTCAAATACCACTTACAAAAGCCAATTACATATTTACTTTTAAGGAGCACAATGTCGGAGGTACGGAGGCTCGGCGGGTAACAATGGTGCCTCACACCTCGCAAGTTAGGTGCTAGAATCCTGCCACTGTTATGTGTTGCTGTGGAGCTTACATGTTCTTCCTGTGGTGTGTGCAATTCCTCTGAGTATCATGCAAACCAATGGGCTACGCATGTGTATGTCCCACTATGGGCTGCCAACCCCACAAAAGGATTATTTAGGAAAAAATAATTTATTTTTAAGCAAGAGAATAAAATCATAATAATAAGTTTGTAAACACTGTCCCATCTAGGACTCACATTCATGGTCCCAGGGTGTCTTTGACCCAAATGAACTCCAGATGCATGTATATTGCTGTATCGGTAATTCCACTTTAGCTTGGCAAGCTATAAGAAAGACTTAAGTTCCAGGTTGATAAAAGGTACTTTACCTGACCAAAAATAGGTATTTTCCTGTCCATTTTGAACGATACAGTACAGCAAGGCACTTACATTGTCACCATGGAAACTTAAAAATAACTTAAATAAATCCAGGTCTAAGTTCACCAAACAAAATGTGAAAATTAGCTTAAATATCAAAAACAAGATTAAAAATCACTTATTTTTATCGCAGTTGAACAATGTAACCTGAACATGTATTATTTGTGAAATATATAAATAAAGCATACAAGTTGAACCTTTGGAGACACATGTAGCGAGAATCGGAATAGTATCAGGAAACTAATGCGAATGTGGTCTGCTTGGGTACGCACTATCCTTAGGGGACAAGGCACTCAGGATGTGAATAGTGAACAGGAAACAGAGTTTTACCGATTTCCTCTCTGCCTTGAGCTCCTGGACAAAGCGCGTCAGCTCAGAAATGATCTGCGAGGTGAGGTTCTCTGCTATGACCTCATGTTGCCCTGCGTAGTCATTCAGCTCATTCAGGGTTGTTAGGAAGGCCCGGCATGATGAGTACCTGCAACGGGAACTGCATTATTTTGCTGGATATCTCCATATATCTAGGATGTACTGCTGCCAAAAAGTTTCCTTCATTTAATAATATTCAGTTCTACTGCTTTTATTCTGTGCAATTTTTGGAATTTGCTACAGGAAAACTGCCTGGTACTGAGCCACTGAATAATTTGTTGTTGGTAAAAATCAAGTTTTTTTTTTTTTATTTATCAGATAACTGGATTCAGCACCACATTCATACGCCTACTGTGAATCAAACATTCTTTAGCAAGTTGCAAGCAACACTCACTTATTCTCTTCCTCTTCTTTGGAGTTTTTCTTAGGCTGATATTTCTTTGAAAGATTCCTGTAGAACAAAGGACACAAGGGCATCAGGGGTGCTGCTAAGCTTGAAACAGGAGAACGTAGGAAAGTGAGGTCATTTTATAAAACATTAAGGCTACATGAGAATGAATGACTAACGTGTATTTATTTCTATCAGGATACTCAACTGCAATCTGCAAGGTTATTTTTGATGCCTTTTTAACAGTCTGTTTATAGCGGCGGACATTGTTTTCACTCGACGCAGACCTGATAATTTGCCTACAATCTGACTTCATTGTTTACAACATTCTTCAATGCAATTCTGCCGGAGAAGCTCCATAAACTACTTCATAGTACATAATTAAAGAGGAAAAGGCACTTTCACTACTGCATCCTAAAGACAGGCCTGGAAAATATGATTCTGCTAAAGCGAGCAGGATTTAGAAAAATGCAATGTGCTTAACCAGGGGATATACTAGTAAGTACTACTGTATTTATACATTGTAATTTCCATATGGAGACTTCCCAACAATAAGCCAATATAACTATTTAACAAATTCTTTACCTAGAATTAATTTAGGCTAAAATATTGCAGGTGTTACTGTAATGGCATTGATATCATAGTAACCAGGAAAGGCTTCGCTTAATTAAATTTCATAAGGTTCAATCTAGTGCAAAGAACTCCAAAGGCATGTGTGAAAAAAAAACCTTCATTAAATAGCGAAAAATCAGGCTTGGCAGAAAAGACCCACAGTGATGTTTCTGACCTATTGTCACCTTGCATAACATAATACATTCATTATATTTTATTTAGACCAGTCAAGAGTTCATCTGAAAGTACCTACCACCAGACCAGCCTATTAGTATTTACCTGGCAACAGAAAGAAATAAATTAACCAGTAAGGCATTTGATAACAGAGGTTAAATTAACATTAAAGTACTGGAGAAAATTCTCCTGACTGACCTAATTATCACCCAAAGCTTAGAGTAACAAAACTGGTCTGCACTTTGAAAGATACAGGACAGCAAAATATTTATCAAGTAAGTAATTAAGTAAATAATTAAATAAAAAAGGCCAATAATTATTTAGTATTAGTCATCTTGCCATTCCAATTATATATACTGTGTGTGTGTGTGTGGGCGCGTGTATATGTGTGTGTGCGTGTGTGTATATGTATATACATATATACACATATACATACACACACATATACATGTATGTATGAATGTATGTATGTATGTATATACAGTATATATATATATCACGTTACATCTCTCTGGCTGCACCCCTGGAGTCTGGTCCGTGGCTATGCAAATCATCCTCCTACTGTGTCTATCTGTTTACAGCAGGATATCACAGTGGAGTTTGGCCAGGATTTAAGTGGCGAGGCACATTGATAGCTGGAATTAACTAGAGATTATTGTAATTAAGTGGCTACATTGTATAATTACTATACTATGATGTCTATAATATAATTAACAATACTTTTTTATTGATTTGGATAAAAGCATAGGTATTTCAGTGATAATCAGACATAAATGGGTGTTTCCCCATCCATCCATCCATCCATTTTCTGTAGCCACTTGTCCTATTCAGGGTCACTGGGGGTCTGGATCCTGTCCTACGGGCGCAAGGCAGGGAACAACCCAGGATGGGACTCCAACCTTTAGCCCACTTCACTCAAACACCATTCAATCACACAAGCACACCTATGGACAACTTGGTAACTCCAATCACCCTCAGCATGTGTTTCGACTATGAGGGGAAACTGGAGTACCCAGAGTAAACCCCACAACTACAAGGGGGGAACATGCAAACTCCACACACGGAGCCCCGGCAGAGACTCGAACCCAGGTCCCAGAGGTGTGAGTCAACAGTACTAACCACTGCAGGGTGTTTTCACCTAATCATAATAATGTGTGAGTATATGTTCATAACAGTAAGGAGAGATGCTGATAGATAACCGCATTTTAATTCACTCCTAAAATGTATACAAATGGCAGATCGCCAGCTGTGAACTCCACAACAGGAGCCCTATAATATTTATGGAAATAAGTAAGCGAGTAATCCTAATATTATGGCAGCTATTAATAATTATATTTCTACAAATAAAAGCATACAGAGAGCAAGCTAATTTGAACTGCAACAGACATTGTTTTGAATAAGGAGAATTAAAACGACTCTCCAGAGGTCCAGAAAGAACTGGAGCTGGGTGAACATGGAGAAACAATGTTGCTGCAGGATACTTGTTGGGTGAGTGATACATGGTCAGGGCCACAACCCCCCGCAGCCTGCCAGAGATCACCACTGTCTATTTATTCTTCCACCCCCCATCCCCCACCACCCCTCCTCTACCGCACTCCACCCCATCCCATCTCTGGAGACAGACCTATAAAATATGGGTCAGGGCTGCCTGCAACGATGGAACCGTGTTGCCATGGCAACCCACTCTGCCTCTGCCAGGCTCATTTCCTGTGACGTTGCGCTGCTCTCGCCTCATAGTGCCTGTGGGGTTCGTGTGCGCAGCCAAGTGCCCACCTGACCGCATTCGGCCTTTTCAGAATAAAAGCTCACAGTCGCAGGTATTAATATTTCCATGCTTTGCAAATTACTTTGCAAACTCTTTTATTTGTTTTCTCTCTTTATCTCTTAATTTTTGTTTTATAAATATTATTGTTCACAATGTTAGGCATCCTAGATTAAGTTTCAGTTGCTGCGCATCTAAAGTATACTGGAACATTTAGCAATACGCTAAAAGACATGCATGATATGTCAAACAGCATAGGAGAGTTTGATATTGGGGGAGCACAAATAATGTATATACCAAAGTCTATTTTTTGAGGGGGATCAATGAATCAACAATAAATATTGGGAGGTGCACCTCCCCCCGCCCAATTCCTACGCCCCAGAATATCCCCTACATGTTAAATGACAAGTATTTTATTAGTGCTACTTTTCTGATTCTACAAAACCACCACAATGCAGATATAAATCCCCCCACAATCAGGTGGAAAGAGAACCCAGGAAGCAAAGCCTTCGTTCGTTTGCTTTCAGTTCTACTTTGTCAAACACTGACTAGCATGTGGCAGCAACTCCACTACGTTAGCTTATCACATGTCAGAAGCTGAAGGACAACAGAGTAAAAAATAAACAAGCAGTAAGGTAGGGAGGGATATCATAATGCAAACATGAAGCAGTGGACTTCACAAGTATATCAGACACCTCTGGCACTCTCAGCTTTATTTTTCACAAGACTGGAATGGTTTTGTAAATGAAAGGAACACACAAGAAACTTGCTGCACATCAATGAGCCACAGAAAGAGCCCTGAGTAGATAGCAATGCTAAAGTCTTGGTATAAGGGCCTCTATGTAGTTTTTCCTCAGAGGGAAGAGAAGAACAGCAGAATCACTGGCCTTGAGCATGTGAGACATAGCTATTAGTTACTTACCTAATCTGTTTTGCGTAATTGATTTCAATCTCAGATCTCTCCTTAACAAATTTGGTGTACCGCTCCACAAACTCAATTCCCCAGTGCGTGTGCTTTTCCAAGTTGTCGAACTGATCCTGTAAGACAATGGGGAAAAAAAAACAAGACCAGTGTGAATGTGACTGCAGCAGCTCTGGATCTATTCATATTGGCAGTTCCCATGCCCATGACACTGCACGCATAACTCTGCAAAGTCTGGAACTGGAACCTCCCCAGTACAATGAAATAATGCAGTTCTGTGAAGTGGGCTGAAATATTTATACGACATATTGTCTAAATGTATCAGTTGTCTGGTACATTCTAAGCACAACTACTGCAGTTAAGCCTCATTTTGATACACTGGATCCAAAATGTACATTTACATCACTGCTATAATTCTGAAATATTGAATACAGACTTTAAACTAAATTTTTAAACATCATTATGCAAACACCATAAATTGCTTAAGTTAACCACTCCAACAAAAACAAAATGCTCAGCCATAAAAATAGGCCAAGTGTAATAAAACTGATTGTTAATTTCTTTATTGAAAGAGCAAAACATTGAAGTTAATTCTTTTTAAAAATTCATCCCTGTTGATTAGCCAGTGTTGTTTTTTCCAGAACAGTCTAACCTGGAGTCTGCATCATGAAGCTGGATTTTTTGCTTAGCCAGATAACTTGTTAGATTTAAGGTACCCCAATTTAAACTGACTTTATCTTTGCTCACTTACATTTAGCCCAGACTACCTTAAATCTGACCAGTTATCCAGAAATCCTGCTTCGTGATACAGGCCCCTGGAGTAACGCTCTGATCAGGGTGGTTTAGTGGGTAGAACTGTTACTTCATGCCTCTAGGGTTGGGGGTTTAAGTCACAGCACTGTTCTGTGGGTGTGGAGTTTGCATGATATCCCTGTGGCACATAGGTTTTCTCCCGCAGTACAAAGACTGCTAATAACCCCTAGTGTGTGAGTGTGAGCTCTGTGATGGACTGGCATCCCATCTTAGGTGCATTTTTGTCCTGTGCTACCTGGGATAGGCTGATTTGGGCTGCCTGCGACATTGACCTGGATAAACAGCTGGAAGACATGAATGTTGTAATCAGTTTGAAAATATGCCATACCTTGGCTACAGTGACTCATGATGTCTGATTGCTTAGTCCTGGAGAACAAGCACGTCAGTATAATGTTTTTGGCATGTGTATTAATGCCAGCTGTTTGTAGTCTCATGAAATTCCCAGTTAGCATTTCATCATTATGTGGTGTATTCTTACCATTTTTTTTGGCATCAGTGACTCGGAAAACTCTCAAATGGGTCACTGGAATGTCTCGCTGTGTATTTAACTGTAAATTTGATTGATGTTCACAAAGTACAGTGATATAAAACAATTAAGATTACACATGGCAATGCCAGCATGACAGTAAAGAATTTGCTTACTACGTAATATGTTAGCGTCTACAAACATTGATGATACTATATTTGTAAAAGGACATTCTTTTTTGGGAATTCTTTCTTTGTCACATATCCCATCTTACTCTCCTATAAGACTCACAAATATCCAAGTGAGATAGAAGCTTGGGGTCAGAGCGCTGGGTCAGCCATTTATCCAGCACTCTAAGAGCAGTTTTTGGGGTTAATAAAAACAAAAATTACTCTCCTGGAGATGGGATTCAAGCCAGCGACTTTCTGGGTGCAGGCACAGATCTCTAATCCACAAGACAAACATAAATCTGGTGATTTCAGCAAGTAACACTATTTGAAAAGCTGTCATTTCTCTGTTCACAGTGCATGTATTACAACTGACATTAAAAATATAAGATCCTACGACATTATGATCAAAATAAACTTAGTATGATTCAATATGAATTACTTCTACATTATTGGAGTTTTCTTCATCTGCATTTCCATGAGAAATGGTTATTTTATAGCCAAGTTTCAGATCTGAAAGAGTTTATTTATAGGTTGTATATATTGTATGTGGCGTAGAGTAGGAGTTACCAACCTTTTGATGCCCATAGACCATTGACATGTTACCGGTAGATCATTTGCGGATTTCATAAGTTTAACAGTTTCAGTTTCAGATGTGAACAGAATGTGAGGAGTGATAAAATACTGAAAATATACAGATTATTTGTAGAATATTTACCAACCCCTCTGCAAAACCCCCAGCATTTTGCAGACTTATGGAATACTGGCTATGGACCGGTATCGGTCCTTGAGCTAGCCCAGAGAATATTCAGCCACCATATGCTATAACTACAAAAAAAAACCACAGAGAAGTGAGGAAAATTTGACTGCTCACTTCCCTTTGGGGTTCTCTGCATGTCCCCCAGCAACATGAGTGACGTATAGAGGTGTGGCCTTGCAGAAGTCCACGTGAAAGCAAACAGCACATAACAGCACTGAGTGGTAGCAAACCGTCATAAGAAGAACTTTAGCGCATTTTCCGAAGCTTTAGAAAATTGAATATGAATTTTGCTGACAAGCAGCACATGATGAATAGCTTGTTCGAACAAAACGTGCTTTCAGCACATGAACATATCCTTATGTCATTGGTTAGCCAACAGACCCATTATTAACATGCTTTTATTTATATTTTTAGTGATATAATCAGCAGTACAGTGTGAATTTTATTACTCGGTGGACCAAAGATGCTTCCTAATGAAGGCTAAATTAAGTGTAACTGTACAACATTTATATCATCATGATATCTATACTACCTCCTAGTAATTACATGCACAGTACTGACTGGAATGCCCTTTGATCATGGCAATGATGACACAGGTCAGCAGTGCACAGATCCCTGGAGCAAGGGAGAGGAAATGAAGAAATAGCTGCAGTGTCACAGACCATGGGAAGCCTACTTACATCACAGCAAACTACTTCAAAACCAAATACTGGGCTGAGCGCTGAAGCCCTTATTGATCCATCTACTGGGACAATGGCTTGGCTAACACATTATAAATAGCATTTCAAAAACACTCCCTCTCACAGAGTGTACATTCACTAGCTCCACTCAGGAGTCCTGCAGCAGTGACCCTCCTGGGGTTTAGGGCAGGAACCATCGGAGCTAATCCTCAGACTGCTGCCCTTTCACCAGCTCTTTGATAGGCCTCAGACTGGTCATCAGGCAACACGGAATTCTGCATAATTCCTCCCATCAGTCTTCTGGACCCAAAATATGAGATACTATGACAGGTAAGTAGCTTCTTAAGGGTAAAGTAAACTGGAATAGGCCATTTCTTATATGTCTGTTTTTATTTTCAGCAAATTTACAGGTCAGTTCTAGTCTATCACAACACACTGTTTTGTACTTATCTTGATATTGCCTCTCTCTTTCAATAAAGAATATTTCAAATAGGGTTAAATACATGTCTGATTTATCAGCTATTGTGATAGCATAATAAAATATAACCATTCAGTACGTAGTGCCGATAATAATCCCCCAGTGTGTCATATCTAAGATGATACAAATTAAATATTCAGATTTTCCATTTAGATCATATTCTTGAAGCCTACCTCTATTTGTATTGCAGGACGTATCATTTAGTAACCTTATTAGAGTTACAAACAGGGTAATATGGTGAACGAGTAACGGAAAACACTGTACCCAAGTGGAAGGGCTGCTTCACTTACTACACCATATGGGAACTCATAAATACTTCTCTCCGGCCTCTTTGGTGCTACCCAAATCTCTCCTTCTAGCACAGATTGCGCAGAACATCTACCACCTTCCAGATGGATGGAGATGTGCCCTTCACTTCATACTTTGAGCTAAGCAGCAGCAAGGGAAACAGCCATCGCACCAGACAACCGGAAGGATTCAGAATACTGGCAAAGTACCGCCAGGTTACACTGGAAATGTGTGAAGCTGAGTCTCCCAGAGTCCCCTAACCCATACTGTAACCATGACGACCTCAAAGGAAGAATGAAAGGTGAATACGTAACACAGAGCATGTGTAGAAGACAGGCCACTGCTTTTAATCTCAGTGTAGTCCACCAAAACACAAGGGCCACATATTCTATTGATCAGTCTTTTCTTTCGAGGTATTAGAGAAAAAATGCAATCAAACTCTGCTTAATAATGCTGGTCAGCCTTTCGCAGGACCTAACCTCAGCCATCCAGTTCTCTGTCCCCACATAGATGCCCATCCACATCTGCAATTCAGTCACAGCAAATCTTCTTAATGCACCTGGTCAATTAGAACGACTCAGTCCCTGTCCCATTAAGAGTATCATCATCCTAGAAAAATTAATCCACCAAATCCCAAACGAAAACCCTCCCAACCACTATTCCCCCCATACAATATGAACGTTTACCCTGTCCCCCATTCGTAGCATGTCTTCCTGTTTTTCAGCCTGGGGCAGCACCTTGCTGTGCCTTCACTGCTTGAGAAGGGATCTGCAATTTCACCAAACTGCTTGGGGTGCAGAGAATGGGGGTGGTCCCGTGGGACGTCACCCTTGCGATAGCTGTGCCCGGCGGCCTGACCCCGCTCAAAGCCCCGACAGGCACGGGGCCTACGGCAAGATAGCTAGCAGCTCTGGGGCACTGCTGTTCACCCTCCCCACCCCCCACCCCCCCAGCCCTGTAGCTGCCCCCACAAAGCCCTGCGAAGGGAGCCAATCCCGACCCATTAAAGGCACAGACACCTATTATGCTCTGAAGACATAAGTAAATACTCTGTGCTATTTATATCACTGTCACCATCTCACAGTGTTATCCATCCCTTTTAAAGTCATCTAATGGTAAGAGAAGCCACTGTTCCCTGCTTGACAAGGCTTTAATTTCTCAGCAGCTGTTGCTTTGAAAGAGAACAACCTCATGTTCCACTCAGCAATAAACTTTTTTTTTTTCAAAAAAGGACAAATTATTAAAATTGAGTATTTGGTAAATACCCTGTGCTTCAGGGTCAAACATCCAGTATTCCGTGGTAAGAACTAAAGGTCAGCTGACAGAAGCGTTTAATTGCCCAGAAACTGCAACTTTAGTCATGTTAGCAAAGCTATCGCTGGCTGCTGCAGAAGCCTAAGCTTACTGTCACGCTTTATCACACAGGAACAGAACCAGCAAACGGGAGTATGACAAACACACTCGAGACACATGTGATAAGCCTGAGAATAAAGCTGATACATTACGCGTCATTTGATTAAAAAATATATATATTTATATTTTTTACCAGCTTCCAGCTCAGATTACAGTGCTAGTTTCTATAGTTACAAGGTCCCCGAATTCAACTATTTTTCCATGACAAATCTGAATATCATTTCATTGCTGGACATTTACCATCTACATGCACATTTTGTATCAACATGTATATTTCAACAGACATCGTTATGAATACACAACGTGATACTGACATAGCCTGTCTCGCATGCACAATGTATCTGCACCCACCACTGAAATGTGGGACAGTACATAGTTTAAACAGATAGACTGTGCGGGACGAATGAGAAATGGCTTTGGGAATTCTCATTTAAAATGTCCCTAATTGACATCCTCAGAGTCAATTATAATGAGAAAGTCAAAGTGCTGCTACGTGGTATTTGATCTCGAGTACATTCAGTAAACATAAAACATCACAGGATTCCCATTATAATGGGGTCATAATGAGTGTAAGTGGGGAAGCATAATGGCTGTTTTGTCATTGCTGTAATACCATTTACTTTGGTGCAGTTCATATCAAGCTCTGGTTGGGGATCTCAGCACCCTCTCACCACATTGAGAAGATGACATGTGCCCTGTGTTTGGTACTGGTTTCTGAAGCACAATCACAATAGTCACCATGGCAACACCATCAGTTTGAAACAGTTAAAGCCACAAGGTCTTCTGCAACAATTGCCGTACATCAGTCCCCCAGATGTCTGTATTTTTCCACCCCAGTGTGACAGCAGGAAACAATGGCCAGAGAAAAGAAAAACACAACCGTTTCATCAGCAGCCCTGGCCTTCCATCCCCTTCCTTTATCGTCTGCCTGACACTACTGGCACCACCCTCCGTGTTATCATTCTAGTCTATGAGAGTCGAGTGAGCCGAATCATCATCCTGAGTCAGGCATAGCCTGGCTGAGAATGTTTCCCGATGTTTTCGCTCCAGACGACGTGCCTGTTTCTGGGTTGCCCTCAGCTCAATCCCAACATGCATTTGGGATGTGCTGTCTCAGTCCAGAGTATCAGACAGATCACATCGTTGGATAAGCTGTGTATTTAACTGGAATGTCTCCACATTCTGCTATAATAGCTGAAAACCCCCAATTCACTTAAAGATATGTGCCAAGTCACAAAAATGACTGCCGAATATCCTTGTGGAAATTATTTTTTGGGTGCAAGAATCCAGTTTTTCCAGGGTGACACCAGATCATTCACAGAACACATGGAATCAGGAGGAAACTGGCAAATGTACATAGACATTCATGGGATTCTCCGTATCTCAAATGATTAACAGGCACTGCACTCAATATAAAAAACTTAACCCCTTCATTTAAACTGTACATTCCAATGATACATGACCAGAAGACAATGATCACATTAAGTGTGATATACAGGCTGTAAAATCATCTGTCAGTTTTCTTTCACAATAGTCATATGTGCAACATATTTAAAAACACCACAACTGCAAAAACTGGGCCATGGGCTTCTTCACAACCACACCTTCACAACATTGGCCCATGGACAGCAAAGGGGCTGAGCAAGCAAAACTACAAGCAAGAGTTCAGGGAAGGACCAACATCCTGCTACCATGCGAGGAAAAATTCTGTAATACTAAGACCATTCCTAGTTACATCAACCGATTAAGCATTAACTAGCATTTCTGATGTCAGTAAAAAGTTCAGCTGATGACAGAAGGGTATCCCCATGGGGTTAACATGTTCATAGCATGAAGTGCAAATCAAAAGGCAAATTCTTGTGGATGCTTGAATGAACTTCTGCATTTTGGGGAGTCCATCTTGAGACCGTGTGTTTCAAAATTATAAAGTTAAAAACTCTTAAGGATTCGCTCTTTTGCATCATACAATATGGACCACTATTCTTCTCCTCCATTCGAAATGGAGCCCTCTCACACCATCAAAAAATTAATCAATGCAAACTCATTTAAGCTTGTTAAATAATGTGATAATGAGCAAATAAATCAAAACAAGATACAGTTTCACATCTCGTTTGAACATGGAATCAAAGTTTACATTTCTTCAAATTATTTAAATTTAATCCAGAAAGGAAACAACTTCCATTTTCTAAAGATTATACGACTTTTCATCATTTAGGACTTAATCATTTAAGCACATTAATCAAGAACTGAGTGTTTGAACTCCCTGCCCTTTTGCGGTCAATAACAGTAGGTTAGCCGCTGTTTGCTGGAAGAACGGTGATCTCAGACATGTGCAGGGTTAGGGTTCAGTCATCAGTCTTGCAGACTGAGGAAGGTAGTACTTGTTTGGCAGTTTGGCAGATTCAGTCTTTAATTATTAACAAAACAAGATAAACCTCACTTTCAGGACAAACGTAAGTTCAGCTATGTTTACAGTGGGTTCATTCATTTCTGAAGTACAGCCTATATGTGTGGTATAACATGTTCTTAAAAAAAACACAATTAAAAAAACTTATTACAAAGTGGAATATAAACCATTTTGAATATAATTTTTATATTTTGGTTTAGTTACTTGGAATATGGTTTATCAAAACAACATCATTTCAATCATTGATGCAGCTGGATTTTGACTCTCAGAACTACAGATTAAATTTAAAAACTCAACAGGAAGTACATTCAAAGAACCTGCAATCCTTTGGTGCAAGAGACTGGACCACTTTTTCACACAAACACTCAAAGCACTGTTTCACTAAGGTCTGGTATTAATAGCATGACCTCTATAAGGGAGAACAGGTACATTTTATTTTGGTTAAAATTTCCCAGACTGTGGAAGTTCTGAAACTTACCCAAAAAAGTACTCAATAAAATGAGTCATGTGTAGCGTTGTGCTGAAGATACAGAAAGTCTGGAACGACCATAATGACAAACATAAAAAGACAGAGGGGGAATCCGGCGCAGGGGTGCTGCATCTAAAGGCTGCTCTTCAGACCACAGGCCGCCCGATCATCTATTGCCACAGGCAGAGTGAAGGAGCGGAACCTCAAGTGATTATGTAGGCCTGCCAGCCCATACACCTTCGAGGGAAGCAAGTATATAAATAGAGCCTCTCCAACGTGTGGAAGGAATGAGAGCTGGCCTGCTCCGTTTACCAAATGCTCAAAGTGTCTCAGACAGGGTGCCAAGCTACAGGGTCGTAGAGACCAAAGCAGACATATGCACCACTGTCCCATGGTCCCAGAGGGGCTCCCTATTTGGTCCCTGCCTTCACTCTAATGCCCTCTCCCAAAAACCTTACAGTGCTTAAAAAGTGGACCCCATTTTAACACAACTTTCAATTAAAAACCATTTCAGTAAGAAAAATATTATTTCACTTAATCTCATATGTCATAATAAAAATGCATAATCTCTGATTCCCGCGCATGAAAAGTCTTAACTTGTTAACTCTTGGGAGTATATTATAAAAAAAGACCTGCAATAGATTTTTGCCTCAGTGAAACACTGATCAAACAAACAAACACTGTTTCCTTGCGCCTGCCTTAACATACCGAGAGCAAAGCACTGGAAACCACAGCACATTCCAAACAATACACGGAATTACAAAACAGGTATCAACACATCTCAGAGGCATCTAATTTATACCGGGACCTCGTCATTTTAATAATTTTAAGTCTTCCTCTGCCTTTAAAATAACCAAAGACTGCTTCGTTCATGATGGCAAGCTTGCAGTCATTACTCTGACAATGCTATCTATATTCGTCAGTTGTTAACCATATAAAAATTCTGTGTGATTGGATTTAGGACAATGGGATACTTTTGAATGAAAAGCCGATATGACCATGACCTTTATAGGAATTAGGAAAATGAAAGTGCCCCTGTGCTTTGATCATGGTCTAGTAAAATGTCGGTGGCCAAACACCTAAAGGCATTACATAAAGCAAAACAAGAAGATGCATTATCGGTCCGCCTGCGTTGGAAGGTTCCTGCTGTCAAGTCTGAACATCCCATAGTCGATTGGGTTTCCTCATTTTACTGCTATAATGTCACTGAGGAAAAAGAATCAAGTCTCAAGTGTCTCAAAGTACAGCACAACACACCTAAGCCTAACAAGGTAGTGAGGCACAGTCTGAAACCCTGAGCAAAAAACACATTGCAAAATATTTCTCCAGCTGGTAGGGGGAAGGATAAGGACTCGGAATTATGACTTGAAGCTTACGGGTTCAAATCTCACTAGGTTTCTTAATGTTAAATCATTGTGTAAGATATCTAACCTTCATTGTTCTCATAAAATACAGAAGGGGATTAAAATTGTAAATTGTTCTGGACTGTAATATAAGCCAAGAAAGAAAATAAGAGAAATAGTGATGAATTTCTCATGCAGGCTTGGAAAATGGGCCGTCGGTTGTCTCATGCTATTTCTATGTACTAAAAAAAAGGAAAAAAAAACCCAGGCAGACTGCAGCAACAAAAAGACCTCAGTAAATCCAGGACAATGAGTCTTCATGAGCTTTGATATTTCATCCAGAAAGCTGACTGGGTACCATTTTGAAAGCCAGATCTGCTCCCTAGGGCTAGCACTACAGCACAAAGCAAGGTATGATGTCAAATCGCTCCTTTTCAGAACCAGTGTGCTGAGTGTGATGCAGCAGTTGAGTTCTGCAGGAACGACAGTAGGAGATTTGCATGGCACCTATCCAAGCAGACACTACCTTGCCAGCCACTGAAACTGTTAGTCTTCCTGTCCTTTGCAAGTTAAAAAGTGCCTCACTGGTAGATATGCTGTGCAATCATTTTGCTTGGGATAATCAATTAGAGCAGGGGCTCCCAACCTTTTGGTCCAGAGGCCAGTACCAGTTCATGACCTTTATTTCACAGAATGCTATAGGCTTTGCGGAGGGGTGGGTTAATTTCCAAAAATAAACTATATATTTTCCAATAGCTTACAACCCCTCACGTTCAGATGTTCACATCTGAAAAATGGAAATTGTAAAACTTATGATATTTCTGATTGATCCACCAGCACCCACCCCACCCCGCACCACCATGCCCTCAGACCCCCCTGGCCATTTTACCGGTCCAAAGATACGAAAAGGTGAGGGAGGAAGGGAAACTGTAAATTAGTGGACAGGGACTGTGGATGAGCACTAAGCTAATTACAAAGGTAGGCGGCAGTACAGAGTCTAAACAAAGACATGGTACAGTAAAAAGTAAGACATTACCCGCATTATTAAAATCCAAATTTATACTAAATTAAGCTATTGATTTTATTTTATGAATATAAAATATGGCATGTTCACAGCTAACATCTTACAACTAACAACTAGCTAATAACTTTTTCTCCTTAAATATATCATTAAATCAATTCACTTTTTAAGACTGGACCTTGAACTGATATAAAGACACCATCTGGGAGTAATTGAAAATAAACTACTTCAAGGGCATAAAATCAACATAATGACCTCTGCTGATTTCAGATTCTTTGGAAGCCTTGTGCAGTGGTCTGGCACATATTATAAGACCCTTATTCGAGATGTTTGATCTGCCTTATTAGGTAGTGAGAGGTATTCACTCATTGCTTCTCTGTTATCCAAAGTGTTTCAACAAATGCTCAAAGCTCTCAGACAAGGTCTTCTGCTGACAAACAATTAGCTTGTGAGGATGCCATCTTTGGCCTGGGGAAAAAAGGCCTGGCAGATCTCATTTTAATTCATTGCTGTTTGTTCTTTTTACAAGTTTTGTTAACTGTGTAACAGTCCAAATTTTGCAATAACATGCAAATGTGCTTCTCAATAATTGCCGTTATTACCGTAGTTAGATCTGCAGGACAAGCAATTGATCGAAAGAGATCTACACCTGTTGGTACCAAATACCTACTTAACAGCTGATTACTCATTGCATGCAGGTGCATCTGGACCCAAGGACACAGCTGTCATGGTTTTGACCTTCGTTGTCAATGCCCTTTGCTCTAGTTCTGGCATCTCTAATCAGGTCTCAGTTCTGAAGCTTTCAGAGTGACAGCTTTGTCACAAGCCTTCACTGCAGCTTCTCTTCCAGCAAATGTTTCCACTTCTATGTGACACTTCTGGAGGCCCAGAGGATATGCTTCCAAAGAGAAATCATAATAGACTATATATATATACCAACCACTTAGATCTTAGGGCACAAGGCAGGGAACAGGATGCAAGTCCATCGCAGTCTGACATACTATCAGAAGTCACCAATTTACCTAAACCACCCTTACGAACCAGGGCAGCTAAAGCAAACCCAAACAGCCACATGGAGAACAGCCCTGTGGGTATAAAGCCACAGTGCTAACCACTTTGCCAACCTGAATACTGATCAATAGAGATTTAACAAAATAGCATGAAGCCTATAAAGATGAGACCCCTACAGTTCAGCAGTCAGCTGCAAGCAAATGTATCGGCGCACATGCTGGAGGGAGAACTCACTTCATCAAACTAACATGCAGAAGGGAAGTCCACTAGCCATGTTTCAGCCTGAAAGTGTCTTCAGTTGAAACACCCAAATAGCAAACCGCAAATAGGTGGTGGAAGAGGACATGCTGGGTATTCCCCCAACACTCCACCTGAATCACGGCATCCAGCAATGATAGGCAGCCTGGTGATGACACGCTCCACCCCTGCTCCCTCTGTCTCCCATACCGTCGAACTGCTCCTCCGAATTCAGAACGCTGAGACCTTGTAACTGAACTATTCATTATCAAACTCATTATAGTCATCTGTTTGCTTCACCCAGTGGTGACTAATTACAGTATCAGTATCAATGTAAGCAGCGTCTTCAGAAGCCTTTAATGTTACAGGTCATATTAAACATTAACATTCCTAATCTACCTAATAACCTCTCAGACTTTAGTCTCAGTTTTACCATTTCTGGTCAATAGATATTTTGAAGAAAAAAGAAAGAAAAGCTTTTGTGCACTTAAGTTGCTATAGCCTTAAATCTAATTACAGGCTTTCACACAAGCTGTCTATTTCTTACACAGAGGGAGCACTGTAGAAATAAGCAGAGGATGCATTGAAGAGTTTCTGATATGGCAATTACATGAAATTTAAAAATGCTGAATAAGCCATTATCAAATTGACTTATTTCCTTTCCTTGGAAAGATTCAAAGTAATGAAACAGTCCTTTATCTCTTTGTATTAAGGTCATAGCTGATTTTGTTAATGGATCTTATGTTGTGCAGAACAGACTATACTTCCCCATTAAATGTGTCAGTTTAAAAACTCCCAAAACAGTTAATCACAGAGGAAATTAATCAGGGGAATGCATGGTCATGCAGAAGTTCTGAAAATTCTCACCAGCCATTGTTACCAGATCTGGTAATGTTCTTCCCTGTAAAGAATCATCTACAAATGAATACAAATTAAACTCCCCTGTTTTATGAAAGGAGAACCTGTGTCAGTATCCATCTATATATGCAAGGGATGGAGGTCTAGCAGCCTATCATTCAGCATGTCAATTTATCCGCAGGCTTGCCTGTCGCTATACTCTTCATAGCAGCAAAATTTTCCATATTTTTGGAAAATATGAGGTCGATAACAGCCACCAAAAATCGTCCCTGAAGTAATCTCAGGATTAGGATTGCTTTTAATCCACCCCGGCACTGGAAAACTGGTAACTGAATTCTGGGATCTGGTACTGCAGATATTTTTGTCACACTTCTAAAAAACAAAACCACGTGTGGATTGCAAGGCCTTGTGTTTAGATCACACCACACATTGTTTATCTGCTGACTTGAACGTGAAGTGAAGTACACATGGTCTCTGGTGACCTGAGATTTGTCCTTCTTATGGGAAACAGCCAAGCCCTGCTTCCATCTGGACATGATCAAACTGCAGCCTTGATGCTGATGAGGAAAACACTGCACAGGTATTGGTGAGCTAGTCCAACATCACAGACTTCGAAGTAAAGCCCAGATTGTTACTTAATGCTGGTTATTTTCTCCTTGTAGAACATTTGTGAGAATATTCAGAATAGATAAAACAGACATATTTGGATTTTAATACCTGGGAAACACATGACTGCCTGCCTCACTTAAAACACCGTCACTTATCATTTATCTACCATTAAAGACATAAACCATTTTTTTCAGTTTTTATATGTGAAATCCATTAACACTTCATATATGCTTGTGGCATAGACATTTACACTATAGCTCTCATGTGAGAACAATTTTCAGGTAAAATACTGTAAGTATGGCATCATGGTCTAGACCAAGGAGTTTCAGCTTGGGAGCCCCACCTAACTCAAAATAGATTAGAGCTTTGGATTAATGTGCGTGTGTGGGGGGATTTCTTTTTTATGTATGTCAGCCTAAAATACAGTCAATTTATGAAGTGTCACTGTAGACCCCCAACAAATGCTCCCAGGATAAACCCCTGGTACATACTTTAACCTGCCATCACCTCCAGTCAAACCTCCAGGCCCTATCTTAACCAAACCTGAGCAACACTGGTGGGCTCTACATATACAAAAATACTAAAAGCAAAACTGATTACATCTATAATCCTTTAGAGTTAGCTGTCTAAATTAGACATTTGCCTGAAGGTCATCTTTAACCTATGGTCATCTTTTGTTGTACAACAAAATATTTCCTGACATCCACACAGCCTTAAAAGCGACTTCTCTCCAGAGATGTGAACCTGGAACCTTCTTATTGCTGATTCTGATCCTTGACAATTCCTGACCGCTCCATTGTATCCTGATGAATTATAATTAAACTAACTTGGGCCACTGCTAATCACAAAAAAAGTGCTCATTTTCTGATCCTGGATATATTTTGCAACTGATTCTTAAGCTTGCCCAAAGGTCAGGCTTTACGGAATACATATTTTAGTAATTTAAATTTCATAGAGTTGACAAATTTATTGGTGAAGGTCATTTTTATGCTTGCTATAAACTGCATTATGCCCATAGAAACTGCACCAGTGGTGTGTTCATTGCAGCCATTGGGATTGAAGGCTTGTTTTGCTTAGGTTGGGGGAGAGACCCACATGACCCACATGGGAATCGGAGGAAGGAACAGGGACTTTATTTTGGAACGGGTTTACAGAACAGTGGGGTGAAAGGAGAACAAAAGACTGTTGTGTTGGCTATAACACATGAGGAAAGCCACAGGGACGTAAACGGACGTCGAGCCTGGGGAAGTGCTGTGGGGGCCCAGCGACAAACACAGGATTTATACTGCTGGAAACTGGCTGCAGCTTAGTGCAGGGGGCCAGTCACCTGACTCCAGCCTAGAATGTCCACATCCTCCTCTCTACACACAATATTTTCATCGGGACCTCTGAAAATCCAATAATGCATCTCTGACTCTTTGAAATCACCGCAGAAATATTTTCAAGCCCTTTTGCCCTGTGCTTTTTGGGATGGGCGCCAGACTCACCTTACTGGGTAAGCGGTATGGAAGAAGGGTGGACGAATGGAATATTACAGATTTTATTTAACCCCATTTCATATTATAAAAAGTAAATCAGAGTAAACATGCAGGCAAAAAAACAGGACCCACCAACACACCAGATTATGCAATGCTGCTTTTTACTTAATTTACACACTGATTTCAGCGATTTCTGCTTTTGTGATTAGGAGCTGGGTGTGTACTTCTCCATTACACTTTCGGCCAAGTCATGCCACGGGTCACAGTGTACCCCGCAGCTGGGGTGGCTGCACACCCCTCCTTACTGTGGACTCGCCTCACTTCTCCAGTGGAGAAATTCCAATTACCTGAGTGAAGGAGATAAAGGACGTGTCCAACCTATGCCATCAATGGCGGCCATGCAACAGACTATTAATTAACCTCCATGCTGTCTGTCAGCCATTAGTCTGTCCAGCTGGCAGCAGAAGAATGAAAAGATTGAAAAGGCAGCATAATCACACTTTGTAAGAAATTTTATGTGAGCTATGGTATGTCTGTAGTTAATGTCTTCAGTTTTTTGTCTATCATTTCTACTCTCTGATACTGAATGACAGATATCACTTGAAAGTTAAAAGTTTTATTCATCACAATAATAATTACATTGAGTACAATGTGCAGTGAAATGCACAGGTGTCTGGCATGAAACTGTGGTAGAAAAAAGGGAGACCTAAGTTTGGCCCGGTTTACACCTGGTCTTAAAATGCATCTTGGGCAATCAGATCATGAGTGGACAGCCGAGACACATCACCGTTTACACCTGTGTCTATCAAGCGTCTCCAAGGTGTCCAGCTGATCACTAGTGTTCAGATTTTGTTGCTGCCTACGTCACTTCCGCTAGAAGGTCAAATGGCCCTGCGCACAGTTATTGTTACATCCTTGTTGGACATGCATCAGGATGTATTAGCGTTTACACTCCAAAAGACGTGGTTAAGTGCGCCCCAGACCACCTCAGTAAGTGCTTTGACTAATCGGATCACAATGCATTTTGGTGGTTGTTTACACTTGCGTCCAAGATGCATTTTAAAACCAAGTGTAAACAGGGAGTTTGGGAGACAAGACAGATATAGATAAATGTCTGAATCCCACGTACTTGGCAATGGCTACTGTAAAAATTAGCCTAAACTCAATGAAAGTAAACTCAATGACTTAATTCTTATATCCCATTTAAAACACTTACTTACAACAAAGAGGCAGCAACATCTCTGCATAACACAGCTATCCCTAATAATGGAAGTACCCCTCCTTTCCTTGTACCTCACCACCAATGCAGGATTACAGCACTCTTTTAACACCCAATGCACTCTACAAAGACTAAAAAGACCAGCACAATCTTGTAAAGCGTATTTTAGAAAGTGACCAACATTGCAGTCTGTAAACGCATGCTTGCCTCCCTTAAGACTAAATATATCTCAAGCAGCTGGCATACTGAAGTTGGTAAACCTTGGACTGAGGAGAGCCGGGAACATTGACCTCATACTGAGAACACTAGATCTTGCATACCGTCTGTCTAAAAATATTATGCAGTGGAACGTGTGAATCCAGACAAAGAGGGTATGCAAGGAAGGGGGAAATGGCACACTCTTTTAGCAGGATCACTGCACTACGAGCCTTCCTGGTTCCCTAAACACTCCACACGAGGAAAGAGATCTGTTTTTGTTTGCAGTTTTAAAAGCCTTGCAGACATACTGGCGAAGAACCTGAGCTAGACATTGTGCATAACATAATAATAATGTTAAGTCTTACAGGATTAATTAATTATACAAAGGCTGATGTTTTATTTTTGCAAAAATATTTCCATTTTCCAGGAAGGGCTACAAAATTCCAGTAACAAGAACAAAGCAATGGGTGCCTGCCCAGAACCAAGACAGTAAACTGAAATAGCAGAAAGAAACATACAGTGATAGCCAATAAAAACAAAGCAGAACAATAACCAAGAAATTAGCTGGGAGGCTCACTTCCCTGCAGTATTACAAAGTTAACTGTAGTTTTCTTTCTTGCACAAACACACACACAGTTCAGGTGTGTGGACAACGTGGTGCTGTGGTGTTGAGATGTTGCAAAGATGCTTTTCTATTCAGAAATGCTCAAGTTTCAGTTTCAGTTGCCTGAGAAGTACAGGGCATAGGGCAGGGTACCCTGGGGCAGAGACATATACTGGAGGAAATGTGGAGGAAAAAGGCAAGTGGATTTTCACGGCAATATATTGATGAATGCACCCACACTATCTTTGTGTTATCCTGGCAGTCATGGCAACAGGAAAAGTTCAGTCTTGCACATAAGACGGAAAGCTGAGATAAATGTAAGAAAACATGAGTGATTACAAGAAGCAAAAAACCTGAGATGACGACTACTGTGAGTTGAAAATGATCTGTACTGACTAATTATTTCCTTTGTTTACATTACAGGAAAACTTAGAAACTATTTAATTGTAATACAAGTTAAATGTGTCATAAATTGGTACATGTATCATAGGATTTCAGTTTATAAAACTGTGAGAAATCATACGTAAAAATTCAGAATCCTAAAAACAAACACAGAGGGCTCCAGAGACCTAATTTTGGATCCAACTGAAAGAGAAGGAAAAAAAATCTCACTATAATTAATTGAGATATTTCCAGGCTTTGTATTCTCAAACTTAGTACAATTTGTGTGTCAGTCACGATTCTCCTAAAGTTATTGGGATTGAAGGTCTTTAATATGTACCAGATATACGACGAAGAACCTTGCTTTAGTTGACTGCATGGTTTGGTGTGTTATTGAACAGAGGGACCCCTGCACTTTCATTCTCTTCCTGGCTCAAGATGTACAACTCAGCCTCAAAAGTACCAAGTGTGAAGAACCAAGGGCAGAAGGCCTGGAAGTTTACAGGGAACAAGTCAGCCAAAGGGTCACAGGAAACTTGAAAGAGGAGGGGAGTGGCACGTGCCTTACTAAGTTTCCTGACGTCGTACAGTACTGCTTACAGAACTACACAATGGATATAATAATCGAGTCAGAGTTACCCTTAATGAAGAGCTTCACCTCACCCCAGTTTCTTCAATATAAACTCAGTTGCATATGCTATAAACTACTTTAAGGCTGCCTTATCCTTACTGTACAATTTTTTTCTAATATTCCACTTACAGAAGTCAGTAACCAAGCACACCTTAAAGAATTTATAATGTGCTCTAATTGCTGTTATTTCTACATTCCAAAGTATCTGCAAAACTGCTTTACTGCAATGTCTTTTCTTTATGTTCATCATACTACGTTAAAATATATAGATGAATACCAGATATCAGTCATTGCTCTCTAGAACAAGAGCACAGCATGACATTAAACTCATCAAACATTGGCAAGTGAACATAACAGAGCACAGCCTTAAGATGGACAACAGGACAGCCAGTAACGGTCCAAACTAATTTTGCGCCCTAGGCGAGCACCACCAGCGGCGCCCCCCCCACCCCTCCGTTATAGGCAAAGTGTAATTGGCTGGCAAGTCAGCACCCCCCCATAAGTTAGCACCCTAGTCGGCCTCCTACGTCACCTATACGATATACCGGCCCTTGTGATACAGTCCCACATACGTAATACGCGGTGGCCTCATAGGAGAGTTACATATCATTATTATTATTACTACTATTACTTAATAGGCTTTGCTAAGCAGGTAAATTCATGTGGGCTTGTTCTTTTCATATTAAGACACATTAATACCAACTA
>JAAGVU020000040.1:19168313-19178719 GCA_011763525.2 Mormyrus iriodes
TATATACACAGGATTACAACTTTTAGGTGTTAAAGAAATATAATAAGTGATTTTTGATTCCACACCAAAAGTTGTAATCCTGGTTATATATAAAGAGAATCTGTTATTTTTTCTGCTTTTGGGAAACACAGTCTACCCAAATGAAACTCCTGCACAAATAATTATTTTATTCATTTTTTATTAGTCTGTGCTTTTCACTCTGACACGAGCATTTAATTAATTTAATATCCCAAACCAAAAAATAAACTACTGCAGTGCATAATATGTAATTTTACAATGGCAAAGACAAACCGAGCAGCCCAACGCTGTGCCATTAACCAGCACTGCAATAACGCCTTGAGATGTAACACCGGCAGGTGCCATAATAAAATACCCCACCCAGCATTCTCCACAGCTCAACGGACTAAGAATGAACACGCACCACAATGAATAACAAATGACTTTATGAAATACAAGATGACTGTAGCAAGCAGAATGGCTTCAGTGACATATTATTGTATTATATCGTATACAAGATTTGGCTTAATCAGTGCTATTAGAAGAGAGTCACTGACGAAAACGGCGGTGCAACACTACGCAAACGTCCACGCTATTTCACAAAATTGCTATTGGCAGACGTGTTAATACATTCAGCAGCAACATAATTTGATATCAGCAAAGATAATTTGCCGGAAACTTGAAGCAAGCAATAAATAAAATAAAAATCTGAGACCCTCCCACTTCCTTGTTCTCCATATGTCACGATCAATGAACATTCACAATGTTCTAATAAACAACACGTTTTTACGCGATTTATGCGAAAAAATGTCCAATATTAGACCGTGATTGGCTCAAAAAGAAATTCAGACTTAGAAATAACGTGTACAACCAAAAGCAGACAGAATGCACATCCTTCGGGAAGGGAAGGATCCTTATTATCACTATCACCCCTCTACTATATATTAGCCTACATTTATACGAATAAAATTAAAATATGTACCTTTTTAACAGCTACCACAGCTGGTATTAAGAATAACTTCCGTCAGATAATTCTTATAAATTGCTGCGAATGTTTAAATTTCTACGCAATTACTGATTTTTTCCACATACAGCTAGTTACAGGACCAGCCACAACAGCAAACGGCATTTAAAACACATAGAAGCTACGCTACTCGAATAAAATGAACATTTTATATTACGTTTTTTATTATAACCCAGATAGCTGGCAACGGGAGTAGGAAAGCCCGGCTGTGGTGTAGTTCGTACTGAGGCACTAAGGAAAATAAATACATAACATTAAAAATAAATATTTTTTTAAGATTAAAATTAAAATGGGTTGGACTGAGACATTGCCAAAGCGCCGGAAAAACGTGGGAGCAAGATGCTGCTGGTGAGTCCGACTGCAACACACCGGCAGCCCGGACTCGGGGCCAGCGAGCCTCGCGGGCTCCCCCAAGCGCACCGGCTCGCGGACACCTCGGTCCCCCGCGAGGGCGAGCCCTCCGTTCGTCGTCCCAAAATGAAGTGAGATTCTCAACAGCTCAACGCTTGTAAATGTATTCGGAGGATTTTCAAAATAGATTCCACCAAACCCCTATTCCTTAAGTAGAGCGCACCGACTTACCCAGAGCTCTGTCCCCCAACTCATGGTGCCGAGGCAATTCGAAGCTGTCTAATAATCCACGATTTAAATGTTTGCGTCAAAAAAACAAACAAACGATGGTCTTCCTTTTGGGTAAACCCTTATACTGTCAGCCGTGGTCTTCTCATTCAACTCAGCTTTGATATACAGCTGACCTTCTCATTATACCTCCTACAAGATGGCCAGTAGCCGCAGCATATTCTTGAGAGCTTGACGCGGTCACCCAATGACAGCTTCGCGGTCGCGCGCTCCCGTGCTGGGTGCGAGCGAGGTGTAGCGAAAGCGCGTGAGACAGATGGGAGGACCTCGCCGGAATGCCAGCGTGATGCGAAATTCGCGTCAAAGCACATTCCATGTACATCTCCATTCGCCGCACGCTAATTCACCGTTTTCGTCCATTTCATAACTAATTTTCTGGCGAAGACTTGGGCGATGCACGGTTAATAGACCCGTTGATTTTGAAATAAGCCATAAAATTGGAAAATAGCACGGGTGCAAATTTCAACAACTCGCCAGCGTGAGCTGGGTGAAAACGGTAAAAAACGTCACTTTCTTTTTCTCGTACGAATATAATGGTGTTCGTTTGTTTACTGTTTTTACTTGTTTTGTTTTATTATGTCTTAATTTGAGGCTGAGGGCAGGGTCCCACTGCCGCGGGGGAGAGACAGTCAGAATGCAAAGGAGGTTTCGACGCAGTGACATGTTCGTATGGAGAGTGGTGACATCTTGTGGATAATGAGTGTGGATTAATCGTTACGAGTATTTTGTGAGGAAATAAATTGGAGAGCCACTTGTTGTTATCACCCAAGAATTAGAATCCATTCCATAGTCCAAATACACCGCGGTGCAGATGAACATAATGTACAATACCTGACAGTAAAATACAATAAATAAATTAACAAAAAAAACCCTGACTTGTTTTACTTGTTGTGGTTTCCAATTTTAATGTTGAGGTAAGGGAAAAATTTCCATGGGAAATCCTTTTTATTAGCCAAGTATGTTTCCAAACACGGAATTTGCCTTGGTGGTGCTTTTACAAGATATTACAAAGAATATTCAACCTTTAGCAAGGCAAATAAAGAAAAGTATAAAACACTAGATTAATATTTGGGTATTATAATAATTATATTATAATTAATAATTAATCATAATAGTAGTCGTGATGAGCTTATTAAATATGTAACTGTAATATATATGCATATACATAGCAATAATTTAAGTATAAATATAAGTATAAATAAATAAAGTATATTAAAAGGCTCTTATATAGTACAATTATTAAGCCAAGTCAACACTATATGTGTAAAAGTGCAATATGTATAAAGAGTGTTTGCAGCATGTGTGATAGTGTGCAGCTTATAATTGCATAGAGAAAGTTTTTCAGTGGTTCACTGGTTATGCTGGTCAGTAGTTCTTCTGTAATAAAATATATAATTTTTATAATTTTAATATAATTACCACTTGTTAATTTAGTGGTTGCAAATTGATTTTGTACAGTGATAATTTTTACATGTATTATTATTTTTACTCCAAAGAATTTATAAATGGCTATCAAACCACTTTGACAAGAAAAGTATTAAACAGAAAACTTTTTTTAAATTTCTGAAATATATGGGAAGAAAAAGTGAAATGGTGCTTTATTTGCCATTTGTACAAGTACAAGGACAAGTATACTGGAATGCTTCTTTTCACATATCCCATCTTGCTCTCCTTTTAGACATATACACACATAAAGCTGAGAGTGAAGCTTAGTGTCTCAGCACTGGGTCAGCCAATTATAGGGTGCCCCTCGAGCACTGAAATACTCTGGCCAAATTTAAAGAGCCTTGAAAAACTCCTCTTGTATGTGAAATTGTATCTGTGTTTTTGCAATAGCACAGCTCCAAATATTTAATGCTGTTTTCTTGTACACATATCCCCATTATCACAATAAGAATATATTAAATAATTTATAACTTTTAATAATGTATACCGCTGCAGGCAAAAGGTCATGCCTGCATACACCCATGTGACAAGGGCTTCTGCCTGCTAATTCTGGTGAACATCTGAGTACTGAGTACTCAGTACTGACAGTACTGGCAGCTGCTGAATGCAAGGTATGTAGCACAGGTAGTTGAGCAGGACTTAAGCACCAAGACGAAATAGGTAAACTGAAAGATAATGTTGCAGAACAAAAAGGTCAGGTGATCAGCAAAGAGGAAATAAGTTGCTAAACAACACCAGAATTGTAGATGCGAACAGAGCTAGAAACACCAAGAAACAATAATCAGATGCAAAATCAGAAAGCAAGTCCAAGAGACCAAACTCCAATACTGAGCGTGAAGTATTGATCAGAGGCTAAATAAACCTGTAGATTCACTGCTGGTGTGGGTGATTACAGATTGGACCCTTCCGGAGGTGGAAATGGGCGTGATCCAAGGTAACTCGTGAAATCTGATTTTGCACCAGGTGTTACTGTCCCAGTACTAAGTGACCAAACATACATATATATATATATATTTTTTTTTTTTTTAAGAGAAGCCTACGTTTGTTTTCTGATGTAAAATTTGGAAAAACCTTTTATTTGGCAGGTGTATAAGCCTTCACTATTGGAATGAAATGCTTGGCATGGTCATGGCAAACTATATTCTGAGATTACAGAAGATTTTGCTTGCTGTTACAGAGGATGGAGCAGTGATCCAGAAATTAATGCTATGAGACCTCCCAATACTGAGTGATAAAAAGAAACCAGATCGACCTGAAGCATCTTAACACAAATTGGTAAACAGAGGAGCATGTATATTTACATTTGAAAGCCTTTCCACAAAAGCACATCCAGAGAATTTTCTCAATTTCCATCCATCCATCCATCCATCCATCCATCCATCCATTTTCTATATCCATTTGTCCTATGCAGGGTTGTGGGGATCCAGAGCCTATCCTGTGATGTCCAGCCCTTCCCTGCTGGTCCTTTCCCGGTGTTCCCCACAGGCGGGGCTGATTAGCAGCCACACCTGCTGCTTGTTGCTTGTTACCTCGTGTTTTTGCCTTTTATTAATCTTACCACAGTTGATTTTTTTTTGCTGAAAAATCCCTAAAAATTTAAAGCAGTGCATGCATGTGGAATAGAGTTCAATGTCCCTGTCTGCAAAAGGCCTACAACTGGGAAAAGGGAGATTGAGCAACTACGAATCAGTGATGCCAATATATTCTCAAAGGTAAAGCATGAGTCTGTAGTTTCAGCCGTAATCTTACTACCTGAGACCTTTTCAGTGTAAAGATCAAAAGTCTGAAGGAATTACTTTATGCCACTGTCCACTATATTCTTTTTTCTATTGTTCTACGTAACAGTATCCCTCAGGGACATATTTTTGGAAAAATGACACTGCACAGGATGACTGTGCAGGACATGTGAGAAGAGTGGATATCATGTGACCATAAAGCCTATATTTCAAACGAACCATTCAACAACACATACATTCATAAGGTCAGGCACTTCATCCAGTTATTTTGTTCTTTCTGCTAAACATATCTAAATAAAATAGCTTATTAACTTTTTATAATTCTTCTCATTATAACTTCCAAAATACTCACTGCCACAGCTTTGTTTGGTCTTTCATTCTAAATCTTCAGGTGACACAACATTCAGATCACTAGGATTCCTTTTAATATTCTGTAATTGAAGTCATTAAGTACTGCTCCATTCAATAGTTTGTCTGTCATTTTGCATCGTAATTAGCATACCATAAACAGCACATGGGGAATTGTTCATCAAATTGTATTTCTGCAGCAAAAAATGTCAGATATATATATTTTACTAAATGTGTACATGGGCATAATTCTGCAGAGGTGGAGAACCCAGACTACACCAAACAGGGGCGCTGTTGGTGTGTCTCACCATGGACAGAGAGAGCGGCACACACAAACTCCACCATCACCCCGCCCTCCCGGTGAGCCTCTCCCGCCGCCATGATGTCATGTCCTGGCAAGCAGTGGCATGCCGGCATTAAGCGCATATCAGATGGAAATCCATATCCTCTGGGTCATATCTCACCATTTTCTAAAAAGCTACTTAAGCACCTACCACAGGAAGCAGCAATCTTGCGACTTCCTGGGAACATCTTTATTGCAGACACAACCTCCTGGGTCCCCCCAGAGAGCACAATGTTCTCTGCCTCCCGCTCTAGAGACAGACAGTGTGCATAAGCTCCTACAATGAAGTTTCTCAGGCTGTACAAGGACTGAAAATCACATGACTGCTTGGAGCTCATACCGTTACTCAAGTATCATTAGAATCTAAACAGCATTTTAGTTAATCAATGGCAGTGTTTTTACATTTCAGGTCCAGAAGCTACAGATTCAGACCAAGATTTTGTTTCTACCAACCAGCTGAGCATAAAGAGTTGCAGTCACAGAGTACTCACCTGGTTGGTAGAATCAAAATCTTGGTCTGGATTTGTAGCTCCTGGACCTGAAATGCCCATCACTGATAAATGGTAACCAAACTGCTGTTAAACCCTTAAAGGTTAAACTTTTTATAACAGTCTTAGAAATAATACATGATTGAATACAATTTACTGTGGGAAAAAAATAATGTGCAGTTGGCTTTGAAAACCATAAATGTAGGTCAGTCAACTTTAAAAGAGGTGTTGGCAGTGTGTACCATTCCCACAGATGAGGAGAAGGTGAAAGGCCCGCGAGAGCAGATTCTTCTTCTCAGGGTGACACCACACGATGTGCACACCCTCGCTATACTGGCAGGAATATTTTGCACTGTCGCCTAAAGCTGCCCAGAAATTGGGATCCAGTGTCAGAAGACGAAACTGAATAGGATACATATGCGTCCCCAGGTCAGGGCTCCCTACCGTGGACATAAAAGCTGAGAAAGTACAATTAGTTGTGCTTATAGGCCTTTGGACACCATCAGCTGCACCTGTACAAAGTCCATCTGACTTTGCATAGCAAAGGTGACAGACCGCACCACACTGGGGACCCTGGAGAATACTGGTGTTCAACAGGCTGAACTTCAGAGTATGGTTTTGTATTCTGTTTCCACTCAAATGCCTGTAGTGTGTGAATGTGTGTGTGAGTGTATGCATGTACATGCCCTGTGATGACATCCATTCTCCCAAGGACCATTGTCTGTAATAAGCTGTGGGAGGTTGTATAGATTTCCCCTGAAACTTTAACAAGTGATTAATTCAATAACTACACAGATGCAATATAAGGAGGAATTACAGCATTTCAATGACCTTGTGGAACAGAGAGCCTTACATTTACTTGTCCCCATTCAGTAGATATGACAAAGCAAAGATCTGGGCAGACACTGCTTCACTGTAAATTTTCATATACTGTGCAGTTCAGTGGAAGGTATTTTAGGTTCAGTAAAAAATAAGAATTAACACATACACCAGTGGAGACACATACACATGCTCACATGTTCTGTGAAGACGGGCTGTGAGAAGTGGGAGGACATAACCGCCATCTGTTTTGGACCAGAATACCAAGTCCCATGACTGCTGGTGATAATTCAGCTCTTACTTGCCTTCTCTACCCTCCCCCACCCCCTACTTTTTTTCTTTACTCCCACTGAAGCAGCACCTTTATTTTTTGTGCCAAATAGTGAGTGACTTGCTGATCCAGTCCCCATGCAAATGTGCTACAAACTGAACGGGAGACCATCTCTCCAAAAACCTGTCCTCCACCGCCCCCTCTCTGTGACACATGGTCCTGTATCCTGCGACAAGAGACAATGCTACATGCATGTCAACACCTATTAAAACAGGCTAGCAGGCATAAACACCCAGGCGAAATGCATGCAAGCAGATCCAAACATCCAAGCCAACCTGCTTTCTATTCTGGTGGGAATGAGAGTGCAAATGCTTTTATTCATTCACACAGTCCACACCCTGGTGCTCAGGTGCTCCACAGATTCCCTGGAGGCAGTGTGTTCATCAGCATGCTAGGGCAGACATCACACAGTTGCAGACTAGCTTTCACCATGGCCTCTTTCACCAGCTCCCTGGATCACACAGAGGGCACACTGTAACCTTCAATGTCCTCATTATGCCCCTCCATGTTAACCATGAGAGACAAAACTTCCCTGCCAGGCACACCTCACACTGAGTCTGTTCAGTGGATGCTAGTTCAAACGCAGAGAGAGGGTGCGCTGTAAGTCCTTAGAGGTAATCTTCCCAAATGGCGATAAGTCACATTTGTTGACCCCCACCCGACAGAGGGATCTTTTCTCCTGAAATGCACACCAAGTGATCACAAAGCTACACTCTCATTCTGCAGACTCTCATTATCACTTGGCTGTTCTTTTGTTTGGTATCAATAAAGACCTCTGCCTCATTCATCAGCACTGCTGCCCCAAAACATACGATACAAAGTGTTTTATTTGAGCTCAGCAGCCCAGATGACTAGCATCACCAGCATTTGTCATTTGCCTGTTGCATGTTAGATTCAAGTCTGGTGAGTCAGTAGAGATACACATACGGCCAGCATGTGACAGATGAGCACATTCAGCAGGACATACCCCAGAGACCGTATGGCTGATTTTTCGGTCCACAGCTAATGGGACAAGCTTTCAGGAGCCATCAAATGCTTGACACCTGACAAAAACAGGGGAAGATTTTGTTTTTCGCTGAAAAATCCCTAAAAAGTTAAAATGATTGTTGTTCTGTCCCATCTGAATTCCTCATTTTTTTTCTTTTTCTTGACTCCATCCTCCACAAGAGTGGTAGTTACAAAGTGAAAAAGAAAGAAGTCAGGCTCTTGTGTGACAAGGCTGTTTGATGGTTTCAGATTCCTAGAAAATAAAATGTAGATATACTTGTTTTAAAAGTAAGCAGTCATCTGACAATGGTGAAGTATGACACCAGATTGCCACAGGCATCCAGATTTAGATCAGTTACATCTAACACATGAAAGAAACATAAGGAATAAATATTTCAATGTTTGACGATGTCAATACATTACTGAAACATTAGGTAACATTACACTGGTTATATAAATTGCTTAAAAATTTATTACCTTTTTCTTGAACTCATATTTTCCTTATCTTTGGTTTTTGATGAAATTAGGCAAGGTGTTCTGGTATTGGCAATGATATAATTGAATATATTTGAAACTAAAAGAAATTTAAATGCACACGCATAAATAATCTTTTTAAAAAAATCATATTTATGATTGTTAGTTTGTCCAATTACTTTTGAACCCATGAAAACTGGGGGGGAAGCATGTATAAAATCATTGTATTTCCTGAATGGCTCATACAATGTTCTTAAACACCTTGATTTAAAGCTCTACACTTCAACCACATCTTGATTGTTTCATTTCAAATCCTTCATGGTGGTGTACAGAGCCAAAATTATGAAAATCGTATCACTTTCCAAATACTTATAAACCTATCTGTATATACAAGGAGTAACAAAACAGCTAGGTGACACTGTAACATTAAAGTTGTTAGCATTCTCAAGAGGCTTACTCTAACTAGAGAAGAAGAATTTTATTAAATTAGAATCTATTCTTACACTTCTGTACCAGAAGGTGAAGAGCTCCTTATATCTCGCAACATTTGGATGATATAGTTCCAGGAGACAGGACGCCTGGTGACATGAGCCACCAAATATAACAGTGGACATAACGCTTGTCAGGCAATGCTAGTACAGGTTCTTTATTGAGATTTTAAAAGTTTTTATCCTTCGGGGAAAAAAAAAGGACAGAGAAATTTCCAAGGCATCAAAACAAAAGAGAAATACAAGTAGCCCATGAAACTGTATACCTTAGCAAGAAGCAGCTGCAAACTGGCCTAATACTTCAAACCTCAGACAGATTGAGCAGTAACAGGAACCTGGGTTGTTTCCAGAGTTGGCATCATGAGGGGCATTTGCGGACCATGCCTCCCCCTGTCCACCCCAAATAAATCATTGTGACCCCCAAACACTGCCCACCAAGGGCATTGTCTTCTGTATTGTGTCTTAAATTTAATTTAATAAATGCGTTCATCCTAAAAAAAAAAAAATGTCAGTCTCTGCCATGGCTGTGGATTGTCTGCTTACCCCCTCAATTGGTTTTACTGCTGGCACTGGTTGTTTCTACCTCTAGCTCCACTTGGTTGGCTCTACCTTCATCCAGACACTCTACCTGGAAACAACAAGAAAGTGCCTGGCTGGACATAGTATCTGACCTAAGTGTACCCTATACGTGCTTTTCCAGAATTTTTACCAGAAATGACCTAATCCAGCATGCTGGAATAAAAGTTAAACATCAAAACATCAATTTACTGTTGAAAGTCACATTCATATAAACTTAAAAATGCACATTGGATACCATCATATGGGTATTGTGATGCCAGGGGGGCTGACGGTGAGGCACACCGCCAGCAGAAACAATATAGCCCAAGACAGGAACGGTAGGGGTAATGTAAACCCCAGGTGGGGACTTTATTTCCATCCTTGGCTAGGCACACTGACAACTTACAGGTATTGCCACACCACAATCACAACATCAAACAACTACAACTACCGACAAAGATAAACAGGACCTGGGTACTTTTATACAGAGGAACATCCATCCATCCATCCATCCATTCTCTACCGCTTATCTGGGGTCAGGTCGCAGGGGCAGCAATCTAAGCAGGAATGCCCAAACCTCCCTCTCATTGGCCACCTCCTCCAGCTCCACCGGAGGAATACCAAGGCGTTCCCAGGACAGCCGAGAGATATAATCCCTCCAGCATGTCCTGGATCTGCCCCGGGGCCTCCTCCTGGTTGGACATGCCAAGAACACCTCCCCAGGGAGG
>JAAGVU020000040.1:19228360-19258499 GCA_011763525.2 Mormyrus iriodes
TCTAAAAACACTGAAGCAGCAAACTTTGTGAAAACCAGTATTTGTGCCATTCTCAAAACTTTTGGCCACAACTGTGTGTGTGTGTGTGTGTGTATACACACACACATACACATATACAGGATTATATACAGAGATAACATAGGGCAACCAAGTCCGAATCGTGATCCAAAAAATAGTCTTTCAACGAACAATAAGTCAGAAATACCGGATAATCTACACAATGACCAAGTTACCAAAACCAAATCGGAATCCACAAGCACAAGAATCGAGAGACAAAACCAAGGTCGTAACATGGGATATCAAAATATAATGAACGCAACGAATAAAGCACAAGGAAAACAGAGCAAAAGAGCTCCTGAACGGAGATAAGGGGCTTCTTTTATATTCCCTGTGAAGAGAGGCGCGAAAACAGGAACGAGGCGCTGAATTCCGGTTTGTCCAGTTTTGGCACTGCTGGGGAAGGAGAGATGGAAAACCGGGAACTGGAATCGGAAGAACGATGGAATGGAAACTGGATTTGAAACACAAAGACACTTACAAATACGGACATAGCAACAGTTTAGGGTATCATTTTACAACTAAACATAACCAAAAACAAGTAATCCATAAGATTAAGAACACACTGTTGTTTGTTTGTTTGTTTGTTTGTTTTGGCAGGGGATCTGCCGATATTGGGGGGTACTTGTTCCCTCCATCCCCCTTATTCCCAATGCCCCTGTCTGCAAATAAAAAAATGTAAAAAAAGTAAAAAGTTTTTACTTCTACTGTTTTCACTGTAGTTTGAACTCATGAGTTCCAGTGAAAGAAATGAATGTGAACTATTAAAAGTATGAGACGTTTCTGCTAATGCCGTTTCACAAAAGAAAACAGAAACACTGCTAGATCACAAAAAAATGGCTGAACTGTAAAAGCACCATGTTTACACATAAGCAAATAAATGGTTTTACAAAAATTTACATGTCTGATGAATAGCTTAGAGCCAAAGAAATTTAACGTGGTAAATTTGCTCCAACAGAACTACATTACAGCTATGCCTCAGAAACTATTTGTCATATTGGGCTCATATTTTCAGGTACACAGATATGTCTAAGAGTGAATTCATGAAATTATTTAAATGTACTTTCTGTAATTGCTTCGACACCACAATGTGGAGAAGAGCCTTTCTGATGGACAATGTACATAAATACAGCTCAGCAATTCTAAGCCACTCCCACCTCTGACAATTACCCAGGTTAATGTAGGTGCAAGCAGCTAATTACTTTAGCCCCGAATTACCGACTAAAACAATTGTTGTGTTATTCTATTGCCAGGATGAGCCACCTCTCACTCCTTTAATGGAGGCTGGGTGGAGATGAGAGTAATATCACACGAGAAACACTGGGCACATACCCACAAATGCATAAGGATATCTAATATATATTCCTGAATAAAACATTGCTGTATATAAAACACTGGCAAATAAATTCAGAGCATCATGATTGGTGGATCACATCAGTTGCACAGTCCACAGTGTTTATTGACTAGGACCATGGAAAAAGAAAAGATTATAGTAAAAATAAGCGTAGCCTTCATACATTCTGGTGATGACAATATCCGTGTTAGAAGAGTCCAGAGCAGCTGCTGGATACATATGAAGTTTATTCATTCTTTGTGAATGAATTTGTGAAACTCTGTGTATCCAGCTTTGGTTTCAATCTCCAGAGCTCTGGAGTCCAATGTATTGGTTTGTAAACACAAGCAAAAGCTCAAGGACTCCCATGTAAACAGCTGGAGCTAATGTTTCCTACCAGAGAGAGACTGGTAGATCCCTGATTTTAAACAAATGCAGTGACTTTACTTTTCATGTTTGCTTGCAAAATTCTGACAATGCATTTGGTGTACATGGAGGAAGGTCACGGAGCAGGTAGCTTAGTGGCTGCAATATGGTGATTTGAGGAAATTTCTGTGGTCCCTTGGAGGATAGCATTTAATCCGCATTTAGTGAATTTACAATTTTACAAATGGGTACAGCTCTAAGTAGTGTTTTACATACAAACACATGCAGAACCCTGTAATAACACTGCTGCAATTGACAGATCATATGAATTATGCATCTACTAATGCTTGCCTGGTATTTATTAGAAAACTTAACCTTGTATTTATGGTACAGGAAACCTCAAACATTATATAAAAATAGGGACACAATAAATGTAAAGGCTGATTCCTGTTGGCCATGTCTTAACTGGTCTTCAGTTTGTGCACAACAGCCTAATATTACCTCACTTCAATGACACCTGTCCTGTTTACCCAGACAGGGTTTTCTTTTTCTTGTACTGGACCGAGATCAATCAGAAGTTCTTCACTAGGCTGACTCCAAATGCTGGTGTTTTCCATCTCTTAGGAAGCACTCTGGCTTGCAGTCCCACATTGCAGTAACTGGTACAAAGAAGTAAACAAGGAATGTATGGTTTTAATGCCTGTGCGTTCCTGGGGCTAATAATTAGTTTCCTGAAAGAGCAAGGTAATATACAAAGCAACAGCCATGTCAAAAAACAAATAGATTTCCCTAAAAGGTCACATTTATTTATTATAAATAGCAAACACAGCACTGCATTGTTATTCTATTACATGATTTCTACTTGTATTACTCTTATTCTGATAGGTAGTATTCATGTATATCTCTCCATCCAGCACACCTTGCTGATATAATATATGGACAAAAGTATTGGGACACCTGGCAATTACACCTACAGGAACTTTAATGACATCCAATTATAAATCCATAGGCATCAATATGTAGTTGGTGCCCCCTTTGCAGCTATAACAGCTGTCACTCTTCTGGGAAGGCTTTCCACAAGATTTTGGAGTGTGTCTGGGGGAATTTTTATCCATTCATTCAAATGAACATTTGTGAAGTCAGGCACTGATGCTGGACGTGAAGATCAAGCATGCAATCTCCATTCTAGTTCATCCCAAAGGTGATGGGTGGGGTTGAGGTCATGGCTCTGTGAAGGCCAGTCAAGTTCTTCCACACCATACTCACCCAACCATGTCTTGATGGACCTTGCTTTGTGCACACAGAGTTTCTGTTGTTCCTAAACCCTTCCACTTTGAAATAATAACATTTACAGTCGACCGTGGAATATCTAGCATAGAATAAATTTCTCTTAATTCAATGATTAAGAGGTGTGTCACCATACTTTTGTCCATATAGTGCAGGGATGGGCAATCTTATCCAGAAAGGGCCGCTGTGTATGTGGGTTTTCACTGCAACTCCCTAATTAGCTTACTAATTAGCGAAGTGATTGGCTGAAGAGTCCTCACATCTGGATTTGAACAGCTGACCGAAAGGTTATCCCAAAAACCTGTACACACTCTAGCCCTTTATGGATAAGATTGTCCACTCCTGATATAGTGTATTTTTTTTCCTAAGCTAAAAAGTTCAAAATCAAAGACATCAGAGGCCAGGAGAAGTGGTGAAATGTACCAGTCTACCTATTACTACAGCATGCGACATCACCTATGGCTTTGAAAATATGACTATTTGCAGATGGCATGCTAAAACATATACTAAACTTTGCACCACATTCCAGGAAGTCTTTTTTCCCCTTCACTACACAGCAGTTAGGGTGGTAATTGATTGCTCTGGGTTTGTATGCTGTGGTCTGATCTGCAGAAGTCCCAGGCTCATTATCCTCTGAGCATTGCATTTGATGAAGAGTTGTGTCTTTCGTCACCTAGAGTAAGGGTGAGAGGGACAAAAACCGATAGGCAGGGAAATTATTGCCTGCTAACAGGGACCTTATCCTGCCTAATTGTGAGATAAAGTAGCACCAGAATGGTGGCCCCAGGGCATTGAACTAAAACAAACCCAGCTAAACCAGTTCCATCTAGACTGAACTAAAATCATGTCCCTTAACTGGGAATGCAACCATTAACCATCATTACAAATATTTACATTTCATAATTAATGCATAAGTTAATGGTTGTGAAATGTGAACTAAACACATACACCATTTGATGCCAAGTGCCAAAAGCTGTACAGTTTCTATTCCACAATGTCCTGTTGTTATAATCAAGAATAACATCCATTGGTAAACAATTTTGTTTAACCTCAGGTTCATGGATTTAAGGATGTTTGTGTTGGCAAAAAATTGGTGTAAAATGCATCAATTTAAGCATTAATTTTCACTCATCACTTGCAAATGCATTGACAATTTCAGGTGGATTAAACATGGATTTGTAGCTATAATAATATTTAATTTTGATGATTGCATTCAGGTTACACGATTACAGCGACAGGATTGGTGTTTAAATATTTGCAGTGCTGAGAAATAATTTGAAATGCATTCATAACACTGGGGAAATCAAGCATGAATATGCCTTTAGTGCAGCACTATGAAAAATCCATGTATACAGGGTGGAATGATCATACAGAGAGTAATTGCAATATACACAGCGGGAAAAGGGAAGCCATTTTACCACAGTGGGTTGGTAAAATACAATGCCATTTTATTAGTAATGAATTTGGTGCACTTATTTTTGTCCCCACTGGTAAAATAGAGAGGGGTTTTATATCTATATATTAGTTCAACTCTACTGGATTGCTTACACTGCTTCCCTTGTATAGCACTGAAAGCTTGCAACACTGTGGACTGAAAACAATAAAAGTTTGGGGGTTGAGGTCAGTGGTAAAAGTTTGCATTTATTTGTTCATAAATTGAATAGTTAAAGAGGGCAGCAAATCATTTTGCCACTTTGGACTGCTACAGATCCCAAAAATCACTGCTATCAGAAAGGAATAGGACTATTTATATTGTGATAATACTACAGTAAATAGTTACAATTATAACTAACAATCATAAAACATAGCTGTTAAACACACACTAACATTTATTCACCGCACTGCTTTTTTCAGTAGAAATCCAGCTTTTTCACCTGAGCCTCTTTTTTGATTGTGGGATCCAGCAAGGTCCATGTGACTGGGCACTGAACCAGAAGACCAGCTCAGAAAGCTATTTAGGCTGAGCAAGCCGCTTTGCATGGGACTCCGTCACATTATTCTTTGAACATAAAGCTTTGGTTTTCGTCATGGCCATGGGACACAATGGAATCGTAAAAAAGCAACATTGACAACAACGAAAAGCCCCAAGCTCCATGCCAAGCTGTGGTGCCAGGCCTTATGCTTGCCAGGCCTTACGCTTGTCAGGCCTTCCTCTTTGACAGGCTGTCCACTGAGCGCTCAGTGCTGACTGGACTGGGGCCACTGACTGTTAGATACACAGATGAGACGGCTGAGCTGGACGTGCACAGGAGTAACAAAGGATGGGATCAGAGATCAAAGCGGGCTCAGGCAAGCCGACAGAATCATGGACAGCAGGCTAGAAGATGAAACAAGGAACAGCCCAGAGGTCAAACCAGAAACAACATACCTCATCTAAATAAGTAAATAAAGAAAGAGCCAGGCTACTACTCGCAAGCCTAAGCGCACAGACTGAGCAGGAAAGCATTGACCAGAGTGAATCTAAATATACTGATAGATTGACTGCAGGTGTGGGTCACTACAGCTTGGAACCACCTACTGTATATGTGAACAAAGTCATGGAGGATGACCAGCTCTGCCAGATTTGTAAACTATACATTAGACTTCATGTGACAGACCAGATTTTTAATACATTGTCATTGCTTTCCTTCAATTCAAATGATTTTTCATTTGAAATATTTTTAAACTCACTAATATTATTACAGAGTGTAACATCATCCAACTAAATCTTAGTAAAGCCAACATCATAATTTCTATAGTTTATGTGATTTTGGCCAAACAACCAAAACCTTTTCAAAGATCAGTGCTGGTATCTTCATAGTTCTTCACAGTAGTGCTTAGTAAACCAAATGAGATACATTTTTGAATACCTGAACAGGCAAGCTTAGTCTGATTAAGAAATAGGTCTCTAAAACATATCATCTAAATAACTACTAAAACATCATCTTTCATGGTGGCTGGGGAGGTACCGATAAACATTTCAGAAGTTAATTTTCGTCAATTCTTGTCCTTTCAAGCTTAACCCAGACTAAATCCCCAGAGCTGTGCTACCCTGGGGTACAGCTATTTCAGCAGAAGAGGAGTAAATAATTTGCACACAAAGACCACTTACTGTCTGGTGAGTTAAATAATAAAGTAAGAAAAAGTCTAACGTAATCATTTTTACATAGTTTTTTTAATGCTTCTCTACTGAGATGCCATGATCACCCATATGCACTATTCAGAGTCAAGACATAAAAATCCCTTTATCCTTCCTCCACTGACAACCATAGAAAACCTCCATGCTATCTGTTCAACTCCTGTCCATGAGTTTTTTTTTTTCCCTGAATGTATGCAGAATTAATTTTGATCTGACATTAGCTCTAAATATCCCACAAAACTAAACACCTTGTAACTTAGATGGTATGCGACCATGAAAAATGAGATGGTCTGAGACCTACAGCCTTCAGCAGAATGAAAGGCACTCTGAACTCAGCCTTAGTTAGACAGCGTGACACCAGTGTGTGGGGCTGTAAGAAGGAGCATGACATTTACCTCATCAAGCAGTTCCATATGCCTGTGATGCACCTAACATCTGACACTGAATTTATAAATTCAGGTGGCTAGATGACATTCAGGTGGATTTAATCGTATATGAAATGGTTTATTAGATAGGAGGTACTGGAGGTTTGGTGATTGCATTTGTGCCTATGATGCCATTCAGGATCCATTGTGCAGCCAAAAATATTTGAAATATCTTTATATCTTCAGGGAAATCAAGCATCGCTACAATAGAGAATTGAAAACCACCTCTATGAAATTATTATATTGATTGGCTCATTCTCTCTTTTAGCACAAATCTTTGAATTCACTAATTTTTTGCCAAGTTAAAATGAGACTGAGATGGTGAGGGGGGTCCACATTCAAAACAGACACATTTCATGGGTTTCATTTTGCAACTGCAATTCTGCTATGAGGTTTTTTGCTCTCCTTCACCTCATAATGATTTGACCGAGATAATTCCTTGGATAATAGTCGCATCACCAAGGGCGTTAGGTGCAAATGAATCCCTAATTGATATGTAATTCTAAAACAGGACAGGGCCTCCTGGAATAGAGTTCCCGATTCCTTAACCACCATAAATATAGTGCGTGGATGTGCAAGGAAAAATTTATATTACTGTTATATCAAAGAGAACTTTTGATGGATAAAACAGTTTCAGGTGTTAAAACATTCTCTCACAAGCCTAGAAGTAAAATATGTGGAAATGGAAAATCAGAATAGCGCACGAAAATAGTTGTGACCCAAGACTGATCTGAGAAATCACATTTACTTAATGACTAAACACACCTCTCATCCTCATCTCCTGTGAATAACTCACTAAAATATCTCAGTAAAAGAGAACCCTTAAATAATTGGCAATTAAGAACATATTTGTTTTCATGCAAAAGGGAACGTTAGTGAATTGAGCACATCAATCAAGCTATGTACCCTGTTAATTGACAAATGTATTTAAGGAAGGTAATGGGCATGACAAGGTCAGGAAGGAAAATAATTTCCACAGATTACTTGTGAATTAATAGCATAAAAAAAACGATGGATGAGTGGAACTGAATGAAATGGGTACGTTTGGGACAAGTCAGCCAAAGAGCATTAATACTGAACCATAATTGCAGAGCAGATTTCAGCAGGGCTATTTATGACCCAAATTTTCATTAAACTGATGACCTATAAAGGAGAGCAATTAAGGAGTAAGTTGTCATTGTTTTGCAAGTAGTTACCCATAGCAGCTGGCATAAACAAATACATCAACAGGGCTCTTTGCATAGTCTTGACTTTTATACAAAAATGCATGATAGAGAGGTCAATCTTATTTAACAAGTGGGTCGAATTGAAAGTAAAAGCTTGTTCTTCATTAGAGAAGTTAATAGATTTACAAATCTTCCTGACAAACAAAAAACTAATTTTTATCAAACACTGCTTTGTGCAATGTAGGTGTCACGGCATATGGGACGAAGGACTCAATGGCAGCCACCTGGTGAACAAAAAGGGGTTTTATTTAACTGATTAGGGGTTGGTAAACAAACAAGACTGTGAGTGATCAAAACAAGAACACTAGTACAGGTGAGTACACAAGCAGACAGGAGGAACAACGTCAATGACTGGACTGGGGCTGACAGGCCAAACGGGCACTTAAATATAAAGACTGACGAGGGTAACAAGCAACAGGCGTGGCTCATCAGGGCCATGTTAGGGAGGAGACAGGAGGGTCAGGCAGACAATGGGCAGGACGTAACAGTAGGTATAAATTTTGATTAAGAATTTGAATTTTGTAATGAGACGTCTTCTCCATCATGTCTCATTTTTCTATAGATTTAATCTAAAAAATAAGACGCTATCATTCTGCAACCCCTTTATAATCATCCCTCTATTTTCAATTTAATGAGGTTACGAGGTAACAAACTACTTAGCTTCACGAAGCTTTCAGGAAAGGCACCCTTGAAATTTTACCTGAATTCACCTAGTGAAAATCTGTTACATTTTGTCAAGTTACATGTTGTCAAGTGCAGCATTATTACATAATGTGTTGTTACACACCTCATAATGAGATCTGATAAATATCTAACAATACTTGATTTCAGTCATCAACCTTCCTCAACTTGGCTGATATTCATAGAGCATTGAGAGTAACAGGAACCCAGACATCTATCCCCTTCGCCAATAAGATCCAGAGAATGTCCTGCCTCGTTTGTTTACACAGACCTGTTGCATATTCCCTGTCTAGACTAAGGGAAATATACGGACATCTCTGCAGTAAATCTTTTGGAAGTGTTGAGCTTGTTTATTACGAAACAGTGTGACTAATGCTGGTTTCATGATATTCATATATCTTCAGACTTTTCTTATGTATTGTGGTTTGGTAGATGTTTTGTTTCTGAGCTTTGTGATTCTTAGATTTTGATTTGTACCTGTTAACCCAGGTTACCATTGATTAAGCCTGCTAAATGTGATTACTTTTAAAGATAAACATGCATGCCATAAAAAAGTTTTTGGAGTAGCTAGTGCGAAAAAAAATGAGTAGATGCATATATTTAGTGTTAATTGTGCAGGGTTTCACCAAATTGTGTTCTGTGTTTCCTAGGCAGTCTCCAGTCTCACCACATACTGGATAAATGATTGTAAGATGAGCAGATTAAACAGTAAGTGTAATACAGCAAAACAAATCACCTCACGCACGCATCTTTTCAATTAACTGTTTGTAGATCATATCTTGGTTTTCTATTTTGGTAAATTCATACTGGCTAAACTGCATTTTGCAGATAAAATGTTTGCTTCGCAACACTGGACAAATTATGATGTTTATTTTATGTACATATTCAAGCAAGTGAACTATCAGATGTACCCCCCAGTGTCAGAGGAAGAAGACAGAAAGCTCACCCAAAAGGTATTATCAGCATTCTGCGTTGGGTCCCATAAAGAGGCTTTCCTTAAGATGCCAGGAATAGGATTTTTATACTTAGGGGTTACTTTGAACAAAGTGGTATATGATAGGGGTGAACATGAGTACCATAACAATTCAGAATAAAGGCTGCCTGATGTTGTGGTGATCAGGTACTAATCTGTCATCACTAGGATGCCTGACCAGAGTCCCAGCTTGTTTTGGTATTTGAGACAATTTGAGATAATCACTGATTCCAGTTTGATTCAGTGTGACAACTCCCTTTCAACTACCTTCAGCAGATTAACTGCAGTGTATCCCTAAACATGCAAGACACCCCACATGATGATATTTAACCCACTAAGCAGAGATAGCTGTGAAAGTTTCAAAATTAGGTTGCCAGTATTCAGGAATACACTGGTTCCAAGCAACACAGTATTGATACTATTCAGTAACCCAGTACAATTGAAGCTGTAAAAGCAATTGAGCATTCCCAGTGTAGTAAAGAAAATGCTCCAGTTGCTATGGGATATTCCTTGGAAGGGTTCTTTAACATTGTCAATGCTCTTCAGAATCTCATGAAGTCTGTGCATTGGTGAGGATAGTCCTTCTAAGAATAACAAGTCACTACAGTCAACTGTCAAGTGTTTTTTTCTCAGCTATTGAAGGAGAGACTTAAGTCAACCCACCTCTCGAAAAAGAGTGGATGAAAAATTAAGATGAAGTGTAATGTACCCCATAGACTACATTCAGGCCACCACAGGAATCCTCAAAGTGAAGTGGTTGCTGAGTTTTACAAGCAGTACAGAGTAAAGAAAACCCACAACAGCACATACCACCTCCAGGTAAAGGGGCAGTGTCAGCATTTCAACATAACCTTTCATGACCCTCTTATCTGCACTTCTCCCTGAAAAGAAAGTGTCTGCCTCAACACCTTCTTAAGCTGGTCTATGCACATAATGACACCCCACAAGTACTGCTTGCTGTCTGTATTACTGGTGACAATGACTGTATAAAGGGATAAAATGATAAAATATTCACTGAACATTCCCTAGATAAATCATCAAGGATTACAAATTTTTGTGTCATTGTGTGAATGAATTACACAAGTTCAACAAAATTTAGTAGCTGCCTCCGTCAATAACGTAACTTTTATATATATATAATAACAATCAACATAGTATGTTGATATATACTATATAAACAATGAATATAGGGCTACTTGTATGTGATCATTTAGTGATAAATATTTACATAAATAAACTCTTCAGTAAATTGCTTCTTGTGCAACAATGAAATTGAAGGAAGAGTTAAGAGGAACTAGTGCAAGGAAAGTTGCATATCACACATTTTGTTGTCAAAAATAGTCAAGTAATATAATTTTTTACATGTAACACTAGTGACCTCATACAATTTATGTAGATCAAATGAAGATGTTCCAGTAGTTATTGTTTGAAGAATGAGTCCATACAAGTAATACCACAGTCAAAATAAAATGGCAGATAATTTTGATAATGATCATGACATGAATAATGTTTTAAGACTCACTTTATATAGCCGTGGATTTTACTTGTTGGTCCAGTGCATCCCAAAGATGCTTCACAAGTACCCAGTTGTCTACATGATAAAAATGGTTTTCATCAGACCATACACCCTTGATATGTTACTCCAAGATCCACTTTTGAGACTTGCATACCCATTTTAGGTACTTTCAGCTGTTGACAGGGGTCAGCATGGGCACTCTGACAGAGCCTTTGGCTATATAGCTCTATATGCAACAGGGTTTGATGCCCTTTGTGTACACATTGCTCCTGTGATCATCATCAAAATTATCCACCGTTCAGGGCTTCAGACTAGCTTTATTCACTAGTAGCGCTGGTGCTTCTTACTGAAAATTTTAGGAGCATCAGCACAAAATTTAGGCGCACCCCTTAAATCGACATGCAATGCAACACATTCACACACATGGTGCTTTTTCAAACATAAACACTAAAGTTTGTTTCATTGTCATTAATGGGCCAAGCGAGAGATTCTATTGATTACAAATCTGATTCCATTTCTGCTTATTGACTCCAGTTTTTAGCGATTCTTGGTTCCGATCATAATGCGCTACAAAAATTGCCAAAATGCTTTAACAGCAAAAAATTGCATTTATTCTCTTTAAAGAGTTCAACATTTACAATAAAGGTTACTCAAAGCATTTGGGTAATTTCTGTTTTTTATCAAAACAAAAACAGGTGTTTCAAGATAAAATAAATAAGGTTGACAACCATACTCTGAATCTTGGATGTCAGCTTGTCAGTGATGTCAGTAATACTTCACTTTTCTGTTTAATCTGCCTAAACTGGATGATTAGCAGGTCCTGTTTCAATATTTGATAAATGGCAAATAAATCAGGTTTTAACCGTGACACAGCATTAATACCAGGAATTACGTCAAGATATATCAACGAACTATGGCTGAATGCATGTATATACTTTCCCTCTGCAGTCATACATTTAAAACTGCTTAATACCCACTAAAACCACAGATATTACACATTTGGCTTACATGTTTGAACATAAAGACAGACCTCTGGGTTTAGCAGTAGGCAATTTCTGCTTGCAGTCTTAGTAGTAGAGTATTTTTTAACTAAGTTAGAGATGGTAGTTTGGCGATATCTAATTTTTGATACCATCCAGACATCACACTCAGGTATATGGTATTTTGACAGTATTTTGAAATGCACCAAGATACAATTTCACTGAAAGGAAATACTGTGATATGCTGTGCTGCCATTTTACTGCCCACATCTAAATAGTAGTTGCACTAATAAATGTGTTTTTGGTTGGTTTGTAATCGTGAAAAAAATTCAAGTACAAACGTGTACGTGGAGTTGTCGAGCATTAACCCTTACATAGTTGATCAAAAATGCATGTGTAGGAATTGATATGTGGAACTGCAATTCAAATGTTTTATCGAATTTCCAGTCCTTAAAAATTTAGAACTGTTTCTAATTTGGAGCCGGTTCTCAATAGCCACCCCTACACACCAATCCTCGCTCTCTCTTAGTGTTTCACGTGATATACGATGATGGTATAAAAAAACGGCAAGTCGCACTGGCGTGCCCAGTTATAAAATTTTGTGGTATTGTCTACAAAAAGAGTCGCAAATTGTGACTAAATGGCTGTAGTCTGGAGCCCTGCCATTTGTGCCACAGTAGCCCCTATCTTGGTCTGTACCAGACATGGTAGCTTTTGTTCAAATCATGCATCAAGGAGTCCTGGCCACCTAACATACTTTGTTTTTTTTAGGGGGGTGGCGCTGGAATTTTGCAGTGTTGGATTTTATAGCAAAGGAGATCTCCATGAAGACAAGGTCCTCTACTGCAGCTCTATGGCTGTAGATGGTCCTTCTACTCATTAACCCAACAGGCTATTGATATGCTCTCTTCCCCTATGACCACGTCTCAATGGAGCTTCATTAAGCTGCTGTGTAGTTAATGCTAACTACTCAGGCTTCACTCCCTCGCCCTCAGGTCATCTTCTTCCCTCTCAGAGCACCATTAATAAACTGAATGGGTAAATCAATACACTTAAAAAGACTTAAAAAAAATTGTACGGCCATTGAAGGCAAATGAGCATGGTATTCCTCTGTAAGACAAATGAACACTTTACATCTCTGATCTTGCACTGAGGGTTGCCACTGATGCGTCCATTTTGGGAAGGTCAATATCTCTGTCTAGACAGGGCATGTCAAAGGGAAGAGGAATAGTGGAAGATTGCTTCACATGTGACAGCAGTGAGGTAGAGACACAGCCCAGGAAAAAATGCACTGTGGAATTTCATAGATAAACTGTTTGGCACTTTTAGTATGTGCTTTCTGTAATTTTTACAGTGAATTGACACACTTTTCATGGTTCTACTTTGAAATCTACAGTGCAAAAGTAAACCTCATTGTCACAGTTATTAAACAACAGAAGAGGTGACCATCAACATCAAAGTAAAACAAGAGTTTACAGTTCTACCATGAAACATTCATGGTTGAACTGTAAACTTTATAGTACTTTACTTTTCTGTGTGCCATTATGGACTGTGCAAGGTTGAGCGTGCAGACTTTCGTAAACGTGCTACATTTGTCAATTTTCGCATGTGGTCGTGGACATTAAGTACAAAGCAAAGATTTTTCACTAGATCAGCAGATGACCTACTGGAAACCTCTAGTAATGCACAACCAAATCCTTGCAATCATGCAGTCGATGTACATCAACGCAGAAAAAAAGTCTGCTGGACCCAAAATCTTGGCTACACGTGTACAGTCCATGGGAACTCTCACGACGAGGACATTTTAGCACATCATTTCCTTTGAAGTTAGAAACAGATTTGCTGGAACATTCATCCATTTTTCCTATGACTTATCCAGAGCTGCTCACACTCCTGACAGGATGCCAATCTATACATTGGCACACATCAGCACTTTAAAGACACCATATTTTTTGTGGACCGTGGGATGAGCCCTGTACAAAAATGTAAAGAACATATTAACTTTGCAAACTTATGTTAGTAAGAGGAGCCTTGGAGATGTGAGGTCACGTTGTTAATCACTTTATGCCCTTTGCAAAATATATTCATTTCTTATAACAAACAAGAAGTTCATTTGCTTTCAAAGTTCACAATAGCTATTACATAAACATAAAATGGAATGCTATCACAGGGCAGAGACTTGAATCCAGAAAATCAGTGTGGAGAAAAGAAAACAGGAAGAAAAATGAGTCACATAGTGATATTATCAAGTCACACCAGGAACTCAAACACAAGGGAACTGGTAGAGGAAAATAGCTTTAGCATAGCAGAATATAAAAAGATAGTTTAACATTCCACAAAGGAAACTGAAATACATAGACTGTCCTCGACTTAGAACCTATGTGACTTACAGTGACTCGCACATACGACTGAAGAAAAAATTTAAGTAAATGTATGCAAAAATAGCTTTCAGGTGACTGTATGCCCGGCAGCACTATGCTACCTAGTATTCACTGCATGCCTTAAGATAGATGCCATTGGAAAGTACCGCACTGTACGGCGGCACGGCCATCCCAGTTTCACAGTTTCCCAGTCTCATTGTCACATCTACAAGCCAGTGCAATTATCCGACAAATGTCCATTTCAACATACGGCCTACCTGTTGGAGCAGAACCCAGTGGTATGTCAGGGACAGTCTGTATTATTAAATACCTTATTTTCTGATACATTGTTGAAAAATTGAACAATTGGACAATGTTTGAAGAATTAAACTTCTAAGACAGGTGCAGAATAGAGAGTCGGTTTGAACCTAGCTGTCTAGGTTTGAACCACAGTCCCAGAGGCAGACTTATAAGAGAGTATCCAAGGGACATGCACTGGGAGCCAATGAGTGGTCATTAATGCTGCTCGTTTGGTAAGGAGGTGGTGTTGAAACTGCCAGTGACACAGAAAGTGAGTGCTGTGCGGGCACCAGTGAACCCTGCATGAATGCATCCTGTTAGCCCCCGGCTTTCAGGCTATTGCATCTTTCTTCCACAAAATCATGTTGACACTGATGATGAGCTTAAGGGGATCGGTGGTTCGAGAGAGTGATAGAAGGCTGATCTTCCCGGGAGGTCGATCTAATCCACTCAGATGCATCTGAATATTGGTCGAATGTGGATGTTGGTGGTCAGGGTCAGAAGCAGCAGTGATTGCAGAACAAGTACAAAAATGCATTTGTCTATGCTTTTGTCTGTCTGGGAATACAAAGACGTATATAAGGGTGTTGCTCAGTAATGTGCCATTAAATACACTAAGCTTGTCTCTTTAGATGAATGCAGTTTTTTTAGATCTTTTTTAGATCCCATTAGTTGTCAGCCTTTGTCTTCAGGGAGTTTCACATCTCTCTCACAATGGGAAACTAGAAATTTGTTTGAAACTGCTATATACCATAACAGATTTTAAAATATGAATGACACAAGCCAAAGTTATTATTATAACTATTTCTGGACTCAGATTTCTTATTATTCTTTAAATTGCACTTTAGACTCCAGTAAGTTTTCTTTACTATTCTTTTTTTCGGAACCTGCACAGGTAACTTATTGAAATCTGGTACTGATGCAAAATGACAACTTCGCAATTCTGTGCTAATTCCTGGAGATGAATTATATAATACGGAGCAAGGTTAGTAGTTTTTTTTAGACAAACATGAATAGCTTTTCAGCCATGCTGTCTGCCTTGCCTACAGGAGAAAAAAATAAACTGTACATCTCAGTAGTAATTGTATACTCCGTTACTATAGGACCCAGTGTGATTATATGAGACGTTTTAATCACAGGTGTGTAATATAAGCTGTGTTTAATAATGTGTTCTCAAAATTACTCTACTGACATCTAAATGTCAATTAACACCCCTTTCCAATCACTCTGCTTTTCAGACTGAAACGTTTTGAAAGGGTTCATAGGTTACTTACTGTATGCTCACAACTACTCAGATTGCAATTAACCTTGAGAAGCAAATACACTTGGAAATGCCAGAGACAACCACATAAAACTTTTCCTGATAGCATGAATTTATTTATTTTTTTTCTCCAAGTGCTAAGAACTACTGTTGTGCTGCCAAGAGACTGCAGATACAGTGCATGTGTGGGATTCTTTGTAGGAATGTGTGTTTTTGTTAATGTGAATATTTCACATTTCACATGTTAAGATGTAGAGCACGTTGAAATTTGATCCCAGCACAGCAATGAGACAGCTTTTCTATGAGCTTAAATCTCAATACAGTGAGGGTTACATTGCAATTTATGGGCAACATCAGTTGCTCATACTTTATTCCCAATCGACTTACTTTGCTATAACAATAATAAATTCTATGTTTATTTAATGGAAATGGTAAAATTGGAATGCCCAACAGACTATGCATTGTTGTATTTTTCCATTTCTGCATTAAACATGTTGAAGGAACATTCCGAAGTTGGCAGCACAGAAATAAAATGCTTTTAATATTTGCTTCCTATTTGAAATATAAGTGAAAACAGCAGGGGAAAACCCAAAACTGAAGCTGCTGGGTGCCAGTGCAAAGCGTAATAAGTGCACACAGTAAAACTTTTGTCTTCTGTCACATTTTTTGTCTTTTGGAGGGAAAAGGGACCAAACCATCTGTGGCTTTTACAGTCAGTAAAGCGAGACAAATGGACATAGAGACAATAATGTCAACCGAGACAGATTTCTGCTGATGAACTAATGGACGAACAAAATCACTTTCAAATTCTCATACAGATTTTCTTTCAGAGGTTGTCAAAGCAATCCCAAAACTTCAGCTTTCCCAGAGTTACACCGTTTTCATGTGAAGCATTTGAAACAGCGAAAATTAATGCAGAGCTCTTGTTCATACTGATGAAAGGTACAGGTTTCTGATGCCATTTTATTCCTTCTAAAAGTAAATTAAAATTAGAAGTCAAACATAATGTTTAGCTCTTTTATCATAGATTTTACAGCAGTTCATCACAAGAAACTCAGCTGGATTGAAGTACTGTCATCTTACTTTTGATGTAAGTATTGAGAACATGTTGCAATGAAGATCTCAACTGCTTCTTGGTGTGACTTTGAGTGTGTGAAGCTAGATACATGAGAAACTCTGTGTAACTCTTATTTATGTTCTACTGGTGAAGTAGGTTGCTATCCAGAGAAGTGAGCCAATTAATAATACATTTTAAATGTGTTTAATGAGAGTGTTGCTTGGTAATATTCAGAATTCCTCTAGTTACTCTGTCCTTCTGCTTCAGCAATTTCCATTGGATCCAAGGATCCAACAATATGAGATGGCCTTAATTTCAAACATTTTGTTACTGACATGGAAGGACATAAATTGAGGGGACAATATATTATTCCTGTTGTGTTGAGAAGGGAGTCACACAGTGTTATTATTTTTGGAACACACACACACACCCACATACAAACTGGCAGCACTGCTGATAAATCGATATGCCTTGAGAAAACAGCCACTTAGCTGGACGGACAGCAACTGAGAATTCCTCAGTGCCATAGAGATGGGCTTTTAGAGACTATAAACTATCAAGACACAAAACGCTTCAAGAAATTACCGCTAAGATAACTGCGATTTCCAAAGGGCGATATTTTCAGTGAATTGGACTGGTTATTGATTTGACCCAGTTAGACTAAATTTAAAATAACTGCTTATCGCGAGGTTGCCACATGAAATAGTCTTTGTTCGTTTGCTTTTGATTTTTGTGAGAGGATCTCCAAACTGTGTCCTATTTTCCATCAACTTAAGAAAGTTACAGTGATAAATATAAGCAAGCAAGAAAGACAGGGAAACAACAGCAAGCAGAGAAGCTGGGAAGCTGTTCAACAGGTGAATGTCAGGACTTTAATACCGACCCAGAGTGACTTAATGGAATGAAACCTTTTAGCAGCATTTGAGGTCATTTTAAGAGCCGTAGAACACACTACTGAGTTTTTCACAATCAGTGCATACCTAATATTAACCTAATCCTGATCTAATATCACTCTTTCCTTTCCAACGAACTATACTTTTCAGTGCACTGCAATCAATAGAATAGTACAAAACTATATTACAAAAATAAAATTCCGTCTGATAGACTTTATCATTATATTAAACAAATGCAATATTCCTATAGTAAATACTAATAAAAAAGTTAATATAAAATTATCACCAATTTAATGCTAAAAACAAAGCCACTCAAAGGTGGTGTGCTGATGCTGGGTATAGCACTATTTCCTCATACCGTTAAGGTTGTGGGTTTGAATCTTATCCCTGGCCCTTGTTTTGTGGGTTTACTTTAGGATCCTCACTGTCGAAAAACATGCGGTTCGGTGAAGTAGTCCTTGTGATCGACTGAAATTTCATCGTAGGTGTACCTACGCTACATGGAATAGGCTCCTCCCATCACCCTGCACTGGCTAAGTGGCTGGAAAATGGATTGATGTAGGTATTAATCTTTACCTACTCAAAACAGTAATAGCCAATGCTTGTAGACTAGAATAAGCAGGTGTCAGAATGGCCTGATGGGAGAATTTCTGTTTGTTTATGCAGGATATATATATATATATTTTTTACCTGTAACTGAGTAAATTAATCTTTTTGTTTAATATGTACTGGGGGGAACATCATACTGAGCCTTTCCCAGTTCCATTGCATTAATTTCTAAGTGAACCGAATCTAGCATCTGGTGACAAAGTAGATCTCCTTATTCAGGATAATTTATTCACAATGACTTACATTCATTAGGCATTCTGCCACTCAGCAGCAACACGGACGGTGCAAATGTGCATGTGCTTTTTCAGGTTTACTTGCCTTATTAACGACTTGCTGACAGCATGTGAAATGCCTACTAGTATGCACATGTTGTTTTATTCATTCACCTTCAGGGCACACATGCGGTCCTGGACAGTGCAGATCCGATGTTATAAGAGTTTCGTGGCCCAGAACCAATTTGTGTCACTTTTGAAGGTGGTAATTAACTGCATCTCCTTGTTCCACCTTCTTTACCTACTTATTTCGTGTCCTACCCTTCCCAATTTAACCCAAGCTGTAACCTCCCACAACGTTATTTCATGATTGATGCTCGACAACCAAGAAACAGTAGGCACTATGAAAAATATTATGGATGCCAAACTGATGTGATCCACATGCTAATGACGGCCATATAACAAAATTTCCATGACTACTAAATAGAAGTACTCTATCGATCCCCGTGGGGAAATTGTGTAGTTTTTGCATACCCCCATGCTGATGAAATACATATGAAATATGGCATTACTTTGTTATTTGTTCCAGAAATAAATGTACGGGTCATTTTCGCAAAACATTTTTAAGCATAATACATTAAAATGTAATATATGCACAATAATGTGCAGGCATGTGTGTGTGGGGGGGTGTGTTTGGGGGAGGGCCGGGGGGAGCTGAGTACCTGCTCTTTTGCCCAAAATAATTAAAGTGCTACGTGTTAAAGGTACTGAATGCCCCACCCCCCTTTTTTTTATCTTTCAGCCCCTGCACCCCAAGAAGTTGATAACCCTGATAATGTGTAATATTAAACTTATGACAGTAATCTTATCATGTTATACTATTATATCATGTGTTTTTTTTTAATCAAACAGTTGCTTAAATAAAGTATTACATTAATTTGAAAATGCCGTGGATGCCCAGTGTTAAAAGCACACGTTTCCTTACAACTTTCCTGTAGAATAAACACCACCCCTAATGAGTGATTAACACTATAGACTTGGGATAGCTTATGATTTTGTCAAGTGTTCTCCCTGTCCTCAGACATTCTTTTCAGACTTCAGCTTTGATTTTCACCTAGATCTGCCATTTTGCAATAGTTTCTTACACAGCATTGAGTCTAATATAAAATAATATTTTTGGGGTTCCTCATGTGACCTATAGAGTGAATGATTTAGCAATTAATGCATTTTTAAACAAGCCCTCTCTGCAAGGCACATTTAGAGCCTCTAGCTCAGGGAGTGTCATTCTCACTTAATTAAGGGCACTTCTGGGCCCATGCGAAGCTGCAGTGGATGTCAGGACCAGAAAAATACTGCAGATCACCAACAGCGCCGGCCTCAGTCTATCCCCAGGACCCGTAGTCACTCACCAAGCACAATGTTTTACTGGGGAACCAAATTTACATTTATATAGCCTGATACACAGAAAACACGGAGCAGAGAAGCTGTTGCATTATGTCTCAGCCTGTAACACACGGAGACAATCTTGCTCCACCAGCCATGGACACGAGGGGAATTCAGAGGCAACCATCAATCGAAGCACTGCATTGTGGGACATGTAGGGTGCCTGGAGAAAGTGGACACAGCAGTTATGCGAACTCAGCACAGACTGATCCGGGTTCAGATTGAAACCTAGTAGCATGTACCTATGAAGCACCAATGCCATGGCCACTCTCCTCTGCTCTCAGTCATAATACCATGGATTGCTGACCATCCTCCTTATACCACCAGGTTCTCTGTATTTCTAGTTTTTATGCATCTACCTGTACTGTGGAACTAAAAACAAGCAGATAAGAGAGTCACACATTCCAGTATTTGCAGTTTGTATATATAGAAACACATGGAATGAGGAACACAGAACCCACACACTGTATGGGAACAGACACACGCACAGGAATTTCTGCTGCTTGAAGCACAACCCCCCCCCCCCCTGTTTTGACTCATCCAAGCAGGAAAACTGCGGAGTGAGCCCCAGGTATGCTGACCTGAGTAAGCTCTGGGCATTTTCATTTGTTTCCCTAATCAGGAACAGGTGACCTTTGTTAATGAAAAGTCATGTCACTTCCTGTCTCTTAGGTGACAGGTTTGGCGACTGACACAATCAAACAAAGCCAAAAGCATGAGACAGCCCAACTTTGGCAACTGTACCTGATTCCAGAACCCTGCTCAGGTCCCCAAATACCACCAAGTTTTAGGCATAGAGGCCTCCTGTTGAGACCCTGTTTCCTACAGCAGGTGAAGGAATCATCTGATCTCTTATTTTTATAGGTTCCTGTCCTGTGCTTGTAACATGGCGTCTCACATCGGTGACAGATGCATAAGCAGGGCTGTGAAGGCGTTATTTTGCTGACGCCCCATGCTGCTTGTTGCTGTGCAGCTTTGTAAAGCAGTAATCATGAGGGGCTCCATTGTCAGTCATGTGAAAACGGAAAAATGCTCTGAGGCGCCACTGGTGCTGCTGTTCATCCACTGGATGTTCAAACAGAGGCTCATTCTGATATCAGTTCAGAATGAAACTGGCTTTGGATTTCTGTTTGGCAGAATTGAATCTATCTTATACCAAACATACTAAAATTAACAAATGATTATTTTTAGGAGACATTTGATCTTTCGTAATTAGACATTTTATATGTAACTCTGAATAAAATGTTATTCAAATTAAATACAAGAAAATAGAATCAGGAGACAATTACAGTTCGAGATGGACTGACTCTCTAATCCACAGACATCTGTATCTCAAGAGAACCTGCTAGATGATGGCAGGGGGCTTGTTTTTATGTAGGCCCTCCCATAAAGCTGGGATCAAAGGTTTTCTCCATTCCAGATGACTATGCCTTTAACAGTACTACTGCATCACTTCTTTGTCTCAATTTATGCAAGAGTCTACATGTACAAGAAACCTGAGTGTTTTAACTTTTTTGAACTGATTGGGGTTTTTGGTATATAAAGAAGACACAGCATCATGGCCACATTTATTTTTCTGAATGGGTTTTTGTATGGGGTGTTGTGATTTGTGAAAATATAATTACCAGGCTGTTGGTTCAGCAGAGAATATCACAGAAGTGTCACACTTCCAGGGTTTGGGAGTTTAAGTCACACGCCCACTCTGTGTGCACAGTTGTTCTCCAGGTGCCCCTGTTTCCTCCCTCAGTCCCAAGCCATAGTGTTTGAGTATGTGTATATATACCCTTTGATGGACTAGAATCCTGTCCAAGGTTTACCCCTGCCTTGGGCTCTGTGCTGCCTGCAGTCCAGGCCCCCTGGTGACGCTGCTCAGAGTTAGATGGATGGATGGTTCAATAGGCGTGCTGTTTTCATACTAAAAGTCTGAGACACTCCGTCGTACTTTTCCTATCCAGTCTTCAAATTTGCAAATGAAATGGAGATGCCTACTAAGAACCCCTGGAGCTGTCTTAGGATCAGTACTTTAGGATCCTCGGATGAATGTAATATATATTTATTTATAGCGTGCCACAGGGAAAAAGCACTTAATATGATTACAGAGGGCAATGGGCTATTATTCTGACATATCGGTGTGCTTGTGCTATTTTTCTATTGAGCAGATACTCATGTTCTGCACATGTCTACATGTAAATGGGTGGATAAGTACCATCAAAGCCACGCAAGTGAAAACATGGCTCTTGTCTGAAATTGCAGGTTTTACTTTCTCCCTGGCTAACTTTGAAATACATTGTGATTAGACCATTTTATTTAAATTTACCCAAAATTGTATGTATACGCAACAGTTAGAGTTAACTACGATTTTATTCAAGCGCACTGCCTCATATCCACATTTGTCTGCAGTAGGTAACACAGAAAAAATAACATGTCACCATGTCTATGTTGGGGAAGCAGGGGCAATGATGACAGAGGAGCCTGGCACGCTGTTCCTTTTCAGCACATGCCTGGCAGGGCACCTGCAGATGTCGTATAGGAGGCTCTCCTCACGGACCAGTAGGCTCCCCACATCCAGTTATAGGGATGCTGATTGATGACGGGGACTGCCAAGCAGAAGGAATTAAGGAACAGCAGAAGAAAAACAGCAGTGAGGATCCAGCACTTAGTATTTAATGAAAGGCAAAAAAATCTATATAAAAGAATTAAGACAGTTTAATCATGAAAGCGACTACATGCTCTGAGGATGGAAGCATAGAAAAATAAGGCAATTAAACTTTTGTACTGACCCCTTATATATTCTAATTTGTCATGGGAATAAACGAAGGAAAGCATGCTCTGGGTAAGCAAGATAAGCAGACACAATGATACGTTCTGACGGACGGCCAGCAATCAGCAGCTGAAGTGCATCCAAATCAGACCCAAAAGATGAAGAAGAAAAAGGCACTTAATAAAACCACAGAACTTAAGTACCCCACACTAATGGAGATACTCCTTTGGAGTTTCTAATTATTATAATAACAGTTTTTAAGGCAGCCTTTATCGCTGTCACATGTTCTTTAGGCTGTTTTTCAAATGTATCAAGGGTAAAGAAAGTGGTGTCCATGCCATTAGTTTTTCAAATTGCTCTTTTCCTCTCTCCTAGTACTTCAAATATATAAACATTCCAGACGCCTAATAATTGCCTGATATCTTCTTCAGGGATTATGGGTATTTGACAACCGCCGCAGACTTAATATTTCCCACTGGACATGGCGCAACAGTGTGTTCTCGTATTCATTTCCAAAATGCTTATTGACAGCACATTTTAATTCTGTTCCAAGTCTGATAAGAGGCTATGTCTAAAGCAGAAGGAGACATGAGTTTTAGATTTTAATGTATTTTTTTTAAATAGTGGCAGTGACAAGTGTTATGTAAGAAATGTCAGAAAATAAGTCTATTCAAAAATACGCTGCTCGGTTTGGAAGCCACCTTGGCTTTGCATGAGGTGAAAAGGTAATGAATGACAACTGAAATATAGATTTATCACAAGAAGATTTGGTTTGTCCAACATTTTGGGTATGGAAATAAGAGATGACGATTTTGACCAGGGGAGTGTTATTTCTGGGTACTGCGAGTCACATTAATTCGCTTGAATTTTTCGGGTAAATATCTATGCACTGTAAGTAAAGAGAAAATTGCAAGCTGAAAATATGTTAAAGAGGCAAATATCAGTAGAGTTACACAAATCAGAGAAAACAGAATTTAACATAATGAGCATGTAAACACACCCTGATTATTCTTCAAAACCTATTTCTAACCCGTGGCAAATAGTAATCATACTATTGCTCAAGGAAATGAATTTATTATTACTACAGCCAGAAACGTGCAGCATTCTGAATCTGTCCTGACTCTTCCTGTGCTTTCCACCCGGTATCTATTTGGTGAAAAGGGATTTTCAGGAGTGAATTTCATACTTAATAATCTAATTTAATTGCTGGCATAACTTCATTTCTCATACTGAACATTTTATACATGTATGTGTGTGTGTATATACAGTATATATTTTCAGTATCTATTCCTCTCTTTACTATAGAGCATTATAATATTATGCTGCATCAAACATATACTTCTCCTTTGAAAGTTGCAGCTTCAGATGAGTGCAACAGAAATAAACATCTCCAACGCGAATCTCTTTAGAGAATTTATGTCACAATGGAAGCTCACAATGTGAGATTTTAACTTTTATTCACAGGCTGAAACAGAATGAGAATTACTAACATGCTGTTATGACTACCTCAACAAACTTTGTATGTGTGGGTCCCTGGAGGGAGACTGTTAAACTTTTAAGCAAGATACTTCATTTTAAATTGAATCGCTTCAGCAAATATTATACTGTAGAAATTGGTCAAATAATGAGCAGTATCACCCACTTGGGATACGTGTTAAAGAGCTAGTGTAAAAATCATTTGGAGTGAGCTAAATAGCCAGAGACAACCAACCAGTGTGTCCAGCCAATCTCAACAAAACTGTCCATTCAAGAGCAACGCAGACATTGACCTCTATGTGAAGTTGAGCCCCTGCCTGCTAGCGTCTAATCATCTCATGCTGGGGGGATTTTGCATAGAGAGGCTCCCCTTAGCTTTTGCTACAAAAATTAATCAAGAAATGTTACAAGTCATGCTAGCACTAACTACATAAAAACTTACAGTACCAGTCAAAAGTCTAGAAATGCCTGCTTTATGTATAGCTATGTTATTCACCCTATATGCATTTGTATAGTTATGTCATTCACCTTATAGTAAAAGGCCTTGAGCCAATAAAGTAATACATATCAAGTGTCAGGATTGACACTTGGCCATGATCAGCATTGGTTCTTTCAACCAACTTCTAGATGTAGCCACCTGAAATGCTTCTCCAACAGCACAAATTCACACACAGTTTTGTATACTTTTTATATTTAAATTGTATTTATCGTTTTGTACTGTTGATGCTATACATTCATTTATTGTATTTTTATTTGTGCTGCACTATAGGGAGCCCCAGGGAAAGGTATTGCACTGCACTGTGTACCTGTACATGGATGTCCTAACAATAAAGCAATTTTGAGTCTTGAGACTGAAGGAGTTTCCACAAGCTCTGTGCACAAGTCACCTCACTGTAATCTTGCTCTTACTCCTTGAACCAGCTCATCCCAGTACTAATTTGTGATTTGCTGGCTCCCCATTGAGGGTGTTCCCCTGCCTGCTACCTGGGATAGCTCCAGCCTGAACAGTGTACTGAATAAGCAGGTGGAAGATAAAGTGAACATTCATGCAAGGGTGGCATTCATAGAAAGTGTTACCGCAACATTTCAAGCACAGCTTCACGTTTTAAGTTTCTGTGCTCCATATTTGTTGTGTGTCACCTTCCACTGTACTGTAGAGCAGAATCAATTATTATTATTTTTTTCCAGAGAGTGTGATTAGAAATGATTGGAATTACATTCCATATAAAGTTGTTGTGATTAGTCTGACTGAGTAATTATCTTTCCATATCTAACAGGTTGTTGTGTGAGTGTGTGTCTGTGTTTAGTGCAGCTGGATTCCTCTGGAATGCATGAGTAACTCGTCATATTAATGAAACATTACTCTTCTGAAGGGCAGTGATATGATGGGAAGAGTCAGTGAGCTTGATAAGTAAAATGCTTTCATATTTATGGGCCTCTGGTAAATATTCTGATTTTGGCAGACAGGTATAACAGTACACAGTAGAAAAAATTTAAAAACTGAATGTAGTTGATTTTCAAGGATATTTTTTTTCCTCGTGGCATCACTAGGAACTGGTGACACCTGTAAAATAGGTCCAGTGTGGAAATTACCGCGGAGTGTTATCGGTAGGAGCTGAGCTGTGCTCTAAATGCTACTGGGGAAGTGTGCACTTGTAATGCTCTCAGGATAAAAGTATCAGAACCCAGCTTCAAAAACCCCACAGGATCCATGTAATGCAGTGCTCACACAGGTGTGTTTTAACGTTGGTCGTCCAGCAACTAGCTCGACATATATGCACAGACTAATGCAGATTGACTCAATGCAGGCCAGGTCCAGCAGAGTACTACTTACTCCCCGCGTACGTTGGGGAAAAAAACACTAACAACATTTTTTTTTGCACCCCTTGCGTGCTACATTGGACCTGCCCTTAAAACGACAGTAAAATAAAACAAGCAGTACATTATGTACCATTACACATTGTTGCTCTGTTGTGGTCCTTCAGTCATGGTGCAATAGCCTATCAGCCAAAAAAATTATATTTTTGCACCCTTAATTTTACATAGCAGTGATAGACAAGTCAAATGGTTACAATATCCTTAACCCTTAATAATCATTTCTCCTCTTGGGCTGGACAATGGGTCAGGCAGAGGAGTGGCTGCCCTCCCTTGGCCACTGCTGCAGCACCACCCCCCACCCCTTTCGAGTTTAAAAGGAACAAGAATAATTGGCAAGGAGGTTGTGTGTGCGCTGTGGTGGGGTGGATACCTGTAGATTAAATTGCCAAACAGAATGTTAGGAGCGCAAATCGCCAGTTATGAATTTTGGTTTAAGGTCCAGAATGAAATGTTACTAAGCAGGGACTTCCTGAAAACATGTGCAGAGCCACTAATTGGACCACTGATGATATACAATAAATAAGTACAGGAAGTAATGTGAAATACCCCATTCAATGCTTTCCTAGCTAGCAAAGACATGCCAGATACCATTAAAAGAGAAAGTGTGTAGGATTCAGGCCTTATTAAGATTCACCGTGTGAACAGCCTGATTCACATCAAAGCTTAATACTAGACAGGGCAGAGGATTTAGGAGAATTTGTAGAGGGTTTGCTGTTAACACTGTATTGTTTTAAGTATTTTTTAAGTAAGGATTCTCATATACTTGGGATAAGTATATAGCGCAATGGCAGTGGCCACCCCATGCCTATCCTTCTGTAAAATGTTGGGAAAAGATTGATTTAAAAATACCTTGGCAGGCAAACTCAGAAGTTCTCAAAATCTGTAGAAGTATGTAAATTTCTTGGCCCATGCCAACAAGAATGGGAGGGGAGTCAAAGCTACTCTAGGAGGGGATATATTCCAATGTTTCTGTAAAGTGGGCTGGGAAATCAATACCAAAATGCTAAAGACTTCATTGGTTTGTTTTGACACTTCCTCCTTTAATAGTCACATGACAATACTCTTCATTATGAGGATGATCAACAATTTCCATACTATAGGAATGCAATATTATACACTGAGTCAGAACATAGTATAAGAAGCCTCATGATTGCTGATTCCTAAAATATCGTTTTAGGTGACTCATTATAGCACATAATGGCCAGATTCACAGGCGAAGAAAACCCGTTGAAAAGGTCATTAGCGGAATTCTGTTGGCCAGAGCCTCATACAGACATTCATCAGTGGTGTCTCAGCTAGTGAGAATGCGGTTCCAAAAGCACCACTACAGCTTCTTCTGCGATTAGAGATCCCCTTCAATATAATTGCGATGTATCTTAAGTAGGTCATTAAACTAGATGGCACGATGTAGAGAAGACAATATGATGCCTAGAATTCCTAACTAGTTAAAATATATCACTGAAAATAATAAGTATTTTTGCATGCCCATAGAAATTCTGACAGATAAGGCTACCTATTTTATGCCAAAAACAATAAACTGTGTAAATTATTGAATGTAAAGTCTGCTGGCATGAGTGTGTACACAGTATTCAAGTCCGTTATATAGAAATTAATTCATGCATATAGGAAACATTTAGAAAAATTAATTGACCCTTTCTTATTGACATTCCAGAGTTCTCCAAAGGAAAGTCACCAAGCACAAGCAAGGGGTGATCAGCAGCATGTGGGCCTACTGTAACTTGTCTCATAGTTCAGTGTAACGAGAGTGAATGGGATGCAACTGGCACCCACTAATTGCCTCAAACAGGGGACAGCAATAAGCTGTACTGGGGAGAAGGTCAAAAGAGAAGGAAAGGAAAAGCCTGTGCACATGCATTCTCTGGCCATGTGACTATTGGAGGAGGAGTGCAGGCCATCTTACCTTTTGGTACATTTCCATTAATAAACCTCACCCATTGTTGGTATTTGCCAGCACCCTTGACTCCCATACCCCTTGTCCACCACACCAGGTTCTAAGAATGGGTTTCCCCCATTTAAGTTGTTGTGTATCTGGCAGTTTTATACCATTGCATTCTTTACTTGGCAAGAAGAAAGAACTGTTTGGGATTAAACATTGTACTAAGGCTGTATGGAGACAGGTGAACTATTCTGGTCCCATCTCTTGGGTAATGCTCACCAGTTTTATGTCACCCTCCTGGCACCTAGCTTAGTAGCTACTGTTCATATTGTTAGCCTGGAAGTGTGACCAGAATCTCCTAAAACAGCTAAGCTTGTCCGTTACCACTTACTCTGGGGCAAATAGGGCAGATAAATTGACTAATCCAAGCTCACTGGGCATGGTTATTAGGTCTTGCTCATAATGGCTGCCCAACCAGAAAGATATACTGTATATGGGGTGAGCTGACTAAACTGGGAGTAATTTAAGTATGACACAGCAGTGGGAGATGTCCCATCACTCTGTTTTCAAACATTGATGGGTCGATATGTGTACACACCACCCCATATCAATAAAATGTTATGAGATGCCTGAGCATTGCTTTCTATCACTCCATTTCACATTCAAAAGATGGATCTTTTCACCCTCATATTTGTTATGGTGCAGCCCTTCTGTCACGATATCATTGCACAGAGCAATAATTACCCACAGCATTTGTAGTATTTGTGGGTCATCCTGCAATCATTCTGCAACCAATGGGTTGCACAGATAACACATCCTCTTAGGAGATAGCCAATCACATCCATGCAATGATAAAACCATACAAAGTGCCCATAAAAAGCAGGCGAGGGTGTTTCTGTGGTTGGGTAATTCATCTTCATAGGTGTATTTCTAAGCCCTAACTAACACAACCACAAACCAAAGGAAGCAGTCAAGTGAACGAAACCATCTGCAGCGCCACTCCTAACCACAAAGACAGCATTCTGGCAAGGGGGGGGGGCATTGATTTTATTACTGAACTTTCCTGAACCATTTATTTTGCAGACAGGCACATTCAACAGGGGGATGCAGTAGAACAATGCCAGGTGGCAAAGGGGTGGAGATTTCATGTGCACCACATTAGCTATTAGCTCTTAGCTCATGTAGCACAGTAGAGCACCTCTGAAAAGAATGCTGTGACACCAGTAGTCTGTATCATCACTAGTATAATTACTAGTGACCATCTGCTCCAACCAAGCACCATTAATTAGCTCTGTGGTAACTGGCTCTGCAACCCTCTGGATGGTCCATGAGCCTGCAAAATCCAATGCCTGTAATGTCATCCTCTTCCAGGTAGGGAGCAGGGGTGGCAGCAGGAGGACAGATGGGGGGGCACTGTTTCTCTTAAGGAAACTTATATGACAATTCAGGTTCAGTTCAACCTGTCCGTCATCCCTGGTTTTAATATTTTTAGAGCGTTCACGATTACTCGATTGAACTCATTTAATCGAGTACTAAAAAAAGATCGGTTAAAATTTTTCTTCTCGATTACTCGGCAATATGGCGGAAGGGAGACATCGCATACCGGATGAAGGTGAAAATGAAGAGTGAAAACCATCAGTTGTGCAGGAGCACTTCACATTAAAAGTGAATGCAAATAGCGGCCGTCTGTTAGTTATTTAAAAGTATAACTTAAATATCACCACAGCTCGACTACAATACAAATACATATTAAATAATATTACCGAATTTGACGGACTCTCGCAATAATGGGAGGTCAGCCATAGATATGTACCATTGAGTAGCCTAGCCCGTCGTTGTCGTCAGTTTGACTTTAAATCATTTTGCTTTCCACGATTCGTCTATGTCAAAATAATCGCTGTTGCTAAAATAAAAGTTAATCCTGTTGCATCATCTTACATAATACGGTACATGCAGAGTGCGAATTACCCCTCCATAATTGGGGGGTACTGCCTTCATAACACTTCTATGACCATTATGGTCCGCTACCA
>JAAGVU020000040.1:19281705-19305562 GCA_011763525.2 Mormyrus iriodes
GGAAACCGGAGCACCCGGAGGAAACCCCACGACGACATGGGGAGAACATGCAAACTCCACACACATGGAACCCGGGCGGAGACACGAACCCTGATCCTAGAGGTGTGAGGCAACAGTGCTAACCACTGCACCACCATGCCGCCCCCACCGTGGGAATCCTCCACGAGGAATCCGTTCAACTCCTAGTAATCCCCTCTCAGAAGGACCAGATTATCTTAGGGCATGCTTGGTTACGACTCCATAACCTCTGGATCGATTGGAGGACAGGTAACATCCAAGCCTGGTCCCCCGAGTGTTTCTCTACCTGTATCTTGGTCCCATGTCGTGTGTCCTCCCTAGAAAGTCCCCGAGCGGAGGATCTCTCCACGATTCTGGAAGCCTATCATGACTTCCGGGACGTCTTCAGTAAGGCCAAGGCATACGGTCTGCCACCCCACCGACCGTCTGATTGCGCAATAGATCTACGCGAAGGAGCTCCCTTACCCCACGGGAGGTTGTTCTCCTTCTCTCAAACACAGGAGGAAGCCATGCGATCCTATATCGCTGAATAAAGGTATTATCCGCCTGTCCACCTCCCCCGTCGTGTCTGGGTTCTTCTTTGTCAGGAAGAAGGATGGGGGACTCTGACCCTGTATTGACTACTGCGTACTGAACACCATCACCATGAGGTGGCGAGATCCCTTCCCGCTGATCCCTTCAGCCTTGGAACAGCTTCGCTCTGCTAAGGTCTTCTTGAAATTAGACCTCCGCAGCGCCTACAACCTGGTCCAGATTAGGGAAGGGGATCAATGGAAGACATCTTTCCTCACCACCACAGGTCAGTACGAGTACCTGGTCATGCCTTATGGGCTGGTGAACAGTCCCTCTGTGTTCCAGGTGTTCCAAGATATGCTGAACCGCTTTGTCATCGTGTACATCGACAACATCCTGGTGTATTCCGACACCACAGTGGAACAACACGTTCATCATATGAGACAGGTCCTCCAAAGGTTACCTAATCATCACTTACACATGAAAGGGGAAAAGAGTGAATTTCACCAGTCTTCCATTAAATTTCTAGGTTATCGGATCCTACCCAGAGCGGTCTCCATGGACAAGGACAAGGTTTCGGCGGTCTGGGACTGACCTCGTCCTTGCACAGTCAAGGAACTCCAATGGTTCCTTGGATTTGCCAACTTTTACCGTCGTTTTATCCGAGGTTTCAGTGCAGTGGCCTCCTCTCTAACTGACCTCCTGCGGCGAGCAGAGAACTTACACTGCACAAATGGTGCTTTTCAGACCCTGAAGCACCATTTTGGTACCACTTCCGTCCTCTGACAACCCAACCCTGAGTATCCTTTCCTGGTAGAAGTTGACACCTCCAAAGTGGGTGTAGGAGCCATGTTATCGCAGACCAACCCTTCTACCGGCATCTCACATCCATGTGCCTACCTGTCTAAGAAGATCACGCCAGCTGAGAGGGCCTACGACGTGGGTAACCGAGAGCTGCTGGCTATCAAGGTGGCCCTGGAGGAATGACGACATTAACTCGAAGGGGCTCTCCACCCGTTCGGGTTCTGACCGATCACCGCAACCTACAGTACTTACGGGGGGCTAAAAGATTAAACACCCATCAGGCTAGATAGGTTCTCTATTTTACTCGGTTTGACTTCCAGGTGACCTACATTCCCGGAACAAAGAACATGAGAGGGTGATGGGAACCCCCTGTGTCCATCCTCCCAGATTCCTGCTTCGTTGGTCCCATCACTTGGGACTTGGAACAGCTGCTCCAGGACCACAATTCCCACCGAGGGAATGCCCTCAAGGTAGGATGTTCATCCCGTCCCCCCTCCGTAGCCAGGTCCTGCAGTGGATTCACACCTCGTTGGCCTTGGGGCACCCCGGAGTGAAGACCACTTCCCAAATGGTTGAGAGGTGATACTAGTGGCTTAGCTGGAGGAAAGAAGCCGAAAAGTGTGTTCTCTCCTGTCCTATCTGCTCCCAGGTGAAAACGTGAATGTGAGTGAAAGTCAGGCACTCTGGACCAAGAAGTATGAGGACCGACTAGGCCCCAAGTACATCGGTCCTTTCTGGATACTTAGCCAGATTAACCACATGTCATACCGACTCTAACTGCCCCAATTGTATCGCATCCACCCTGTGTTTCATGTCTCCCTCCTTAAACCTGTGCCTGGCACATCCCCCAGCCTGGCACATTCCCCAACGGACTCCTCCGATCTTCCTCCCCCCCATCTCGTTGTCAGGGAAGGAGGTATATGCAGTGAACCGACTCCTGGACTCCCGAAGATGCTGGGGATGGCTCCAATACCTGGTGGACTGGGAGGACTACAGACCGGAAGAAGAAGGCAGCTGTTGGGAGGGGGGTCCCATCACACCTACTCCGCCGGAGCCACGCTCCTGGCTGGGTCCCATCTCGTCTAATTACCACAAGCAGTCTTAAGAGGTATTGTGGTTATGCCCTTACTGAGCACTTCACTGGTTTTTCTCTCTCTCCAATTTCGTGCCGTTTACCTTCCCTCGCCTGAGCTCCCTGCGCCTCCTGCCCTTCTTCCCTCCCATCCACCCTCTCCTTGACTTCCCTTGTGGTTTGCCCTTCTCCGTTTGGCCGCGCCCTCTGACTGACTCCCCGGTTCCTCGACCCTCGGCTCTCGTCTTCTGGATTACAGCTTCGGACCACAATTCGGCTTCTGGTGACTCGTACAGACTGACACCAGCTTGGACCCTGCTTTTGCCACTAACTTCCTACTGTCTAGCCCTAAATAAAGGAAAGTGCCTCAGAATTTCTCTCTTGGTTGTGGTGTGTGTGACAATATGCATGTGGTGTTATAATCACATAGGATGGAAGGTGAATGGGCAATTAAAGGCTTTTCTACCCATGACTGGATTTTATCTACTTACAATTTACTACTATCTATTAATGATTTTCCATAATATTCTCTATATTTTTAAAATTCTCTATTATATAATATTTTGTTTCTAAAGAGAAAAAAACTGTACTGAAACTGCTTTTAAAATCAATCTATAATTTCACTTCTTATTGACCTAGTGCTGCTAGTTTGGCAGATGTTCCTGGATTGCAGTAGCACCTTTGTCCTTAGGTCAATTATAGATCTGCTTGCTGTTAATGCAGTTCATACATTTCAGTGCACAGAATTTGAATTTCTTGTGTCAAGACGAAGGCAGTCATACTGTGTGTGTTCTGGAACAATGAGTCAGGACTCAAAGGTTAAAGTGGAATCATGTATTTGACAGAGAATGGACACAATTGCATGAACTGTATGAGGGCCATGGCCGTGAGTGTCACTGCTGCCCAGTTATAGACATTATCATGATGGGTATTGTAAACATGGGTCACTCACAATATCCTGAATAAGGAAGACCTGTGATCAGGTCTGGCAGGTCGCCATGCCTTTCACTGTTTCTCTTTATTTATTTTCTTCAGACATCTGCTGTGTTTTGTGTCATGGCAGCTCCAGCTGAAAAATGCTGCCATCACAGGGATTTGCCTCTATGCTCTTCCCTTTATCCCACATTTTGCCTCCAGGGGATGTTGGGCGGTGCAGATGTGCTGCAAACAGTTTTGTGCAGTGCCTGTGCACACTTTTTGGTGGATCATCACCCTCATTTGAAGTCATCACAGCATTATTTCACCATGTAATATCACCTTTGCAACATCACGCCAGGACACAGTATAATATTGTTTCAGATTTGGATGCTACTCTTGTCACCCATCCACAGTTATAAATATTCAAGAGAATATTCTAGAAGAACTAGAGTTAATTCTAACAAACCAGGGCATTGCCTTGCACTGAAAGTGGTTGCTGAGTGTTTTATAATATTTTTTATCATCTCAAGTAAACTGTAAAAAATAATAACAGAAATCTGCACCCAATGAGCTCAGTGTGGTTTAAATCCCATTTTTGGCACTGTTATTCAATAACCTCTGCAAGAAAAATAAACTTTTGTTTAGTTTAGTTTAGCTGTAGACTAAACTCCAGGTGATGATCCAGTTTGTCAGACACTAATGCAGAATGAATACTGTTCTTTTGTGTTTAAAAATGGTTAATTCAGCACAGGACCAATTGAACAGGATTTTGCTGATATAATTTCCTGTTCTGGGGCTGTGGGCCTCTTCCTCATTCTACTGAAGCTGCTTGTCCTTTGGATAGCTATTGCAGTGCTTTTCCTCTCAGATTTAAAGTCTGCACTTTTAGGTATAAAATTACCTATTGATTGAGGCCCATAGGGGACAGAAAACTCCCTCACATTATTGATCAATTGAGTAATTGCTGTTTTTAATGTCTTGTAAGATCACTTCGTCTTGTGAACTGCACTTTGTGGTTGAACAAGGAGCCACTGTTTGGATCATATTGTATAGCAGGAACAGAAAATTGGAAACTCGGGTAGAGTATTCACTCTGCACTGTTTCATTTGGTTTTATTCTCAAGGTATATTTCATTTCACACATTCTATTTCATTGTCATTACTGTTTAGCATCATTCTGTGCAGATATTCAACTCTGAGCCCAATGTTTCTTTCCTGGAGCTGAATACGAGACCGGCACAACTAATTGTTATCATGTTTTAGTTTATGTCGCATGACTCTTTTCATTGCAACCTTCAACTCTGATCAGAATAGCTGTTCTTCTTAATATTGACTCCTTTATAATTTTAGCTCATCTATCCATACATCCATCCATCCAATCGCATATCTTTGTTGGAGCTATGGGGTGTTTTCAGGTAATTTTTTCCCCCATAAACCACATGAAAGCCAGGAAAATGAAATAAAGACCATAGTGTTGCAGTCACCGCCAAAATCAGGAACAGTTTTATTATTTTGATTCTGAATCACAACCTGCAGGGTTTTCCTGTCAAGTGCCACACAATTGTAACAGCAGACAAATGAAAGAAAAAGCCTTGCATTAGAAATGTGAGAAGATGCATTCAGGGGCCACTTTATTAGGATTCCACATGCAGTATCAGGTAAGAGCCACTTTTTTCTCAAGAACTACCTCAAGGGGTCAGAGATGTTTTTCTGCAGGCTGCTGTTGTACTGAACTGTTATTCTTATAATTTTGGCCTTTCCGTTAGCTTTGAGTCTCCACTAACCTCTCTCATTAACAAGGTGTTTTCACTCACAGAACTGCTATTGACTGGGTAATTTTTGTTCATCACACCGTTCTATGTAAACTATAGATACTACAGTGCATGAAAATCCCTGGATAGTGACTGTTTCTGAGATGCTGGAACCACCACATCTGGCACCAACAATCACACTACATTTAAAATAACTTAGCTGACACGAATCTCTTAACCCTGTCTGCTTCCTGTATATATGCAGTTACAGCGATATGGTTTGCTGTTTGGAGAAGCAGGCTGTTTGCATTAATGAGCAGATGTAAGCGATAAGCTGGCCGCTGAGTATATCCATCCATTTTCTGAATCCTCTTGTCCTGTTCAGGGTCGAGGAGGGTTCCGGAGCCTATGGGCACAAGGCAGGGAACAACCCAGGATGGGACACCAACCCTATCGCAGAGCACACTCACACACACGCACACCTAAGGACAATTTGATAACTCCAGTTAGCTTCAGCATGTTTTTGGACTGTAGGGGGGAAAACAGAGTACTGGGAGGAAACCGCAAGATGACACAGGGAGAACATGCAAGCTCCACACATAGAACTGCGACAAAAACTTGAACCCTGGTCCCAGAGGTGTGAGACAACAGTGCTAACCACCATCGTGCCAACCCATTGCTGAGTATACATATAGTACATTAACTTGGATTTAACTAAGAAGGTAAAACACCAAACACACACTGGTTCATAGTGTGTAATCAGCTGATTTAATTGTGTAAGTACTGAATCTTTTACCTATGTCAAAGAGGTATATATATGTTTATGTTTTTATGTGTTATGACGGAATAATAAGTTCTGGTTTATATTGATCTCATTTTGATAGAGTAAATGAATCTGAAATCATTCTCATGCTAGACAGCGGACGCCTTTTAAAAATACATATTTTGCAGCAAAATATAGAAGTCTTCAATGGAATGCGCAATAATAGGCTAGGAATCATAATTTAACCAAGATTGGTTCAGGAATTGCACTGCATGTAACATACAATAAAATCCATTTGTGCAATTCTGCATTATTCTGACACCAGGTTGAGGAACAGGACAGCTGTACTTTGATAAAGAAATGTCTACTCGTGAAAAAAAGATTACAGCTTGTTGACCCAAAACACTCTGGAAAGTTTTTAAGCAGAAACACTAAAGATAAGGTAAAATCTTTCTTTTTTTAAGGTATAATGGATTGCACCTGAATTCATCACCACTATGTTCTCTTCTAAAATGAACCTTAGCTTAATATTTTCTGTGGTCTCTCACGGGAAATATGAAACAGTCATAGGGAACTGTTCTGTCCAGATTTTAGCAGATGGGTGTGTGTTTTGCACCTAGCTGTAAAGACTGCTTACAGCTGGGAGTGGCACAGAGAAAGTGCTATAGGTTAAAGCAGAAGTCCCGCTGACAATATTCTGACGCATGGTTTTCTGAAAGGCAGGAATTGTGCCACCCACCATTCCATATCTGTAGGATGCAGTTCAAATGTCAGTACAACTTCATATTTTGTGCTGTGAACATCTCTCCTTTCTATAAAAACAGGGCATAGAGAGAAGCAAATGAATTTGGGATATTAACATCTGAAAAAGACACATACACCACTACATATACTGACTTAAATGAAAGAGGCTGGTCATAGTTGTTAGCAAAATTTTGCTCCCTAACTAATTGAGCCCCTTTGAATATTTTGAAAACGGGATATAGATTTATTCTTGGAACACTATTGGCATGATATTATGCATGGTTGAATAAACTATTATTCTCATGTAGTCACCTATGCCATGTGTGTTCCACATGGAAAGCTGTAGCTTAATTAGAATGGAAAAGCTATCATTCCCGGCTCCCGGTAATGAGGATGTTCCTTCTTGTGTGAGAAGGACTAATTATTTTCCACTTTCATACCAAAAAAAATAGTTGTAATTCCAACAGTTAATAAGCAAATAAAAACAGACTATCCACCATCATCCAGCTCCTTGTGCAGGTATAGGGTCATTTGGTAAATACAGACTATTTGAAGTTCATAAACTTTCCAAAAAACGTCATAAAATGTTGTGTTGGGCCAGCACAGAATAGCTAGCCAATAGAGTCTTATTACTAATACTTTAAATGTGGATTGCAGCACAGTGCAAAGATTTCCTTTGGGTTAGTTTTTCCATTTAAAAAGGCATTAAAGCACAAGGTGAGGCAGCGGTCGTGATATGGTGCGGATGGATAGGACACTGTCCAGGACAAGGGAGCTTTTCAGGAACAACCCCGTGTGGGGACTTTGTTCACAGAGACAGCACAGAAGCAGACAGTCTACAATGACTAGACAAGGGAACACAGGATTAGGGAACTCTTACACAGGGGTAACAAGTAAGAGACCCTAGGCAGCTGTGGCTAGTTAACAAGGGAGCAAGAGGTAACACCAAGCTATAGGCACAGCTGATTAGCAGCCCCACCTGTGGGAAACACTGGGAGCAGACATGCAGGACCCCCAAAGGCACACACTCCAGGTGTGTCAACTTAACCAAGGGGGAGCCTGGGGATTGGAGGACAAGGTGGGAACACAGGGCCAGGACAGGGACATTGGACTGGGTCAGAACAGCAGACAGACTCTGGACAGGAGACCTAGGGAAATAACAGGAACAAAACTGGGATTGGGCAGCCCACAAAGGGAACTAAACAAGACCCTTGCATCCAGGGACAGACAGACACAAGGAGACAAGAGTCACCAGGACCAGGACTGACACCAGTGTAGACCATAGGGGCAACCCCAAGACCAGACAGGAGGGAAACAAAGTCCAGAGAGATGGACAGACACTCAACCAGGAGAGGAACAAGGACAGACAGGGTGAGCACAAGGGACTGGGCCAGATACACCAACAAGGGGAACACCACAGGAAATTGATTCAGGGGGCTCAAGGGCAATGGAGAGGGGGTAAGACAGAGGCACAAGAACAGGGACAGACATGTTAGGGACAAGAGGTGGAACCTGGGGGACAAAGGCAGGGACATGATGCTGGCCCTGAGGGAGAGGGCCACGACCAGAGTGCAGGGACCAGAAAGGAGGGAAACTGGAAGGCAGAGGGCAAGAAGCTTGAGGTGACATGGGAATCGAGGAGGAAGGGGCCAGGTAGGAACAGTGCTGGGGGCTGACAAAGGAGCCACAGGTCAGGAATTAGGAGGCAACCAGGAAACCGTATGACAGAAACAGGGGGGGTGACAAGGAAGCTGGGCCCAGGCAATTGACTTGCCGGACATGCCCCTGCCTTCCCCTTCGGGAGATAGAAAACTGGCCCTACTCAGATGAACCGCTCTGGGTGTGGCCGATTGCCCCCTCAAGTGGCCACAGGAAACAAGAACATGGGACTCAGGTCCGAGGGGTCCCCATTCCAAATCCTCAGTAGGGCCCCCCCTCCAGGTCTATTCTCTCCAGACTGGGGACAAGCTCAGCAGGATCCTCATGCAGCAAGGGCAGCCCTCTCCAGCAGGGCAGCGATCTCCTGCAGCAGGGAGGCAGGGGTTACCACCACGAAGTCCCAGGCCAGTGCATTGAACAGTGTCCAAAAGGTCAGGGGAATCTGGAACATCAGGATTGTCCCACACTTTCCAAAACCTCTGGAGGGTAAAGAACTGCCAGGCAAGGGCTGTGGAAAGCTGGGGGGGGAATTCACCAGCAGCACGCTCTGGACACAACAGGCCTTGCTCATCATTGTCCACCTTCAGACGGACTCAGAGACAGGCTCTTACCTCATGAAGGCAAGAATCCTCTGGGAGGTTTTACCTGCTATGAAGGTCTCCAGGCAGCAGAGACCGGGATCGGTCAGGTGCATATTCTCAGGGATGAGCCGCAGAACCACTGGGTCTGGCTCCATCATGGCAGAAGCCCGAACATGGTTGCAGGGTCGGAGTTTGGGTCCAGTTATTCTGTCACAACAGCGCAGCATGGCATGGGTAGAAAGGACACTGTGCAGGACTAGGGAGCTTTTCAAGAACAATCCCACATGGGGACTTTATTGTTTACAGAGACAGCACAGAAGCAAACAATCTACAATGACCAGACAAGGGAACACAGGACTAGGGAACTCCTATACACGGGGGTAACAAGGAAGAAGCACTAGGCAGCCGTGGCTGGTTAACAAGGGGGCAGGAACAAAAGGTAACACCAACGAACTACAGGCGTGGCTGTTAGCAGCCCCGCCTGTGGGAGACACTGGGAGCAGACATGCAGGGCGGGGCTGTATGTGACAGCAGCTCTCTGTGCATTTCTATGCATAATTATTTGGAGTAAGTGTATATTTAAAATATGAGAATAATACTGAAAGCATAAGCTTTATTCAAGTCTCAAAACTGCCAGTTATCATTCACTGATCAAGCACACATGTGCAAGGTATGGCAATACTTTTACATTTACGTGCATGTTTATGGCTCATGTGTTTTTTAAACTGCACTTAGCATAGCTAGCACCACTTTTCTTTTTTTTCCTCAAGTATGAGGCATGAGTGTAAGTATTTTCTTAGACAGCAATATTAAGGAGAGTATTAAATTTGGAGCATGGAAGGAAAGTGGTAGAATCTTTTAAATACCCACAGGTATTCAGAGAGGAAAATTATACTTTAATATCTTGAAGGAGTACAATAGTTTTGAAGAATGGCTTTGTACTACAGAAAGGTAATCATTTGTTATTTGTTTTTATAACTCAGCATTTACATTAATACAGACAAGGGATTTCATGACCTAGGAGTTTTGATCAATGTTTGATTAAATCTTTAAATGGAAAAGAATATCATCCGACCTTGTAAGCTAACGCACTATAATTGTCTTCCATCAATTACATTTAGCAGCTACAATTTCATTTTTATTACAGAAATTTTCATTCTAACACTAAATTTATTCCATTAAAGCACTTCCTAAAATTTTTATCCTTGTACTGCATTGGTATACAACTTCCTAAATATTACAGTTTGTTGAGAACCAGCAATATCTAGTTTGTTTAGCAATATATCCATTCCCAACTTGAACAAATGTATTATATTAAAGTACAAAAAATGCCTAAAACATTACTTACATTATTCTAATGCTTGTAGCAGCACCCACAGATATGCCACAAACATTTTAAAATATTCTTTTCTGTGAGACCTATGGCCTCAGTCACCTTTATTTTCATTTCAATGACAAGTGTTCTTTACTGGAATCACTGCAAGAAAGTAGAAAGGATTCAACTCATATTCTAATTTTAGTTTTCAGTTCCACAGATGCCAGACTCATTTTGTTCTAACTAATAAAACAGTGTAGATGAAAAGTGACAAGACCTGAAACTGAAAGATCAAAGTAATGAATATAATGTATTCAAAAAACACTTCCAGCTTGGGGAATGCAAGCCAGTTCTTCTGAAAGCAACCCCTTTACCGCTGTAGCACAATGATATCTTGGTGGGTATCATAGCAAAAGATAGCAGCTGTTTGTTTAAATGTGATAATGTGGAATCACAGTAAGAAGACAGTCTGCTCCTGGTATCGCTTAATCTCCAGTGTGAATCGTTGTCTGTGTTGAGGGGAAGAACATCCATAGTGTCTGAAGCTGCTCAAATTAATGAGCAGCCAGTAATGCATTTTCTGGCTTGAATCCACATCTACTCCATATTGTCTCCACATTTTACTCCATCATATTCTCAAGCTGCATAAATATATATAATGAATGTCTTCTGAGTGGACATCTATTACTATCCTTACACAGGCTCAAGCAGTGAGAATGTGGCGTTTCAATATAATGTCTTTCCCAGTTTCTTAGGCGATACTGAAATCTTTTGGCTAGCACAGGTCCCACTGCTGAGAAGGCCCTTTACTGGGAATGAGGGGAGCATATTACCCTATAGTTTTTTCAAAGATGGAAAGTGCTTTAATATGCAATAATGCATTTTTGGTGCACTTCTGGGATTCATCTTAAGTAAGAAAAGGCCAAAAAGAGAAATAACTTCAAAAATATTTTTTCTTCTCTCTTTTTACATAAAGTATAAAACTTTAATTGTGACGACTTTGGTGTATTTAGATTGTTTGTCTTTATTACCCTCCTTTATAGGTTGGAAGTTCTACACAGACTGCTGAGCTGAAATGCTGCAAAAGGAAATTAGTCATTATCTTATTTCTTCCAGTTCATTACATCATGCACTGTAGGTCTTGCTGTTTGAAGGAAGTGCCAGAGAACAAGGACTGCAGAAAGAAGTTTCAAAGGAGCTGAAAGTTTTCATATAAAGGTTAAAGAAAGGTCTCTTCCATTTTCAGAACCAAAACCCCTTTAAATGCTGGTCAGTCATGCATCCATCCAACCATCCATTAAAATTTCCATAACAACATTTGCCCAGTGGTGGTTCATGTTGAACCTCAAGCCTGTCCAAGGAAATATATGACACACCCCCTCGTTGTCAGTCCATTGTAGGGTACATTCAGACATACATATTCAACTATACATTAAGGGCAATATAGAGACACCAAGACACCAAAACACATGTTTTTGGAGTGTGGGCTGTCCTTGTGAAAAGCAAAAACATCAAACTATCAGACTAACATTTGCAGGCAATGTAGGAGATCTCTGTCATGCATGCCCCCATTCTTTTTCTCCTCTTCCCCACTCTTCAGTTCAGCTGGCCCATTTGTATGGTCCTAGATATGGGATGATGTTGGGAATGGTATGGAAAGTCCAGCTGTGTACCTGCACATCACACAGAAAAACAGCATAGATGTTATCTATACAACTTCCCTCACAGCCCATTGTATTTTTTTTCTTTATACATTCTTTTTTTTTCTTTTATACTTTAACTCAAGCTGTGTTCTGCCTCAGTCTGACTTCAAGAAAAATACGGAATGTTAGGTCACAGTAGAAGTGTTCTGTCACCTTGCAAAAACTGCAGTGACAGTGACAGAATAAATGTTTACTGTATGTAGAACTTCAAAACGCATTGTTTTTAAATTCACATACTGTATAAGATCGATGTGACTTAGCAAGCAGCAATCAACTGAGAAATGCTGGCACATTGAATCCCTCTACCCCAATGGAAAAATGACGGGTAAGCTCCAGTAGGATGGAGCTCCTGGTCATGGCTGACTAATGATCGCAAGCAAAGCAGTGACGGCTGTGGGATTTAACCTCTGATCTTGATGAACACCTTAGCTGGCTGAGCCCTTCGGGAGTCCCGTTCGAATGGAGCAGTGAGAATATGTGCATGTGAGGGGGAGGCACAGGATTTTGCAACGCTAAAGAACAAGTGAAGTCCCAAGTGGTCAGGGGAGGTGTGGCAGCATACCACATAGTGCTGGATCCTTTCATTCCATGCTATATATCTCTAGTGGACTGCAACAGCATGAGTCATGTTATGCTAATTTGAAAGTTGGTGGCCCTTCAGCAGATATGTAGGGTGCCTCATAGATCATAATCATTACCCTACAGACGATTAATCCTGGGCAAGAAAAACTAAAAATCTGCAACTGTACAACAGGTCTCAAATAAACCATTCAAGGTCACCAGAAATATACAGGACTGAAATTTGTATTGACAGAACATGCTGTCAAGAAAAATTAGCATTGTTCTATTTATGAGGATTGTTGTTTTTCCTGGCTCGGCATCCGTGTACTACACTCTAATAAAACTTAATCCCGATGGCAACTTTGTTTGAGAAGCAATCCGGTGTAAACACCTCATATAAATATCCATCCATCTGTCCAACCTCCAACCTCTTATCCAGTACAGGGTTGCTGCACATAGACATGTGAAAGGGAGTAAATACTAGGGAAGGTGAAATAAAAACGTTTCTATTTTCTCCCAAAAGTCTTTACAACTGAGCCGTCTAAGCAATGTATCTGCTAGGATCTGCGGACTGCTCTTTTCACCATGGGCAAGGCATGTAAAAACATATGTCAACTGGGAGCTCCAGCTGGAATAAATGGTGTCAGCAAGCTGACGGAAGAGGAGAAAATCACTGCGTGTCATAAAACCGCAACATCGATGGATATAAAACACACAATTGAAATGCTACTTTCGGAAATAAACTGTCAGGTGGTAATTTAATCTTCCGGCACAGAAAGGATACACAGCACAACATGGCCGAAACCCATCCTATACAAATTCAGTCAAAAAGGATTGTCACATACCACATAACAGAAGTCTTAATAGAGCTTTCTGACATCAGGGGGTACAGCCTCCAAAGACAAATGTCCAAGTAGAAGAGATAAATAGAGGTGTAGATGGACGATTTGTGAGCATTTACAAAGTTTTTACGACATTCTCTTGGGCTGACATCGTATGTTGCCGTCATCACTCAGATATAATTGCACTCCATCACACCTGAGGTGGGCGACATGCTAATGGAGCTGATCAATTTGCAGCAACAACCTTTGGCAGTGAGTGTGAGTGGACTGGCTTATGTCCTGTTTGACTCGAGATGGAAATCAGTCCGGCAGGACAACTTCAGCATGGATGCTAATCAGGCCTTGCATTTTATTCAGTCCTTCAAGCATCATCCTTTCTCCTGCCCCTGAACTCAAACTTTATGATTATGAAGATGCCATTTATATGTATGACAAAAATGTGGTTTATCATTATTTGCTTCGTTATTTTGAAATGGGTGCTTTATATAAGCATTTTATTACCACCTATCATATTCTACCTAGTCTAAAACTCATTGAAACCATTTGCATATTTTAAATATGTATTGAAATGACTAACAGATTTCTCTACAGTATTGGCAGGGCAGGACTGTTGCTGTTCAGATAGCAAACTAAAAAGAATCCATTATTTATTAACTATATACAATAAAATCAATGGGATTCACAGTACACAGAAGAACTTCTTCTACAATAACATGATTATATGGTGTGCATTCCTGTTTGGCCATTATTATCTGTTTGTGCAAAATATTCAACAATCTACAATCCAGACTTATCATACCAACTACAAAAGACCATGGATATAGTCAAAAAGAGGAGCATAAAAATAAACAGTAAAATTGCTTGTTTGAACATGCTCAGCACAAACTGTATTGTCAATGAAAACAAAGAACGTATATGTTTTTCTTGCACAATTAGCCATAACGAGCATAAGTTTCTGTGGTTCTCACTTACTCCTGAAGTCAGCTTGAATAGAAGTAACACTCAATATCGGTTTTAATAAGCAGTGCTACTGATTAACAATAATTTGCCTGGTTGGAGTGTGTGCAGACTCCAACAGTCCAAAGTTAATCAAATAGGTGCTGATTGCCTGTAGTGTGTGTGTATGTATGCAGTCATGTAAATATTACATTGTGGGGACTAAATGTAACTACAAGGTGAAAAAAAAATTTGATCTTGTGGGGGAATTTTTTCGGTCCCCACAAGGTAAAGCTCAATTATATAAAAATCTGTGAATGCAAACAAAAAACTAAAAATGCCATCGGTGCCAGTCCGACCCTGTCCAATGTGTCTTGTCACCTTTTGGCCAGCAGATGTTACTGGTCATCCTGCTCCCCCCCGTCTTGTAGTGTGTTTCCCTGCTCCCTGGGCTTCCGCGTAGCTCAATGGGTTGAGTGTGAGGCTCAGAGGCTGTACTGCTCCAGTCATGAATAATTTATAATTGGCTCATCTATAGTGTTTGGTATTTGTCTTTGCTTTGTGTCCTTGTTTTTGGTTTACCTTGATCGTGCCTCTTTTAATTTTATTCTGCTTGTACTTATGTTCCTAGTCTTTCCTATTGTTAGCACTCAGTGTTTGTCAGTGTTTCCTAGTTCCTGTGTTAGTTTATTGTCATTTATTCCACCTGTCTCTTGTTGTCCTGTGCTTGTTCTGATTGGGTGATTTGGTTATGGTCCACAGCTGTCCCTTGTTAACCTTGTTGTGTGTATGTATTTAAGTGCCTGCCCTCATCCTGTTCTTCATTTAGACATTAGGTTTATGGTGTGGCTGTTTACCTGTGTAGCTTTGTCGTTGTTAATTGAAGTCAAGACAGTTATTCCCTCTTAGTTTTTCTAGTTTTCTTGTGTTTATCTGTGTCTTAACTCTTGTTTTGTGTTTTTGTTTTGTTCTAATTTGTCACTGTCAGTTTGTTTATTGGTTTTCCCATTCTGTTTGATTTGTTAAATAAACACTTAATGATTGGAGCTGCTATGTGGATCGTCCTTTCTCCATCATGCCCCACCGTAACAGAAATGAATAGAGTCCCCACAAAGATAAATACCTAATCTGTCCTATAATTGACTGCTGACATTCTATCCAGGGTGTCCCTCCACCTTGTACACTATCATACCTGGGCTAGGTTTAATGTGTACTGGATAAGTGGTGGGAAGGTGGGTGGATGGAATAATCAAACAAATATATACCTTTTCATAGTCCAAAAACCTGAAAATTGCATGAATAATGTTAATGTAATAATTAAGACATATAAAATAAATACTTAGAAAGGAACTGTATAGACTTTTTTATGTTTGTTCATATAACATTACTATTTTTTCCAAAAAGCTTGGGAGACCTACACATCAGTTTTTACTCAATGAGATGGGCCTTTACAGAGATGGTAGGTGTGCCGGGCTGCAAACCAGTGTTTAGCTGCATGCAGCGTAAAATGCATCTTTATTGTAGTTGTGGGAGAATTCTGCTAGATGACTCTTACTCTGCCGGGATTGTGTGTGGGAGAAAACATCATTGGAAACATTTCCCTGGTGTCATTGTAATAATTTTATACTTTATTGATCCCTGTGGGGAAATTCTCTTTTACACCTCCCCCAGTTTGTTCTCTGTTGGTGAGAGCAAGCTGGCCGCAAATGGCAGCCACCCATAGCAGCGCCCAGAGAGCTGGGGGTTAAGGGCCTTGATCGAGGACCCACAGATGTGCTGAGACCAGGGCTCGAACCAGCAACCTTCCGGTCACAGGCACAGAGCTCACTGAGCCACACACTGCGTTGTACTGCACCCAGCCTGTACCATTGTGAATGGAATTAATGTGACTGTGCACCCTGGCAATGGATGTTCTGTAAATTAGGCAACACAATGCTTGTGACCTTTTGGCACAACTGCATGGCCCACTGAAGCTTCTGCCAGTCTTCTTTTGGGCAGTGACGCTGCTGGCATTCAATAAGGAAATAAGGATGGAGGGCACAATAGTATTAAATGCTGAGCTGTAATCAAATTTCTTACATAATTGCCCTCCATTGCCTCTAAATGGGCTAGCACCTTATATAAGGCAAAAGATATGGCATTACCAATAGACCTATGGGTTAAATGAGCAAACTGAAAAAGGTCCAGAAAAACTGGTAGGATCAGGGGTGCCATAAGGTGGGGAAAAGTGAGGACGATTCCAAAGGCCCCGGAGTGACTGCGGCCCTAAAAAATTTGGAACATAATCCAATTGATCTGGGGTGGGGGCACAATATAATATGCTTTCATGGAGCCCAAAATCTTTAGCGGCACCCCTGGGTGGGATGATACAGATATAGTCCCTGATTTCCCACTCTGAGCACTTCATAATCATTAGAGCCACTTCTGCGTCACAATAAAAGTAATCTAAAATGTTTCCCTCATATTTAACTAGAGTGGGATAATCAAGCTGCACTGAGGCTTGAGCTGCAGCCTAGGCTTGCATTACTTGCTTAGACTTGAGTGTCTGCTGCATCATGCTATTGGAAAGATTCTGTTTATATAGGCCTTGGTGATTTTAGCCAGAGGAAAAAAGCACAGCGAGACAAAATAATGCTGCAATGTAACCTAATTTTTATTTGCGCTAATAAGAGATACATTAGCACAATTACCATTCAGGTACTGAACCTGCTATTCATAATGTGAATCTTCTGTGTACCTGGGCTACTCTCAGAAGCTGGGAGAAGTATTTGCTGTACAGTTATCTAATGCATTTGCTGTTGCTATTAATTTGTCTGTAGAAGAGTAAAAGGTAGACTCCAGCAACAGGTGGACCTAGCTGAAAAAGCCTGCAAACTCCCAGAGGATCTTACTAGTAATGTGCTAACAGAGACACGAGTAAACAAGGGGCCTATGTGCTCAGCCTATTTTCCGTGTATCCTAGCAACTGATGACATATTTTTATGCAAACAGCAACGGTTCTCTTCCAAACATTACCAAGAGATACACCATCTATTAAAGGAGTTGCTAGAGTGAGAGGTCATCAAGATGACCTGTAGTCCATTGGATCTTCCAGCTGTGATAGCCTGCAAGAAGATTTGGAGTTTCAGGTTCTGTGTGGCAAGGTAGATACAGTAATGCCTAAAAATCAATTTCTCTATGTGATGCCATGCTATCTAAAGCCTACTACGTTAACACATTAAATCGCTAACAGACAAGCTTCCAGGTGATACCAAGACAATGATGTCATACTCCTATATGATCATATGAGTTTAGGGGATTGACTGGCTGATGCATAGGATGGAGTGGAAATAGTTGTATGGGATAGGCTGCAGATTTTGGAGAATAATGTCAATTAAAGTTTTTACTAGAAAATCTAAATTTTCTAGGGTCTCAATTCACTGTTGTGAGAGAACTCCCTCTCCCATTTGCAGGCTTGAGAACTGAGAAGCATGCCAAGTTTCTCTCTAGCCAGGTATAATTTTGGTATCAGGAACTGCTCTGGGAAGACCAATACTAAAGCTGTTGAAACCTGTATTAGTAAGAGAGGAATATAGAAGTGAGGAGCACAGGGTGAACCATTATCTGGTCCATTTCTTCTGTATAGGAACAACAGCCTCCAGTTTCTTGGCTATAGAGAGTGATGTAAGAACCCACAAGCTTATAATCAACACAACTTTTCAGAGGTGGAGCTATGAACGGTGGAAATGGGTAGAACAAGCCAACATGAGCACTGTGGTAGGCTTGGCCATCTATATCACAGACATTACATTTGTCATATACATATAAATGCTTATATGTATATCCTGTGATTCAATGATAAAATGATAAAAATCTGAAAAAAAAATTCAAAAAGAACATACTCAGATTTTTATTGATCACATCAATTTTGACTTTTGGGAAAAGGATTAATAGTGTAGAAAGGCCTCCATTTGTACATTCTCTGCCTGAAGGCTGATTGGTGAATTGGTGGTGAACAGAGTCTTTACAAATGCTGTAACCTTTTAAATTGTCATCATCAGTGTGGTCTTCAGACACAAAAATGGTTCAGGTCCACAAGCCCTTTGATTTGAACAGCATAATCTTATGGTGACAACATATTTGAGCCCCCTCAAACACATGAGATTGTCTTCTCACTGACTAGAACATCAGGCTTGAATTCCATTTTATAATGATCTATTCGCTGAAATAGGCATAGTTGTCTTAGAGGTTTATTTGACAACAGTGAACGGTAGATAAATATATTCATTAGAGACATTGAAAAAATACTGTTTTTATATTTATATTATATTGGATTTCCTTTGGTGTATATATATTACACAAAACAGTTCACATAATGCTTGACAGGCTTTTCAGGTGACAGAGAGATGTATATCAGACATAGCAAGCGTCGGAAATAGTGAAAGGACAAGTCTATGCAGGATGTCTCTATTTACTTCCAAATTGAAATAATACTCTTCTGTGAAAACTCCTTTTTTCGGATTAAACGCCTAAGGGCTGGCATTTAACAGCTGCACACCGTAACAGAGATTGCCAAACAAAGCCGCTTCGTTTTATTAGGAGGACAAAAATTGTTTTCGTGGCTAAAAGCACCATGGATGTATATTTTTAAATGACTACTGACCCAACAGTTAAGCAGGGTGGTTTGAAGGATAACACAGAACCCTAATTTGGCATTCTCCCTGTGAAATAGTTTGCCTACAATTCAATTGATCATCTGCAGCAAACTTGACATACAGTGGCACCTTCACAGCTTTCCACAGAGTGAGTATCAATCTTCTAGCCTGAAATTCAATTTATCACCTGTACCCCAAGATGTCCCTTGATGTTTGGAATTTTAGGTTTTATTTTTTTTCCCTTCCATGTATGCTGTCTGGCACAGGATCAGTCATGCCTCAGAGGCTGGGATTTTTTGGAGGCTGTCTTCAGCTTGTTTTGAAAGATGGTCTGACAAATGAATCAGAGCGCAACATACAATGAAAGACTCGCTGGTGTTAGTCACTGAAAGGTGGCACCTATCTCCATGCTATTAATAATTTTGGAACCTGAAGCCGAGAAGGCAGAGGCATCAGGATATTTTCTGCGAAAATATTTTTGTGTCTACTTAAAAACACAGGTTAAATTATAAATAGTGATATGTATGTCCATATCATCGAATGTTATTGATATATTTAATGCACCAACACAGGGGGTATGGTGGCATAGTGGACAAGGGTTCAAGTCTCTGTTCCGCCTCCATGCCAAACTATCTATAGGTGTGAGTAAACGGTGTGAGTATGCTACAATGGGTTATTCCCTGCCTTGCACTTGTGATTCCAGGTTAGGATCTGGATCTCTGCAACCCTGCACAGGCCAAGTAGGTATGAAAAACGGATAGATGGATGGAATTTACCATTACAAAGACCTAATAAGGCTTTACCCAAATGTATCTCTGAGTAATTATTTATCTCTGAGAAAGCCTGGCTAGTTTGTGTTTCTTCCTCATCCAGGTCTGGTCAACACCCCACATTTTTTGACTTCCATCCCTGTGCAACCAGGATTCATTTTCTCCGAAGCACAGCAAATTTTACAAAGGTTTAGAATGGGTGAACAAGAGAACAGATTAGAATTCATTTTTACAATACTGCGCAAAAAAAAAAATACTTTCAAAATTAATATTGCTGGCAAGAATTTAGCTGTTGGCCCCTGAAGGATTACAGCTTTTGCTATGCTGTTCCTTGTCAGCGTTTCAGTAATGTTTTCTGCAGAATGAGCTGAAGGCAGTTTTGCTGCCAGTTTTTTGGCCCATGAAGGTGGATGGCAGAGAATGACTAATTTGAATCCAGAAAATTAAAGTGTTTCCAGTGGCAAAGTGTGTAAACCCCAGGAGGAACATGTTATATGGCATATGCCCTTTACTCATTTTTATAAATCCTATATAAACATGGAATAAAAATGTCATTACAGTCACTCCTTAACATTCATATGGGTTAGGGGCAGAAGAACCCTACAAATGTGAAAATGTGGAAATAATATTCGGGACCATTATAAAAAATGCTAAATGAATGATGCTGAAAAGTTTAACAGTTACTGCAAGAAACGAGAGATTCCATGGTCAGAAAGACATCTAAGCCAAGATGCTTAGATCCCACAGTTATTTCATTTACTTATTTTACTTTGACCAAAAAATAGCTTTTTATTATATTATAGTATATTAATGATATAGTATGCACTTACACTAACAAATGTTAAATAACTCGAAACATTATGTATTATATGAGTTTTTTGTGGTCCAAATCATTTTCTGTATTGTTTATATATTTTTGACATCATCTGCGAATGTCTGCCCTCTTTCAGCGAGCTCCAAACATATTCCCATGTAGTTCACGGCTAACTCATGAATAACCAAAATCTTGAATGCCAAATTCCTGAATCTGAAAGGGCAACTGTATATGCTATGAATTAATTTGCAGTGCTGGTCATCCTTCGTCAAATGTAGAATTGATGACAGCCCATAAATCTCACCCACCTATCCATTAGAGATAGTGTGCAGCCTGGACAGCCTGACAGCAGGTGATGAGAGGCTGCAGCCAGTTGTGTAGCTTTTAACACCACATGCTGATTCCACAAATGATAGTGACGATGATCATGCCTAATGGCAAAAGGAATGGCCAGCATTTAAGCTGTAGACTGTGTGATGTTGTAGGCCATGTGATGCTCTTGTTGCATGAAGAGAACAATTACTGTTCAGTGCAATGATCATCCTACACTACAAAGTAAAAAAAAGAAAAAAATCTGTCATGACTATAACTACCACTACTGTCAATATAAAGTCCGACTTCAATAATGTGTAGGCCTGAGACTCAATACAATCACAGAAAAATTGAACCCAGATAGGAGAGCTATATAAATGCATGGTTATAGGTTGCCATGCGATGGTCATCTTGTCTCTGGGGCAGTTAAAACTATACTTCCATCTCCTATAACACTTATCCAGTTCAGGGTTACGGTGAGCTTATAGCCAGGGGACACCACAAACCTGATGACAGTTCATTGTTGGGCTTACACTGGCACAAAGGAAATTAAGAGACACTGTTTCACCTCACTACCTGGAGTAAAACTGAATCAAACTATTCTTGGATATGGGGTGTATGGAGTAGAAATCTGGGTGTGTGGGGGGGTCTTATTATTTTAAAATCATGTGAAAATCACTTGGTTCAAATTGGTTAGGCCTTGAATCACTTGCCCTAGAATAACTGTAGGAGAAGAGAGAAATTTCACTGCAAACATGTATCAATGTTAATTGTCACAGAATCAGTGTAGCTTCAGGGTCAAACAAGTGGTAAAAAAGGAAGCAGTACAGCATAAATGCAGGAAATAAAAAATGTAAGAAAACACTATGTATACATATACATATATTCATACATACATATATATATATATATTTTAGAGGACCTGTGGTAGCTTAGCTTTATTTTTATACAAAAACTGTTTTGTATCACAACTTTCTTAAGTATATTAAATGTTACGTGTTGTCTTCAGACCCAACATCTGCAGTAAACCAGCTTGTGTTTAAAGATGCATGTCTGTAATATGGGAAGGGTGGTTTCTAATAGAAAACATGGTAATATGCGATGGTCATTTGATGTCACTGAATGAATTGAATAGGCACAGTGAATGTGGATAATTCACTTGAAATGTGACAATCAAATGTGAAAATTTAAAAATAAGTATAAGAAAGAAGCCACCAGCTATAGCAGCAGAGGTACCCTTTTTACATAAAATACTATTAAAAATGTTGGGCAGTTTACCTTGTTGAAAGATTTTGCCACTGAAATTCTCTGTAGCCATATGACATTCTCTGTAAGTGTTGCTGCTGTGCTGAGAGGGACTTCAGAGGCTCTTGGTTGTCTGCTGTGGGTGTAATAAAGCTTCCCAGACACTGGACTGTCTGCCTCAGGTCACCACACCCGAGATAAAGCAACAGCCTAGTCACTGCCCTGGTCTTAATGAAACCGGAGGCCTGTCTGGGGTTGTCTGCAGAGTGTTTTCTGCACTCTGACTGTCTGTCGCTACTCAACCACAGCTAAGTGACTGATGCTCCTTCTTTCTCTCCGACAGGAGGCTCACGCAAGCTGGAACTTATGGGGTGGCTAGTCTGTGCATTTGTGCTGTTGACAGATTTGCTGTATAACCCATACGTTTTAGACTCCTTTGTTTAACGCTCTATTTGCAGATACCATTGCACAGATCAAAATACAAAACTGAATATCATTTCACATTGGCGTGTTCACTGTTCTCTTTCATGAAAGTGGTAGGGCCACAGAAACACAACAATAGCTCTAATGGCTTTATTGAGGAGGTGGGGGCAGGACAGATCTGCATGTTAATAAAGGAGTTGGAGATGCCAGATATTCTCCTGTTGAATAAAAGTAGAAAGCATAGCAACCTGTGTTTCACTGTCTCACTAGTTTCAACACACAGGAACCTTAAGATCTGGTAGACTGCCAAAGATCTCTGGGCTGTACTTTACAGCACACAATCACATTAGATAGATCCTGCAGAAATGAATAATACAGAGAAAATAAAATATATGCATAAATAATAATGGGAAATAAATTATAACCCATAAATCCAGATAAATATGTTGGATATCTGGGTGGTATCGCTTCTACTATCATTATGAGCAAAAAACTTTAATGCCTAGCAGAACTGAGCTATCGAATCTAAACACTTTGATTTCTTGGTTGAGCTTGTGTTTAGCTGTGTTACTTACACTTTGTTCTATAACTGAAATAATGCAAAAGGTGTATAATCATGTATATATAAGGTGGCATAATGACAGAAGCAGTACATTAGTTTGGAAAGAGTTCTGATTTGCATGACCCTCCTGTTTAACTGCACTGAGGGCCACCTGCAGTGAAGCCTCTTTGCCTCTGTACTTCAGGTCCATAGCTTTGGCTGAGATTATTACAAGTGTCTGACAGATGCAGGCTGCATCTGGTGTTTCTTCGCAGAAACTTCTAGGACAAAGTGCTCTCACACCACTGTGCTTCTGGCCCAGAGAGAAAGGTCAGCAAAACTCAGGATACCGACGGATTTAGAAAAAGCTACTCAGAAAAAAAAGGATTATCATTTTAATAAAATTAACTTTATTTATGGTAACTTTTTAAACCCATGTTTTATTTAATTCATGTAAACAATTTTGCAGTCAAGCTTGCAATGTTATATACTTTTCCATGGTTTATGTGGTTTACATCTGAACATTTAGCTACTGTTATCTGCATGGAAAAAACGTTGCACGCCTGACCCTCCTGTCTCCTCCCTAACATGACCCTGATGAGCCATGCATGGTGCTTGTTACCTCCCATTAGTCCTTGTATTGAGTACCTGTTTGTCTTGCTAGCCCCAGTTCAGTCATTGATGTCGAACCCTTGTGTTGCCTATGCCCTTCCTTGCTCCACTCTTCCCATTTTGATCCCTTGCAGCCTTATTTCCAGCCAATGTTGAGTTCAATAAACCCACCTTTTGTTTTACAACAATGTCCTCAAGTCATTCGTTCCTCAAGTCGTGTCAAAATTCACAATTTAGGGATGGAAAGAACTCCATCCATCCATCCATTTTCTATAACCGCTTATTCCATATGGGTCGCGGGGGGTCCGGAGCCTATCCCAGAGGCTG
>JAAGVU020000040.1:19316558-19330948 GCA_011763525.2 Mormyrus iriodes
ATTCACAAAGTGTAGGGCAGTTCTGTATTGACTAGATACACCTGCCCACACTGTAACACCACCACCACCAAAGGCTCGTCTGGTGTCAACAGTGGCTGATGCATAGCGCTCTCCTTGACGTCTCCAACATCGTTCAAAATCTTGTGGAAAGCCTTCCCAGAAGAGTGGCAGCTGCTTTTGCTGCAAAGGGGGATCAACTCCATATTGATGCCTATGGATTCAGAATGGGATGTCATAAAAGTTCCTGTAGTTGTAATGCCCAGGTGTCCCAATACTTTTGCACATATAGTGTAAGTAAACAAGCATTTAATAAGCCAACAAAAAAAATATGCAATAGATACCCAACCATTCACATATATTCCAATATACAGGACATAGCTAAAAGAATCATTGAAGACTTTAAAATATCCCCAATAAAAAGCAATATAAACATGTCTGCCCTTTGCTGAATATAAAACACTGTAATTGTTCAAATAACAAAACGTATTGGAGAGATTAGTACATTCAGATAACTATACACACACACACACACACACATGCACACACACACATATATAGTAGAGTTAAAATGCATTTTAATACAGCACACTAATCTAACAGCGATCACAGCCTAGCATCTCCTACCTTGATCATAGAACACTTACATTAGCCTACAGTTGGGCAAAACCATTAACACAAAGCCTATTTTATAATGAAGTGTTGAATATCTCATGTAATTTATTGAATAATGTACTGAAAGTGAAAAACATTTAGCCATTGTAAAGTCAAAATATCGTAACACGGATCATTGTAACCCGGGGAGCGCCTGTACATTTACTGTTTACCAAATAGGCATGCGCAGAACTAGAACATATTCTACTGATTACAAGCTGAACCTTAAAACCTCCTGAACTCTAAATATCCTAAAATATCCTACCAGTGCATAATTATCTAAATACCTGTTATTTTGGCTGTGTGTTTCCAAAAAGAAACACGCTGTTACAAACAAACCCTATGTCTTCACTGTGTTAGCATCCCACCCTTGTGTGCTGCACTAGTATTAGTGAGTGTCACCCCTGAGAAAATGGCTTGGTGCTAATTTTTGTATCAAAAAAATATTAAAAATAATGATCATGTTTGCTTGCAGTGAAGGCACTGAGACAAGTGTGTGTGTGTGTGTGTGGGGAGGGGGGTGGTATTTATCTCACAAATTGTGTCTATTTAAAGAAAATCGAGGTAAATGTATTCATTTCCCAGTATTAATTCTGGGAGAATGAAACGCATTACTGCAAACCATTGGCAAAAGAAAGGCAACATCTGCATGAATTAGCTTGGTAACAGTTATTTATTATGCCATCCACAAAGGAAGGTACTTTCTGCAAAAGACAACAGCTGAAGAATTGTTCACCCCTGGATGCTTTCTGCTTATTCATTAACTGCCTCCAAGCACAACAAATGAAAACAAGGGACACAACAGCCGCATGCTAGAGCCGCAGAGTATTGTCCATCCTGCAAAAGTAGACACAAAAGAGGTCAACTGATACTGTTTCAGTGCAGACCTGATTTGAGAAGAGTGTAAACATAGAACGACTCCAAACAAAGACTGAACTTTAAGGGCCTTCAAACAAAGGAAAACGAAGCACAGTTTGTGACAAAAGGAACCATTTGCCCATTTTTGCGCTGGTTTATAAGGGAAAGACAGAGACTGAAACCTGAATCTAAAGCAATCAAAGAGATCTGATAACATTTAAGAATATTGTGTTATTCACTTCATGAAAGCAGTTCTTTATGGTAATGCTAAATACAGTTGCTTTTTCAGAAGCCTCCACCTGCTACCAAAACATGGTTCTCTTCAGGTACACCCCTGAAATGGTATGCTATGAATTATAGGTCTATTATCAGGTCTTTGAAGAGCTGGGTGACATGCTATTGATAATGTTTGTACATCTACACACCGGCTGGCCTTCCTTGAACGACTTTTGGTAGACGCTGACCAGTGCATACCAGGAACACCTCAAAAAGACCTGCCATTTTGGCTTTGAGTTAGTCATGGATACTGCTGGTTACAGTCAGTCATAATCGGCAGCTTGGAAACATTTTACTTTCCCAGTGAATTTAACCAACTAGCTGAATTATACCGAATATACCCTGATAAATTCTGTTGTCCCTGGTGTATCAACATTTCTCTGAGACGTGAACCCAAAACCGTGGTCTGTACCGAAATGTGAATTTTGTGTACTGTTACACCCCTGCTAAAAACATTTTTAAAAATCTTATTTAAACTGTCTTATAAAGATAAAACAGTAAGAAAATAATAAAAATAATATAGGCTAATGTTTAAATTTCATGTGTCATCAGCCTATTGTCTTTGCTCTCACACAACCCCTGAGGTGATTATGCTGCGAATTTACAACGCATAGTAACATCAGTTGCAAGTAAATTTGCTAAGGTGCAGGCACATGAAAGCCAAAAGTATGTAAAAAGGTTGCGACCCTTGAAAATTAAGCAGCTCTCACTGCTAAACCAGTATACTTTTTTCACTGAAAGTAGTGAGAGTTGCTAGGCCAAAAACAAGTCCTAATACCACACAACAATCACTCCAAAAGCTCAAAAGTCACCATATGATGTGGCATGTTTAATTGCACAGCCAAAACAGCCACACACAATCAGGGAAACTCTAATCAAACTGGCAGATATAGCTATGAGTCGGGCTATGCATTAGGATTAACTGGCCCATGATTGAGAATAAGTGTCGGTGTCTGACAACACCATTGGCCGGTGCATCATCAATTTAGCCCAGGACTTAAATTGTCAGCAGAATGACGGAGTGAAAAAAAGGAAAATATGTGTTACAGTTAGATAAATAGATAGATGTATTCAACTCTGCCCAGTCACTCGTATTTGTCCGATACAGCTTTGATAGAGAACTCCACAAGGACATGCTGCTTTGCACAGCACAAGAAGGAACATGTAGAGGCAAGTACATTTTCACAAAACTTGACAAAAACTAAAAAAACAGAGACTGTCGTGGGTGAGTGCCTCAGTGTGAGCGCAGATGGTGCTGGGGCAATGCCGGGGAAAAAGACAGGAATAAAAGCATGAGTCTTAGAAGTAGCGCCTCACGTAAATTTCACACACTGTATTATGCACAGAGAAGCGCTTGCATGCACAGTGCTTGACCCAGAGCTTACATGTGTTCTTGAGACTGTGATACAGATGGTCAGCTACATAAAATCACATCCAGGAAACATCAACATTGTCTCCATGCATTTCATGTCCATACATCACCTGCCATCTGAGCTGGAGAATGCACTGGTTGAACTGTCTAGCAAACAAAACCCAAAGGTAGCATTATTATGCTTGCACTGCTATTTTGGGGATAGTGGGCTGAAAAGTTTGGGAACTCATATGTAGACAGCAACAGTGCATCAGGCTGAGGATCAAGAGCTATGGTCATTGATTAGGTTATAAAATAATTTGCTGATGTAATGCACATGTAATGCAGTCATATTTCACAGTCCTCTGTAACCTGTCTAAATGGCATGGTGTGCAAGTCCGGTTTTAATAATCGTTAAGCAGTAATTTTTGTTTTTAGTTTTACCCATAATGCAGCTGAATGGCAAAAAGCACATGAATCTAAATTTATAGAGCTGAACATTTATAGTAGCATTTCTTTGCATCTGAAACTGTGCATTGAAAAACGTTAAATGCACGGTTTGGAGTGTATTAACCTGCTTATTCCATGGTTACTACACATTTGGCTTACCCATTTTTGCCTGCAGACTGGGTTATGGCCTCAGTAATGGACTGTTTTCAAATTAATGATGGTGGCTTGGATTGTATCTAAACGAAGTATTTAATAGTGGTAGGTTTGGGCGGTACCTATTTTTCTATACCACCCAGACATCACACGCTATTCTGGCATTTTGAAATCTCTGCGATACAATTTGCTGGGTCTGGGGTTCTCCACGATAGAGTTTTGTTGAAAGAAAATATCGCAGTATACTGTATTACCATAATACCGCTTAATCCCAAATAGTAGTTCTACTAATAAACATGGTTCATAAACGTGAAAATAATGTCTCATGATCCTCATGCCCTTTAATTATTATAGAGTTTTTCTCTGACGTGTTGACCAACATGGCTTCTGTGAAATTGAGTTTTGCGAAAATTTTCTAACATGGTTCACACCAGTCTGGGATTCTGACTGATCTGTAGACAGTTGATTCATTCATTTGTATTCATGTGCCACAATGCACTCCCGTGTACGAATTATTAGCTCAAAAAATTTGTCTCCACCAATATGTAAGGAAATTAATGAATATTTTATTATGAATTGATGAATTGCCATAATTGATTAATTATTATGCTTGAATGGTTTGTTTCTCCAACAAACAATGTTATAGAAGTCCAAATTAGTCAGTTACTGGAAGATCTCGTTCCAGTATATGAATGGAATTCATAAATTCCAGTCTAACTACTCAGCCTAGGTTAGCGCATTCGTCCCACGTACGTAACTCTCGTCAAGTATGTTGCAGCTCTATAGCGGCATTCCACTCCCGGCCGGTGAGAGAGTCTCGCGATACTTTTGGACAAGCTTAGGACTTCGAAAGCTTAGGGTGCTTCTCACCAGTGAAGTGACTTAGCTATGAGCAATCAATCAGATGGAGATTTGAGATGTATAAAAGGCATGCATTTATTCCTAACACTACAACTAACACATGACGGACAATACACTCAACATAAAGCAAACACAAAATAACAGAATAAAATACAATCAATGATCAAAATAGAATATGGGAAAGCAGTAAATTTAAAATGGGTACTCTTAAAGGCAATACTGTTCTGCACAGCAAGCCCTCTTGAAAGCGCGACCCAAAATTATAAGACAGATGAATAAGATAGGTCAGATGACCAAATGAATGAAAGTGAGTTTACGTGGTTGCGGATGGAGTCTCTGGAAGCTTGTATGTAGGTGATAAGATGATCGGGAGATGGAGTTCGGGGGTGAGGTGTGGAGTGGTTCTCTGTGTGCTGCGTCAGGTTCTCTCTTGCTGCTTTGTGTAGTTTTGCGGTTTCTTCTCCCCTCTTTCGTGTGGCTTCGCATTCACGCAGGTCTTCAGTCTTTCAGTTGTGCTCCACTCCGGAGGAAACCAAGATGTCAGATTTTAAAGTCTAAAGTGCATGAATATTGATCACTGGGAATTCGACCCTCAGACCAATGATCTGGGACATCCGACTGGCGGGCTGGTCATAGGGGTGCTTGCAGCAGACTAGTGGATTTATGACTCTGGACTCAGGTAACTTTGAAGTTGACTTCAGTTAAAAGTTTTTAACTTTAGATACGTGCATTATTGTGACAATCCACGAGCAGATTCACATTTAGCCGAATTTCTCCGTCATTTTGATATCAAACATAACATTGCAACCTTAAGCTTTATGCGTCGTACTAACTATAATACCTAGGTACGTTTCATTAAATGTTTCCTAATTTCTCTACGGTAGACGTGAGAACATAAGTATATATCTGCATGTAGATACCCATATGTATTTATGAATATAATTCTTTAAGTGGGGAAGATAGAATAGGTGATAATATGTGAGATACCTTTATGAGGGTAACAAAATTATTCATATCATTTAAAGAAACACACAGACATAATGTCTAGTTATTTATAGAGACAAAAAGATAAACCTTTAGACAAGACACACACCAAACAAATCTTAAAACAAGCCCTTTTCTGAGGTATTGTGTGTGAGGGGTGTGGGGTGCATGTTGGATTCTTAAATCCAGCACTCTTTGTTTCACCCTTATCAGTCCCTAAGTGTCCATCCTCCTTTAGACTAGACCATAAAGAGGTACCAGGCTGCACCAGGTTGGATCTTTACTCAAGGCCCAGGTTGTTATTCTTAGGGTCACAGATTTAAACCATAAAACTTGGAATGCTGGTTTTCCTTTTACCATGTTATCCGAAAGGCCTTGAGTGTGGGTGGGAGTGTGTAGTGTGTGTGTGGACGCATGCGTGCGTGTGTGTGAGTCCTCCGAAACCACCATGTCTGCTCTTTCTACATTCTGGAACCAGGTAATAAGTCTTCCTTGACATTGGTGGTAGGTCTGAGAATACCAAAATGGACAGTCTCAAGCTTGCCCATTGTGACCTGGCCCAGCCGGTCCACTGGCTACAGTTTGATGACATGGGCTATACAATAGTCCAAGCTGTGGACCCTTGAATCGGATCAGACTGGTTTGCGCGTTCACTGGACAAACTTACTGTACAATGCAGGTTTTTATCAGTTTTGGTGTAGGTGTGTATTAGTTGAAAAATTATTTAGTGGTGTTCTGTTTGTGACATGAAACAACCTTTTGGTGTGTATTTAACTACATTCTTACCACATTTTAAACTTTTAGGGATCCATTATTCAGTAGGACTCCGAACATTGCCTGTTGTTTTCTTTTTTTCTTTTTCAAATGTTTGGTTTGGCTGGTGATGATGGCTATCTGTTCCTTTTGTGGTTTGCCATCTTTGATAATTTGCTTTTTTGATTATATTATCACTTGCATTGAATACCACTTGTATTCAATAATTGCTTCCAGTTCTGATGCATCGAGTGGAAATCTGTGATTTTTCATGCTACTTGTAAATGACTTGTGCATCAGTTGTGTGTGTGCTGTTATATAAAGAAGGTGGTGGTGGGGGGGGGGGATCTGTACTTTAATTACAGAAGAAGGCTCTTTGAAGCATTTAATCTTTGACCTAGTGCTGTGCCCTGAAGTCTCATGCATAATCAAAATGAATAATACCAATTCATTAGCATTATAAGACATTGTAATGAACTATTATCTATGACATGAAGACACAGAGATAGGGTTTGAGGTCATTGTTATTATTATATAACAAGGCAGCTTTTAAGAATATGACATTGATGAAAACATAGTATGAATGCATATATTAAGATGATCTGAAGAAAAAAGTACAGTATAAAACATAGCATTAGGTAAATAAAGAAATGTGCCATGAAGTATTTAAAATACTAAAATACATTAGTTATTTTTTCATTTTACCAGCAAAGTTTTAATAGAACTGTGATGAACATAACATCCAGAACACTTGTTCCAGAAGTGCATCATGCCATGATTAAAATAAATAGTTGATCTCTAAAAGACTGCTATTGATGCCTGAGAATCCCAAAGGACTTTGTAGCCATGTCAAGATTTTACATTTGATAGTCTGTGGTCTATGTCAAATTGATTGAATGGCAATAAAGTTAGAGTTATGACTGACCATGCATCTTTCACAGGGCACACACAGTATGGTGTGGTTATCAAGGGAGCACAGGAGACAAGAATGCAGGGAAACCCCTGCTGTGAAAAAAATGGTAAAACTCAAAGTTTGTGGCGACAAAAAGGCAGTTGTGGCCACATAAAGAGGATATTGTTCTTCTCCTAAGTAGGTGGGGATCCTGTCGAATGATGCTGGTTGGTGGCAGTCCCCTCCTGGCTGCCTCTTAGTATGGGAAGTGACAGCATAAACAGTTCACTCACTCATAAACAGTTGCCCTCCCTTATTTCTTCTCGAAAATGAGATGATCCCTCTCTCCATTCAGGGCAATTAGTGGCTGCCAGCCTGCTTGCACTCACTGGTAGCTTCAGGGCTGTCTGTGGGGAAACCACCAGTCGCTATCTGCCTGTGTGGTGGTGTCTGACAATCTTCAGTGTGCGCCGGATTCCTGGAGGACTGTGACATCACCATGGGTAATTTAGAGATACCAGTTCACGGACATCTTTAGACTGTAAGCATCAGGGGAGAACCCAAGAACCCAAGAACCCAAGAGGTTTGAGGCAGTAGTGCTACCAATTGAGCCATCTTAGTCCTCTAGCCATAGTAGTAGTGGTAGTAGTAGTAATTACTAAGCCTGTGCCTGTGATTGGAAAGTTGTTAGTTTGAGGCCTGGCCTTGTCAGAAGAGTCACATGTAATAATAATAATAATACATTTTATTTATATTGCGCTTTTCAGGATCTCAAAGATGCTTACAAAGAATACAGTAAACGGATAGCAAAACAAGAAACCACATTATGGATAAGGGATGTCATAGGCTTGAGCAAACAAAAAGGTTTTTAACTTGTGTTTGAAATCTGAGACAGAGACCGATAGACATATGTCACCGTGGGGAGAGGTCCAAAGTCGGGGAGCTAATCGGGAAAATGTTGTGAACTATTTGGAGTTTATGGATTGATTTACCAGTAATACCAGCAAATAATGAGTTGTAGTAATCTAGACAGCTAGAGATAAAGGGATGAATCATGGACTGAGCAGCATAGTTGGAAAGGAAGGGCCTAAGCCTGGCAATGTTGTGAAGATGGAAGTAAGCTGTTTTTATAGTGAAACGTATATGTGCGTCAAAATGGAGGGTTGGGTCAAAGTAACACCAAGGTTACATACCAGAGGAGAGGGGGAGATGGTGGTGTGGTCAAATTGGAGGGTAATCGACCTGATTTTGTTTAGGGTGGATTTTGTACCAAAGAGAATTCATTTTGTATTATCAGTGTTGAGTGTTAGAAAAATTTTACTCAGCCATTGTTTAATTTCAGATACATATGATTCAATGTATGTAAGTGGCAGGTTGTTTATGGAGCTGGTAGTGAAGTAGATCTGGGTGCCGTCGGCATAGAGATGTAAATTTAGTTTAAAGCAGCGAATTATCTAACATGATCTGACTGATGTGACTGAGTTGTGACCTGATAGGGTAATGAAATGTTTTCTGTCAGTGAGATATAAAATGAACCAGCTGAACGCTGCCCCGAAAACTCCAGAGGTTGTGGAGTCTTTATATTAAGATAAGGGTGAGAGACTGTGTCAAACGCTACACTTAAATAAAGCATAAATAGAAGGGTTATGGCACCAGTGTATGTAGCAACAAGTACATCATTTAAGACTTTGACTAAAGCAGTTTCTGTACTGTGGAATTGGCGGAAACCGGACTGGAGTGGTTCAAGGAGGCTATTATTATGGAGATAGGTGAGAAACTGGGAGTAGACTATACATTCCAAAGTTTTTGAACATGTTTGTGAGTTCTTCAGTAAGGTCCTTAACCCTTAGTTCCAGAGGCACTGCCCACTGGTTGACTCTGCACCATGACCCCCAAGCTTGCTCTCACCTGCATATGTGTATCTGTCTCATGGAGAGCAAAATGGGGCAGGTGAAGAGAAGTGTTCCAATGTACCTGCATGTAGAATCCTCTTGTTCTTTTGTTTTATGACTTTGCTCAGTGATGTCCTAATGCATTCATGCAAAACACTGCTCAGGCCTCTTTCTGTGCATCTTTTCTGTGAGCTGGTTTGGAATTTGTGACTAGACGGAGGCAGAACACAGCAGTATACAGTGGGTGATCTTTAAGGAGTTTTGAGGCTCATTATTTCTCATTTGGTCAAGGAGAACACTGTCGGGATTCTATGCAGAAGACCTCTCTAGATGAACATGAAAAGTGTCCTCTGATCACTTAAGGAGTCACAGCCAACCTTAGTGTACACTGAGCACTGTCGACATACAACATCAAATCCTGTCAAAGAATTCCAGATGTTTTATGCCTAAAGTCTGCAGTGAGCCAATGATTTTTTTGTTGATCATGCCTGATTAAACTTGTTAGTTACACATCTATGTAAAATGCATATCTCTTGATACTTCGTCCAGTCATTTTAATAGCATGTCTCATCATCTTAGCTATTCATTATCTCATAACTACTTTTAGTTCTAGGCCATCTCCTTCACAGCATTCCTAAGCGCTTAGATGATACTACGTGATAGAACTAGAAAGGGGAACAGAGGATAAAATCAGTAGTGTTGAGTGGAGAAATATGAAAGAGAAACCATCTGACTGAAATCTTGGCTTAACTTCACAAATGTCAATGCGGATAGCTAAAATGGAAGATAAAAGATGTAAGACACTGAAATGTACAATTACATAATTTTCATTTAAAAATATTTTAAAAATGTATTTTCAGCTAGAATATTGAAAATGAATGAAAATGTGGAAAAAATGTGCAATCAGGTGCAAGCAAGTGCAGTGTTGAGTCATGTTTTTTAAAACCCAAAGGATGCCATCAACCCACCAAGTCTTTTGGTGTAAGTAGTCATCTTTTTGGAGTCATTAGGTGCAATAATTGCTCAGCATGGTCATATAGTAACTAACATATATGAAGCCTGCAGTGGGTTGGCACCCCATCCTGGGTTATTCCTTGTCTTGTGCCTGTGGCATCCAGGATAGAACTCTGGACACCCACAACCCTGCATAGTACAAGCAGGTATATAAAATGGATGGGCGGATGCATGGATGGTCGGATGGATGGATGGAATATAAGGCCATTTTACAAGACCAGGTACACCATGTGGTTCAAATATGTTCCTTTATTTGAAGACGATAATGCTCACATACACAATACCAAGCAAATTCATACATGCTTTTATGAACTTAGGAAGGAAGTGAAACACGTTCTATGGCCTCCCGAACAGCCAGCATCACTAAATTGGGCATTCTGGAATAGATTTACACTGGCATCGCCCATTATATGAAGGTTTCTTCTTGAAGAATACTCTAATTCAGTTCAGGATTTGTATGGCAGCATTTTAAGAAGGCCTGAAGCTATTCTGAAACCAAAGATTGACTTCAGTCTTCATATTCATGTCCTATTAAGTATCTGCAGTAGTAATTTTGTCCACCCTCCATTCATATAGTGTGAGAATAAAAGGGAATGTCAATGGTTAAAAGGAGCTACATGCTGCAGACTGAGCAAATATATCTGCCTAAAAGGTTTGGCTATAATACAATTGCATTAACCCTCTGGAGTCGACTATGCCGCCAGCAGGATAAAACAGAAATTTCAGCCTTTGTAATTGGAACACAAGTAGCAAGCATTATATATATATATATAACCTTTTTTCATCCTGTTAATGTGCTCAGGATTGATATAGCACAAGTAACGTGGCAAGACCCCTGAAACTAATTAGGGTACAGTGAGCTATTAGAGATACGAAAACATTTATGATGTAAAAGACAAATTGTTCTGAATAAACTGAAACTATTCAAAAATCATAACAAGATGTTATTGGTGAAATATTTTAACATTTCTTAAGGAATCCCTCAGATGTTTCTGAACAGCCTATCAGGATTTGAATTTTGCAGATGTAAATATTTATATGTGAACGATTTGATAAGAATACAGTAGTGCTGGTGAAGATGATTACGTCTTCAGTAATGGGGCACACTGCAGCGTTGTGCTCCCTTGAGTCACATGTTAGCAGAGGCGGACATCTACAGACAGAGTATATAAACCAGCTGAGTTAATCGCACAATGCTTGCGTAGATCATTGTAGGACTGTTTGCTTTTTAAGGAAATCATTTAAGCAGATGTTAGGTTCGGGGCGATATGGAGGAAAATAATTAATGCATTAGTGTAATATCTATGCTTGTTTTCCAGCAATAACATAATTTTTGACTGCAAAATTGTAGTGTTTTCAAAAAATAAAATATAAAATGTTCTCCTCTCACCTCTGCGATACTGTGCTAGCCTTTAGCAGTGTGAAAAGTGGTCATTCTCAGCAGTTGAAGAAAAGAATCTTTTTAACCTCTGCCTTGAACACATAATTTGCGTTTTGCCATTAACAGAAACAATAACAGTGAGACTGTAGTTGACAGGATCTGCAGCCACCATCTCCCAGGTAATTAAGTAATGCAAATAAAATCACTTGTTGGCTGTTATCTAGCCAAGAAAACAATCACATTCACTTTTCACTGTCTTTGTTGGGCTCTTAAACACATGGCTTGATGTCAGCTGCAGGCAGGATTGGAGTCAGATCAGGACTGATTGGTTACAACTCCCTTGTGGATGCCTGTCAGTCTTCTAATGTACGTGATTGTTATGTCGATGTCTGACAGCAGCAATTAAAGTATGTTCATGTTCACTTGCTAACTGCTCTTGTGGTTCCAGTGCAATCAATGAGTGATTATTCCATTGTCACAGTCTTACAAAGAAGCCTCTTATGTATAGCCTCAAATGTGCTATTTCTGAAAGGTACAATTAGTGGTGTACTATATAATTACAGCACATTTATCCATATCATAGCAAAGCCTGCAATTTTCTGAAATTTTAAACTACTTTGCAAGTTGATGGTAATTTCATATTTATAGGCCATAAAACTATCCGACTATGTATTCTATTATTGTGATCTGATTAAATATTTGTCGTTAATGTTAGCTTTTGATTATGCTTGACGGCTGTATCAGTGAGGTTCATTGATCAATATCTACATTTCATTCTATTTATTACTTATGTCTGCTATAAAATTTTAATTAATCATTTAAAACCACCAGTTTGTACTTTGTTTCAGTTTTGTTCTTAATTTGTTTACAGTCAATTATGAAAAACGTATACATTTTGAGGTCACTGTTCACTGTACATTCACTAATAAATCCATTGCGTTTTCTGCTCCACTTTGGAAAAGCTACTTTCTGCTGTAAAATCAATCATTCTTTATCTGGAACAGAATTCCACAAAGGAAGCCGTACAAGCCAATAAGGAACCTGTTCACCTTCTCTGCAGGAGAGACACCATCAAGTGTGTGCCCATCTAGTTTGTGCTTTAAACACAATGCGGTTTCCACCTAATGCTATCAGGCCTCAGCACTGGTAATTCTGTCATTCTGGAGAATGTGTCTGCTTATAGATAAAGACTGATGAAAAATCCATTATGAACTGCAGTTCGGCCAATTCCACGCGCCAGAGGTAGATGGGGATCATCCTGATTGTGGCTTTCACTGTTCTCCCCTTCCTCCAACCTTTTTTTATCCATATTTGGGAATATTTTAGTACATGGTCTGTAACTTCAGCTTGGAGCATTCACCTTGTTTTGTATGAGGGATTGAACCATGCAGAAATATCTGATGTTGCTTCCTTGATCCTGATAAAGTAAAAATTCCCCCAGCATTGTGGGATATTATGGGATATTAGAACTGTTTCAAAGATGAGTTCTGCTACTAATTTGATCCGCCTCAGAATCTGAGATGATAAATTTTGATCCATTAAGTGTTGATTTATTTAACATCTGGTTGCATCTTAAACTACACTTTTAATGAATGAATGAATTAATGAGACTTTGAATGAGTGAATGAAATTTTATTGTCAGTATGCATTCAGTACAATGAAACACTGTTTTGATACTCTCTGGTCATTAAATAGTACTAACAAAGACAAAGAAAGAAACAAGACACCAGACAACAATACACAAAACCATGAGAAAGCTGAGCCGCTGCTGCTGCATTCACAAACACTGCCATTGTGGAGAACAGATGAGATCCTTAAATCCTTAGCATCCCCTGGTTGAGGCTGCATTGAAGGTAAATGAAGGTACAGTGGGTGGGGAAAAATATGGGGTGATGGTATGTCAGTACGCTGTTCATTAGCAAGAACACAGCTGCTAGTCCTCATGTGATAAATCTGTCCCCACCTTCCACACATTGTTCATTGTTGCTCTGTATGCTCAACCACTCAGGAGTGCTCCAATGCAAGCTCCTATCATACGGTTTCTCAGAACCTACAGACACTACTTGTGGGTTATGCGACTTGACTAGTTGCTACAGTAGTTACTAGAGTGCATGTCAAAAATGTCAAATAGTAATGCTATCAGTAATGCTATCAGCCAGCTAAATGGTGTAACAATGAAGACGAGCATCTGTGATGGGAGTTTCAGAAGCCCTGAAGAGCAAAGCACACCAGCAAATTTGAAAACACACCAGCAAATACAAAAACACAACAGCAAATATGAAAACACGCCTACTGATCTGTAGCTACTGATCATTACGTGCTTGTTATTGATGTAACAGGGAGCCTGTCATTCGGCTAATAGTCATAACTATAGTTAATTCAAAAGTACATCTTCAGGAATTTTTAACATACCCCGTTCACATGAACACACACTGCTTTGTCTGTATCTTTTCACTGCAACTTTGTATCACAACTTATTTTTCTTATGATCTCAACATACGCAAACTTGTTTTCTTGAAATCACAAAATAAAGTTATCTCAGGAAAGCCAGGGGCGAGGGTGCCTGGTGACTTTCGGGGTGTCTCCCTGGTAGGGGTGCTGGGGGGGATACAGGTCTGCTCGGGGCTGGCTGGGCCTCGTGCGGTACGCGAGTGGTCCGGGTTCCAGGCTCTATCCGTGCCTGCGCGGCCGGCCCCTGGGGGGGAACCGGCGTGCTGCTGCCTGTGGCCGTGGGGCCCCTGTTTCGTGCTCGCCAGTGGGGGGTGCCCAGTGCCTCCCCCCTCTGCCTCCTTAGGTGGACACATAGCCCTCCGGTGGCGGGCGGCCCGGGTTCCTGGCCGCTGTGGGGCGGCTGGGTCCATGATCCCTCGGGGC